>CM055266.1:21836422-22436422 GCA_029237695.1 Conchocele bisecta
CTTAACCAAAAACTTTAACCGGACACACGTACGTACGTATGTACGTACGCCAAAGTGCTGACTATATCGCGCTTTCCGCAAGCGGGCGCGACAAAAAAGTGATCATAAATACAGTGGAAGATCGATCACTCGAACCGGTCTCTGTCGAACACTCCGGAAAACTCGAACTCGTCCTGTGGTCCCGACAAATTTCCCTATATAAATCATATAATTTTCTACCTAAAACTCGAACTACGACAAAGTCGAACTCTCGAACCGAAGTCAAGGTCCCTTGGTCAGTCAATCAACGTAAAGTGCTATTGATAGCTCGAACAGCTAAGTCTGTCGCCAGCTGATCTGTTTGCCTAACGAGGTGTGAATAGCACGATTGACGGTCTGTTTGATTTGTTTCGCTTGACAGGTGGTGACATTAAATCACGAATTTAAAAATTAAACGGTGTTAGTTCCACGTCAAGAAGACCACGATACTGAATTAATTTGAACAAAATTCGCCTTCAAATTTTTAATTGAATTTTCACTGTCACATCAGTGAATTATGAGTGATTCATTTATTTGTTTTGCGTTTTGTGCAATTTCGTTTAAATTATATTTGTACATTTTGTATATTTAATAAACCAGTGTGCTATTTATAGACACTTTCTTTGGATATGATGTTTCGCACCCGTTTACTTTCGTTTATTGAATGTTATTTTACGCCGATCTTTTGCAAACACTTTACTGCTTGTGTATGTAAATGATCCGTGATAAAAAAAACATTCACTCGCAATAAAAATGGTTGTCAAGCTTAATTATAGTATAGTAAAATAAACACATTTACAATGGGAATGTTGCTCACGGCAACTTCCAGTTTCGATATGAAACAAACAAAACAAAGACGAGACGGTTTGTAATATTCAGTTTAATTAGAAATGGACGCTTGTCGACAAGCGCATGTGTATCCCCCTCCCCAGATACACAAGTAGTTTGAAAAAAGGGTGTTCGAGTTATGCTCCGGAGACAAAATCAGTGACGGAAAAACAAAGGGAGATAACTAAAAAATTAGTGATGCAAGAGTTGTCATTCTTGCGTGACACACCTTTAGGGTCGTGGTCTATGCATGTGTGAAGTTTCATGAAAATATTCCAAAGGGTGTTCGAGTTATGCTCCGGACACGAAATCAGTGCACGAAACAACAAAGGGAGATAACTAAGAAACTAACGACGCAAGAGTTGTCATTGTTACGTGCGACACACCTTTGGGTCGTCTTCTATGCATGTGTGAAGTTTAATAAACTAGAAAATGTGTTCATAGAACACGGATGTCCCACATATCGCTTTGATAATAAATGATAAATTTTCTTTTACCTGAGCGTTAAAGTTTTTTGAAGCACCAAGTATGTGACCTTGACCCTGGGCTTGGCGGGGGCAGGACGAATGTGGATTTGGCACAGGGCGGTAGAGGACCATTAGAGCAATGCATATATGAAATATGAAGCTGATCCGTGAAAGAAAACAGAAATTATAAGATATTTACCTGAGCGTTAAAGTTTTTGAAGCACTAAGTATGTGATCTTAACCCTGGCTTGGCGGGGGCAGGACGAACGTGGATTTGGCACAGGGCGGTAGAGGACCATTAGAGCAATGTGTATATGAAATATGAAGGAGATCGGTCGAAGGATGAAGAAATTATGAGACATTTACCCGAGTGTTAAAGTTTTGTGACGGACGGACGGACGGGACGACGGGAGGACGGGACGCACGTTCCTACGAATGAATACTTGTTGGGTTTTTACTCTATAAAAATACCCAACAAGAGTACCCAACACTATCCTAACCCTACCCAATAAGATCCCCGTACGCTTACAACAAGTACCCATTCGTGTGTGTGGACGGACGGACGGACAAGGGTAACATTAAATGCCCCCTCCACTATCGTGGTGGGGCATAAAAATATTCCAAAGGGTGTTCGAGTTATGCTCTGGATACAAAATCAGAGCACGAAACAACAAAGGGAGATAAGTAAACAAGAATTCCGCGGAATCAAAAAAAATGCCTCGCCTTGTCCCGCCTTGACCTCGAGCCTGGGCCCGAAAGCAATTTTCACTGGCCCGAACATATTATACAATTACTGACCAGTCAGCCATAGAATATCAGATTATATTCTATGGCTCACTAGTCAATACTTATTTTATTATATGATAATAGTCTGTATATAGCACTTACGACCTTATGCTACTAGACAAAAATTGAAAAAGAATTTGAAAAAGAAAATGAAAAAAAAAATGGAGAAAAAAAGTTTAAAAATTAAAAATAATAATGCTTGCTACTGGAGCCCAGAATTTTTTTTTAATAGTCCTATATTTATCTACATATATCTGCACAGGTCCACATAATGCCACAATATTTTCAACACAGTTTACGGAAATGTAATATACAAAAAAAAAAAAAAAAAAATAATGCTCGCTACTGGAGCCCAGAATTTTTGTTAATAGTCCTATATTTATCTACATATATCTGCACAGGTCCACATACTGCCACAATATTGTCAACACAGTTTACGGAAATGTAATAATGTACCTGTATAAATTACCTGTAATAAGTTAGTGGTCAGTTAAAAAATTGAAAAAGAATGTAAAAATAATAATGGAAAAAAAAATTAAATTTAAAAAAAATAATGCTCCTACTGGAGCCCAGAATGTTTTTTAATAGTCCTATATTTATCTACATATCATATATGCACAGGTCCACATATTGCCACAATATTTTCAACACAGTGTAATATAATCGTTTACCTGTATAAATTACCTGTAAGTGGTCAGTGGTCAGTTGCACATGCTAGCACATGCACAGGTGAATAGTCTGTATATAGCACTTACGACCTTATGCTACTAGACAAAAATTGAAAAAGAATTTGAAGAAAAAAAATGGAAAAAAAAAGTTTAAAAATTAAAAATAATAATGCTTGCTACTGGAGCCCAGATTTTTTTTTTAATAGTGCTATATTTATCTACATATATCTGCACAGGTCCACATAATGCCACAATATTTTCAACACAGTTTACGGAAATGTAATATCCAATGTAGTAATTTACCTGTATAAATTACCTGTGGTCAGAGTGGTCAAGACTGGACATTTGCACATGCTAGCACATGCTAGCACATGCACAGGTGAATGGTTCTCCCAGTCTCTATTGTTCTCTACAGGTAAGGTGTACAGAGCACATGAGAAAACGGGTCTTCATGCATTATTGTCCAGTTTGTAGAGTGCGCAAAACAAAAAAGGGAGATAACTAAAAAATTAGCTACGCAAGAGTTGTCATTCTTGTGCGCGACACACCTCCGGGTCGTGGTCTATGCATGTGTGAAGTTTCATGAAAATATTCCAAAGGGTGGTCGAGTTATGGTCAATCAGTGCGCGAAACAAAAAAGGGAGATAACTAAAAAATTAGCTATGCAAGAGTTGTCATTCTTGTGCGCGACACACCTTCGGGTCGTGGTCTATGCATGTGTGAAGTTTCATGAAAATATTCCAAAGGGTGGTCGAGTTATGCTCTGGACACGAAATCAGTGCGCGAAACAAAAAAAGGGAGATAACTAAAAAATTAGCTATACAAGAGTGTCATTCTGTGCGCGACACAACCTTCGGGTCGTGGGTCTATGCATGTGTGAAGTTTCATGAAAATATTCCAAAGGGTGTTCGAGTTATGCTCCGGACAAGAAGTGTCTGCGGCGGACGCGGCCCGCTGTCAAATCCATAGTATCCCCCGACAATTAACAGTTAATTATACCCACTTTTTTAGGAAAAACAAATGGGTATATTGTTTTCGTCACGGTTGTCCGTCCGTCCGTACGTACGTCCGTCACGTTTCTTGTAACTCGAAAAACTTTTTCACCTTCATACCTACGCGCCTGATATTTGGTATGTAGCTTCGTTATCATGTGCAGATGCGCAAAGTGAATTCGGATTTTTGATCCGACCCTCCATCATGGATTATCTCCCCCTTTCGGACTCAGAATTTCCCATTTTTTCCTTGTAACTCGAAAAACTTTTTCACCTTCATACCTACGTGCCTCATATTTGCTATGTAGCTTCGTTATCATGTGCAGATGCGCAAAGTGAATTCGGATTTTGATCCGACCCTCCATCATGGATTATCTCCCCCTTACGGACTCAGAATTTCCCATTTTTTCCTTGTAACTCGAAAAACTTTTTCACCTTCATACCTACGCGCCTCATATTTGCTATGTAGCTTCGTTATCATGTGCAGATGCGCAAAGTGAATTCGGATTTTTCATCCGACCCTCCATCATGGATTATCTCCCCCTTTCGGACTCAGAATTTCCCATTTTTTCCTTGTAACTCGAAAAAATAATTCACTTTCATACCTACGCGCCTCATATTTGCTATGTAGCTTCGTTATCATGTGCAGATGCGCAAAGTGAATTCGGATTTTTCATCCGACCCTCCATCATGGATTATCTCCCCATTTCAGACTTAGCATTTGGGGAAAGTGGGTATATTGCGATGGCGTGCCATCGACTTTTTCTAGTTTATTTATGTAGGCATACATGTACATATTGAAATAAAATAATTAGTTCATTATAGTTGTTTACTTGATATTTCTTCCAGAAGGCCATACAAACATCAATCAATGGTGTCATTCCTAAATGTAATGAAATCACTGACTTAGTGACTAGTATTTATTTTCTTTCCCTCGAACTACGCCCGACTCGAACTTTTATTCGAGTCCGTTGCCGGTTCGAGAGATCGATCTTCCACTGTAGCTCAATAATTAATTAACAATATTAGTATTTGGCATCCATCTTGATTTTGTGTAAATCTTTTACTAACTATCGAAAACAAATTTATTTATCTTTCCCATTCACATGTTTACAAACTAGCCCACAGACGTGTTACAACTGATAATTTAACAAACGCATTAAAACTGTTTTACTGCACTATATGACAGTACACAATATTGGTGACCATCTACGATTTTGGCGGCCATCTTGGGTCAAAATATAAATTCTGTAGGAGGTTCATGTTGGAGATTATCATAATTTGTAGATATATTTTAGATAGTTTTTATTGCAAGATACTCACAACGTACTGGCATTTTTTATCGGCAAATATGTCCACATGTGTGGGGGTGGGGGCACACATGAGGCCATGAAATCTTCAAGCTAATACAAGATTCAAACTGCTATCATGCAGAAATAATAACTAGAGATACATAATTTGCCATAAAATGTATGGCAATTGGCTCCAACCACCCCCCCCCCCCCCCCCAAATCCCTAACTAAGTAATGGCCCTATTTTAGGGGTCTGGCTCATATACTAAGCTACGTTAAATGATAGTATAGATTATTATGGATTGAAGGACACACAATAATTAGCGATAATAATGAGTATAATGCTAACTAGAAATGTGGCCTGTCGGCACACGAATGCCCCCGCTGGCAGCCAAAGAAAACGAGGCATATTTGATTACAAGCCATTTACCCGAGTACGGACAGATGCCGGTAACACTATATGCCCCACTCACCATTCGGTTGCGGGGGCATAAAAAGGTGAAGGTCAAAGGTGAAGGTCGAAGTACTGGGTGGTGGAGTGTGTAGGGCATGTTCATATGTATCATGTGTATAAATATTTAAGGGATTGGCAAAAGTATTGAGAAGTTAGTGTAGGATTGAGAAACGTGCACGTAGATTTGTCCCAAAGTGCCAAGCAAACATTTAAAGTGGAAAAGGTCAAGGCCAAAGGTGAAGGTGGAAGTACTGGGGGGTGGAGTGTGTAAGGCATGTTCATATGTATTACGTGTATAAATATTGACATAATATGTGAAGCCATGTAGAAGTTACTAAAGAATATGGTAATATCGGGACGTACGGACGGACGGGACAGACAGGACGGACGTACGGACGGACGCCGGTAACACTATATGCCCCCATACCTTTCGGTAGCGGGGTCATAATAAAACTAATAAATATCCTTATAACTAATTTATTAAAAGGTCGTAGGTGTTGTGTGTTTCACTAATTAAAAAGACGATATGAACTAGTTTTAGTATATACAGCATTGTATGAACTAGTTTTAGTATATACAGCATTGTATGAACTAGTTTTAGTATATACAGCATTGTATGAACTAGTTTTAGTATATATACAGCATTGTATGAACTAGTTTTAGTATATACAGCATTGTATGAACTAGTTTTAGTATATACAGCATTGTATGATAAGGTTATCATGATTATATTAACTTCTGTAAGTTTTATCAAATTATATGCAGAAATCTAGGAACAGTTTTCTTCAATTTTATCAAAACTATATGTTTTTGCACTTGCGAGTTATTCATTGAACAGAAATTGAAGTTAACGTATATGCCCTCCACCCATCTACATGTATTTGTTAGTAAATTTTGAATCTGGACGAGTGCTAATTTCAAGGGACAATGCAGCATTAACAATAGAATACATACAATACAATCTGGACAAATGGAAAATTAAGAATTTAGAGAGGCCTGATATTGAAATAACACAATTTTGATGAAGAAACATATGAAAATAAAGCTGTATGCCATTTGTAATTCATGAGTCAGTGGAAAAAGGGGGCTAACTCCACGAGGGTTCAATTGGTTAACTGACTACCGGAGAACGAAATGTGGCAACACATCAATTAAAATGGGCTACATAACATCGATGGTTTACCTGTGAAATACCGGTATGATAAAGGATAACATCGTATACAAAAAAAAAGCAAGGTGGACACTCTGCTAACGTATTGTAGTGGTAGTGTTTGTATAGTGTCTAGCCTCGTCATATTACAGACAAGAATATAAATGGCATATTAAAATTCATCCACATTTATAACTCACCTGAGACATAGACTCATTTGCTAATACATATGACGCATTATTTTTGTTTCCCATTAACCAAATTAACCCTTACAACACTTCAGACCTCTATAGCAGTGTTTGCAGACAGTGTAGATCCAGATGAGCCGGTTCGCTTGCACTTTTTGCAACTAATTTTCATATGTTTTAAACAAAAAACACACACTTCTTATAATCATTTTATGACAATTGAATTGGTCCTTAACCCTTTCAACACCACATGCCTGTATAGTGGCATTGGCAAATAGTGTAGATCCAGATGAGCCAGCTCGTGACGAGCCGTCTCATCAGGATCTGCACTTTTTGCAAGTAATTTTCATATTTTTAAGACCAAAAACACCCCCTTTTCATAAATGGACTAGTCTGCAAATCATTTTGTGATGATTGGATTGGTTGCAAAATTAACATATCAAAATCCATTCCAGTTACTTGGTGATGAAAGAGTTAAATTGAAACATCACAGTTCATTCCACTTATTTACAGTTGAAAGGTTAACCAAGTTGCAAAGTTACAAGATACAGTGGAAACTTTCTAAACTGGATGCCGCCTACTTTATGTAGGGCTGAAAGAGGCTGAATTGTATATTTTTATTGATTTATTGGTGTTTAACGGCCTATCAACAGCTAAGGTCATTTAAGGACGCAATATTTACATCGGAATAAATATAAATTCAGCCCTGAAATTAGAATAACCTGACCTGGTGCCAGGTCCATACCACACCAAAGTCACTTGGACTCTTCCTCTAAAAGTAATAGGATTGGGAATAATCGTATTACTTATACAAGGGGTATAACCAGATTCAACTGTCGCATACAAAATGCCAAAGACGTACCTGAGGGCCAAACCAGGTCTCCGTTCAGGGTTCCGGTAAGGATGAATCCCGATCGTTAAATTACCCATGTCATGCTCCCACCTAACACCCACTAAATGATGAGACTTTCTTTGTTTAATGGTGGTTCAACAGCTAAGATCATTTTAGACCTGGTCAATGGGGTCGAATCCTGTATTTCATTCACCTGTACAGATGAGGGGAAAATCTGTTAACCCTTAGACCACTACACACAATTATTGTTGTCTGCTGTTACTTTTATATCTTGCCTTATTTCTCAATAAAAACATGATTTGACAGCACTTCAGAATAATTTCCAATGGTAATTATTCTAAAGTGTTGTCAAAGCATGTTGTAAATTATTCTAAAATGCTGTCAAAGCATGTTTTGATGATAACAAGAGTTGTCAGAAGACAACGAAGCTTACCTGTTGGCAGCCTTCACTCAAACTTGGCACAGTTGTATAAAAAACATGAATATTATATAACTTGACCTTGGGATAAGGGGTGTGCGGTGGACATTGACATTGAGGTCAGTGGTGGACGGTGGGTCGTGGATTTGATATAGCATGATATAGCATATTAAGATGAATGCATGTATAAAATATCAATGCGCTCCCTGAAAAGAGTAAAACAAAATTTAACCCAACGTTAAGTTTATGAACACACTAAGTTGGTTATTTTATACAGCATGATAGCTATTCACATGAGGAATGCATGTATAAATGTGCTAAGTTTGTGACCTTGGCCTTGGCAAAAGGGGTGGGGTGGGTGGGTCATGGATTTGCTGTAGCACAATAGAGGATCATCACATGAATGCATGTATGAAATATCAAAGCGTTAAAAGGGTAAAGAAACAGACGTTACACAACATTTACCCCAATGTAAAGTTTATGAACATGCTAAGTTTGTGACCTTGACCTTGGGGTAAGGGTTGAGTGGTGAGTTGTGGATTTGCTACAGCATGATAGAGGGTCATCTGAGGAATGTATGTATGAAATATCAAGGCGTTCCATCAAAGGAAACAGTTGTTATCAGACATTTACCCCAACGTTAAGTTTATGGATGTGTCAAGTTTGTGACCTTGACCTTGGGGTAAGGGGTGGGTGGTGGGTATCATCAGATGAATTCATGTATGAAATATCAAGGTGTTCAAAGTGTAAAGAAACAGAAGTTACAGAACATTTACCCCAAAGGTAAGTTTATGAACATACTAAGTTTGTGACCTTGACTTTTGGGTAAGGGTTGGGTGGTGGGTTGTGGATTTGCTACAGCATGATAGAGGGTCATCTGAGGAATGTATGAAATAGCAAGGCGTTCCATGAAAGGAAACAGACATTTACCCAAACTTTAAGTTTATGAATGTACTAAATTTGGGGTAAGGGATGGGCGGTGGGTCATGGATTTGCTATAGCATGATAGAGTATCATCAGATGAATGCATATTTGAAATATCAAGGCGTTCCATGAAAGGAAACAGATGTTATAATACATTTACCCCAACGTTAAGTTTATGAATGTGCTAAGATTGTGACCTTGACCTTGGGGAAAGGGCTAGGTTAGATTTTCTATAGCACGATAAGAGTATCATCAGATGAATGCATGTATGAAATATCAAGGCATTCCATGAAAGGAAACAGATGTTATAAAACATTTACTCCAACGTTAAGTTTATGAATGTGCCAAGATTAGCCAAGATTGTGACCTTGACCTTGGGGTAAGGGCTGGGTGGTGTGGTGGGTCATGGATTTGCTACAGCATGATAGAGTGTCATCTGACGAATGCATGTATGAAATAACAAGGCGTTCCATCTGAGGAATGCATGTATGAAATAACAAGGTGTTCCATGAAAGGAAACAGAAGTTATAAGACATTTACCCAATGTTAAGTTTATGAATGTGCCAAGTTTGTGACCTTGACCTTGGGGTAAGGGCTGGGTGGTGGGTCATGGATGTGCTACAGCATGATAGAGGGTCATCTGAGGAATGCATGTATGAAATAACAAGGTGTTCCATGAAAGGAAACAGAAGTTATAAGACATTTACCCAACGTTAAGTTTGTGGACGACGCTGACGCCGACGCCGGGGGTATGCCATAAGCTCTTATGCCCTTCGTGCAGGCGAGCTAAAAATGGAAAATAGAAAATAAACAGCTGATGACAAAAAATTAAGATAGCGGTGTAAGAGTTAAAAAATAAATCTAATTCTGCTTGAGCTTTGAAATTGATGTCAACTTTTGACGTCATTTGCTGTAAATATGCATGAATTTCGAAATCAATATTGGAGAAAAATGAGGTATAGTTCCAGAGCCGAGCTCATATGAGATATGGCCATGCGATTTTGTACCTTTGGACATTTGCGTAATTTCATTAAATGTGTTTACAAAATTTACAATATTTTTCATGACAAAATTTTTCAGAGTACATGTACATGCAAAATTATATTCCATATGTACTTTTGACTCCACTTGCAGAAAATATTGTAAATTTTATAACTGTATTTCATGAAATTACGCAGCTGTCCGAAGGTACTAAATCGCATGGCGTGTCTCATATGTAAGGCCATCAAAAAATCAGACACAGGGTTTGCGGAATGTGAAGCAGGAGGGCAGATATTTGTTATATATTTTCTCTTTTTTGGTTTGAGATGTTCATCTCGGATTTTGTTCAAGTTGCCAGAATATGTTCTATGCAATTTCTATAACCTCTTTAGACATGAAAAATCACAAGCTTTTCATCAGACATGATTGGATTTAACATATTTTTTGCATGGTCATGTTTTTTATTGATCACGTGGCTAATATATAGTACAATTTTATTTCTTCATGACGATAAAATGCTCGACGAGCAGGGATTATTCAGATGTGGCGATATCTGAAAACCAAAGTACTACTTTTTTATGGCCTAACAATGAAACCATGGGACAAGTGTCATAATCTGTAGCCAGATGTCACAATAATGAACATTTATGTGTTCCCACAATTACCGTACATGAATGTAATGTCATTATAAGGTATTTAGTTGCCCAGAGATTGGGTCAGAAATTGTTATTACGTGAAATAAAAATGTACATAATTATCTAACTATTCCACCCATTTTAAGAATTGACTAGAACTGTGGCCTGTCGGCACACGAATGTCCACGCTGGCAGCCAAAGAAAACGAGGGCACATGTGAAAACAGAAAAAGCTGGAGGATCGTGGATTTATCACAGCACGATAGAGGACCATCAGAAGGAAACGTGAAAGGGTTTAAGTCCCACCAACAGCTATTAAGGTCATATAGAGACGGGACTAAAGTTTAAAGTCTCATCCGACAGACCAGTGGGATGGAAATACTATGAAAGTATGCTTTGATGCCCTGGCCGAGATTTGAACCCACAACCTCCAGATTGGAAGTCAGGTATTCTCACCCCTAAGCCACAACCCTTCCACCATCCGAGGAATGCATGTGTGAAGCAGCTATAAAAGGAAACAGAAACCAATATCAGTAGTATGCCTAGGGCGTGCCCAGGGCACAGTTTCCCACCTCAGAATGCCATTGTTCCTTAATTTAACCCTTTCACCACTCATCTGCATCTACACTGTTTGCCAATACCACTAAACAGGCCTGTGGTGTTGAAAGTTCATTACATACCTCTTTTGTGATGTCTGCAGCCATCAGGATATGCACTTTTTGCAAGTAATTTTCATATTTCTTAGAAAAAAATGCTTTAAACTCGGAAAGGTACCCACATCTCGAAATTGTCCCCTTGGACACGGGACCTAAGCTCTTACATGAATACAATAAGCTGATGTGCACGTTTTCTCGTATGTTAAGCAATATATGACAAATATACCATTACACTTCAAACATATGAATCTGTGCATAGGATCTTTAAGCCATTAGAGAGACAAACTGTGTAGATGATCCAACAAATTCAAGCTGATTGGTATTGATACCAGTGTAGATCCTGATCAGCCTGTGCATCAGCATTGTAAGGGTTAATTTTCCATTCGTCCAGATTGGATTTCAGCTAATCGGCCAACCCCATAAATTTTAACCCTTTCAACCCTTACAACACAATAGCGGTATTGGCAAAACGTTTAGATGCAGATGAGCTGGCCCGTGACGAGCCGTCTCATCAGGATCTACAGTAGTAATTTTCATATTTTTAAGAAAAAAAACACCCCCTTTTCATAAATGGACTAGTCTGCAAATCATTTTGTGATGATTAGATTGGTTGCAAAATTAACATATCAAAATCCGTTCCAGTTACTTCGGGATGAAAGAGTTAATGGTTATGCTGCTGCATTTTCCCTTCAAATTAGCACACGTCTGGATAAAAAATTCACTCACCATTATGAGCGGACAAGTGGATTTGTTGGGCGAGTCAGTGGAATTGTGGAGGCCCGATTTTTTCAGCCCAAATAAGCCCAGATTTGCCAGGTCATGGCTCATACAGATGATTTCTATCTGTGATACGTCTGATGTGACAAGGGCTCTATTGATCTGTCCCTGCTCTATTCATCTACGGCCCATCTACAAACCTCAACCAAAGGTCCACTTTATTCTTTGTTGATAAATGTTCCTCCTACATGCAAACACCTGGGGCCTGTTTCACTATAAGTATTCAGTATAAAATTGAAACTTTTCACCAGTAATTTAGCGAATGAGCAATTTAACAATTTTGTGCTTTGCAATTGAAGGGGAATAAGTGGAAGAAGGGGGCCACGTTTATAAGCCCCCTTCTTCCACAGACATCTTCAATATATATTGAGCAGAGATTTAACCATTGGAGATGAATGAAAGAAAACCCCACCAGTTCTAAAAATTACGAGTGCCCGCTATACAGATATAATCAGTTAGTAATATTTATTTTACTGATAGTTACGCGCGGCATGCTATTTTTTTAAATTATTTATGCAATTTAAATGCATCACCTATAAAAATAGTCTTTTCAACAGATTATAAAGTATGATCATTGCACATCAAAAAATAAATACAGACAATAAATAGTAATGTCCGTTAACATTTTAAGGAAACACGGTTATCACCCCTGATATCAGTGTGGAAATTTACGTCTGATAATGAATGTTTATTTTGCCAGGAAATGTCTCGGATGATGTCTCTGATATAAAGAACACTTTGTGCCTACTGAGTGGGCATGTACGTATACCTTTAACACACTGATGTTTTGTGGGTTCTTGTTTAGTGGGGTTCAACTGTAAAACACCATATTTTAGGCCCATACAGTTTATTTACAAGCAGAAAGTTGTACATTTGCCTATGCACTAAATCACATAATGATGTTCAATATAGGCTCTTATATGAATTATTATTTAATATTATAATAATTTCTTAAACGAATGTACTGATTTTGGTTATGCAATTTTTATGAAATTAGTCAACAAGATTAATAAATATCATATTAAATCAACGCAAATGTTAGATTCTATTCATTGCATAAGGACAACATCATACATTGAAGCTGTATAGATTATCTAACATGTTTTCTGTAGTGCTCTCATTTACATATTTGTTACACGACTGTCTGTTTCACGAAACCTGCCCAAATTTTACGGTTATATAAATAATGCAAAAACAATACATTTTTAGATAATATTAAATTATAGCAAAATTTAATAATAAAGCGTACTTTTTATTTCGTGAAATTTTGTCCAATATTGATTTTATTAAGAAAAGACAATTTCCACATGGGGATTTAACATGGGGAATTTTTTCTAATTTCAGAAATAATGGACCGATTTTCAAAATGTAACTTGTTTTCTTAGTTAAATCATTTCCAAGCTATCTAGCTAGATTTAAGAATACATTTCCAAAATCTTTCGCTTTTCGACTCCTCTTCCAGGTCCTCCACCTCTTTTTTCCTCATGTTAAATTCCCATAGAGAACTCATTTTTCGTAATAAAATCAATATTTGACCAAATTTCACAAAATAAAAAGGCTCATTCTTAAATTTTGATCACATTTAATATTATGGGAAAAAAATATTGTTTTTGCATTGTTTATATGGCCGTAAAATTTGGGCAGGTTTTGTGAAACAAACAGTAGTGTGTTATCATTTTTAATACTCTATGTTATTACACTGCAAAAACCAGTTTTATGCAATAAGGTAGATTATCACCAATGTGTTGGCCAATCGACCATAATAACACAATCAGGGTATTGTCTTGACAGCACACGCAATATGTACCGTAAATCAAATGCATAATTAATTGGCGCACGTATTTTGATAATATATGTCATTGTGACAAATGACGTGGAAAATATACCTACAATCATATCGTTGATGTAGAGATCAACCAAAACAGCAATGTTCCAGAATTTATACGTGTTATATATGGGCCATCGCATGAACAATCATAGACGTCGGTAATGTGCTATGTAGTACAAGGCCAGGTAGAGAACAATATTGCCAAAATATTATAGAAAATTTCTGATTCATTTGACCTTGACCTTGGACACAAGGCTGAATGAGTGCGCTATGGAATTACCAGATGGCCGCGGCCCACATGTCGAGCCCGCCGAGGAATTTGATGGTCTCAGAGTATATTTATTTGAAGTTTCAATTAAGATGTAAAAGCTTTAACACAAATTTGAAAGTCATTTGACCTTGATATTGGGCATGTGGGTCGCATGGGTGGGCTATAGAATGAAAATATGGATGATAATAAAGAATTATTTGAAGTTTGAAGCAAATCTGAGTAAGCGTTGTGCAGATATAAGGTATGTAAAAACTTTAACACAAATTTCAAAGTCATTTGACCTTGACCTTTGAGCATTGGGGCCGCATGAGTGGGACACAGAATGAATATATGAATGATGACTAATACGCATTTAAAGTTTCAAGTCAATGGACTTAGGACTGCAGAGATATAAAGTATTTAAAAACTTTAACACAGATTTCGGATATCCGTCCATCCGTTCTTAAAAATTGTGTTTATGTGTTTATGAGTACTACGAAATAAGCCACATAAACCAATTTTAGCCACATAAACCGGTTTTTTAGGTGGCCTTTACCAAGTCCATCCCTGTGGGGGTTAGCCACATAATATACCCTATATATTGGTGCGGACTAACTGATGCACGGACGGATGCACGGACACCCGGACACCCGGACACCCGGACGTCATTGTGATCACTATGTCTCGCTTTCCGCAAGCGGGCTCGACAAAAATTAAGATGTGGCTGTGACTGGAAAAATGTGGCAAATGGGATTTCTGACTAGATCCAGATCAGCCTGTGCATCCGGACAGTCTGATCAGGATCTGCACTATCCACCATTCCAAACTAAAATTCAATAGTGAAACACACATCATGTTTCTAACAAGCGATATAGATTGTTAACCCTTAGAATGCAGGAAACGAAAACTGTCGTCTGCTGTTGTTTTATATTTTACCTTCTTTCTCAATAAAAGTATGGTGTGAAAGCACTTTAGAATCATTTCCCGGAAATTATTCTAAAACGCTGTCAAACCAAGTTTTTATGAGAAAAAAAATTGTAAGGGTTAACAGGCTACGGGAGCCTGACTGGTCTCAAATCACATAAGCCCCATTTCTCCAGTCACAGCCACAAATACAGATTCTGCTATAGAAGCATGTAATGAATCCCAAAAACAATTGCAGAGATAGTAGGTAACCAAAAACATTTAGCAAATGTTACAGATGTACATATGAATGACCGAACAAACTAATGAGTGGACAGATGGACGGAAAGGCGAAACTTTATAACCTTTGACATAATAGGACATGTAGGAGGGGGTACAATATCTATGGGATGTCCTCAATACAAATTTGTTTTTTACATAAGTTTTAGCACCGACAGCGAATGTTGTGCAAGCATTAGTTAATCACGTTAATATGAAAAGCAAATTCATAAATTCTTTTATTGTACACATTTTAGTCAAAAATGCCTCTTAATCATTTGGCTGAAATGATTAGATATAACAATCACACCTGATATCACACTACATACCACCGATGATAGCCTAGATGACAGATGTTGACATAACACACACCCAGCTGATAATCTATCAATCATTGAATGACCCCTCAATGAGCTCAACATCTGGATCCCGATTACAAAACGGTTCTCGCAATTTGTACACGAAATCAGGCAGTTTGACTGGCTCAGCCTCGGGCAACGTTCTCAAAATCTCTGGTCAAAATCAAGCAGTCCCTCATTCCCACCCCTAGTCCAACCTCCGCTCCCTGGCGCCACAGCCATGTATATGTATTATAATATGATGCACATGTGTAAGTGCAAGTTGATTTCTTCAAGAACAAATATGCTGAACGAACCAAGTGAACATAAACTGCAAATGTGAAAACAATAATGACGGCAAATAATTTATGGCCAGCGGTAATGTAATACAATGAGGTACACATAAACTGAATTGGGCTTCTTACAACTGCGAGGATACGAATACATAATGCAAAAATTAAAATGACCACCAAGGAGAGGTTTATGTTGAACATTTTGAAAAATCAATAGTGTTCTTCATGTTGCCGTGATAAACATGCATACTAAATTTGGTTAAGATCAGTCAAATAGAACTTCAAATTATGGCGAGGACAAGCTATGCTGGCCCGCTGCCTGTATGTACAGTGTGAATACATAATAGGTCCCAATTTTTCTTCAAACAGTTGTATAAAAAACGGTCAAAAACATCATCACTTTTGTTATATTTTCGAGGATAACTTAGTGGTAAATGTAATTAATATGATGACTTACATTTAATTTGAGTAATAATCCGTAATGGTGAATGGTAAAAACACATCATAGGACAATGATATCTGCACGCTTCGGAACAAAAATCCACAAATTCTATTAACCCGATCACTCCAGCAATAGTGATATTCTAACACTTCACATATCCCCATCTAAACATACCGCATTCATACATACCCAATCCAAATACACCCGCATAACATTGCAGATAGCCTTATCAAAATATATTAATAACGATAATAATAATAATAATTTTGTAGTCTGCTGTTCATTTTGTTTTCCATTTTGATCTATGAAAACATGTTTTGACAGTGCATGAGACTTGTCTCCAATGAAGACAATTCTCGTGTACTTGCAAAACATTGATTTGTTAAGAAATAAGTTAAAAATGAAGATCAGCAGACGACAAAATTTAGTTCCCGCCTTTTACGGCTTAACCCTTACAATGCTGAATTAAAACAGTTTGGCATCACTTTAGAATAATTTTCATAGGAAATGATTCTAAAGTGTTGCCAAACAACGTTTTTATTGAGAAAAAATACAAAACTTGAAACAGCAGACGACAATTTTTTGTTTCTCGCCATTTACGGGTTAATGATGACGAGACATTATGTCAGGAATGCACGCTATTTTCCATATCTTACAATGCACACATCAACACAAGAATGCATACCGTGCACTACATCGTATTGTATGTTAACTTCCCATCGGGGATTTGTACTCATGACCTGCAGGTCAAAAGCCGGGAGAAATTGACAACAATTGTCCTATACATACCAATTTGACAAAACAAAAATTATTTAATTAAGAAATTATTCTTTTCAATGTAAATCCTTGAGACACACATTCGACAATAGTTGGGTTTGACAGTTTATCATGCAAAATATTTAGTTTATTTAGCTTATATTTAAAGGCATTGTGTCTCAGATATGCATAGAAAGTCATGAAAAGATCAGGAAAATATAGTTTACATGTAGATTGGTATCGTATTTCTGTACCCAATTGTACATAAATTATACACAGCAAAATTAAATTTTGTCGTCTGCCGTTTATTTTTAATTTCCATTTTTCTTATCAAAAATAGGGTTTGGCAGCACTTTAGAATCATTTCCAATGGAAATAATGATAACGTGTTGTCATAACAGGTTTTGAGAAAGAAGACAAAATATAAAATAACAGCAGGCGGCCGTTACCGGCATTCTAAGGGTTAATCCTTTCAACACTATAGACCACTTTCATAATATTTGCAAACAGTGTAGATCATGATGCATGGGCGGATTCAGGGGGGGGGGGGGGTGGACCCGGCGCGCGCCCCCCCTAAAATTCGCCGAGTAAAGATTTTTTTAAAAGTTACAAGGCACCTTTCTAGATCCGCTTCTGTGATGAGCCATCTCATCAAGATCTGCACCATTGTGAAACCATGTCAGTTACTTAGGGATGAAAGAGAAATTTCAGCGAGGAGTTCCACAAAAGGTGGTGCGTTTTCACCCCTAAGTGACTGGAATGGAATTTGATATGTTAATTTTGCAACCAATCCAATGGTCACAAAATTATTTTCAGACTAGTCCATTTAGGAAAAGTGGTGTTTTTGTTATCAAAAATATGAAAATCACTTGCAAAATCACGACTCATCTGGATCTACACTGTTTGCCAATACAACTACATGTATACAGGTCTGTGGAGTTGAAAGGGTTAAGCCTACTTTAGTGCAAATAAATAATGATCCACGATTGCGATCCACATCTCACCTCACTGACGCCCTATTGTACTACGCAGTTAAATGTCACGTCTATCTGGTAGGTAAATTACCAATTTTCATGCAATCTCAATCCTGACATTATTTAACTTTCATTTATTTTTATTTATAATGTACCCTTTTATGGCAAGGATCAAATACAGATTCATGTAAGCACTAACTGGATTTCGTTGACAGTTATTTAAAGAGGCATATCAGGTTTTTTTTTAAAATAAAATACAATGTACTATAAAAAAATGTTTTCATCATGGCCCTGTGTAAACTGGTTTAATTGAAGATATATGACGATACTAGGACCGCTGATTTTTTTTCATTTAAAAAAAAATAAATAATAATATAAAACAAGAGGGCCATGATGGCCCTAATTCGCTCACCTGACTCCATGAACACCAGAGGAGAATGTGACATTGAGTTCATGTGTTTTAAAAAAATTGTGCTATTTTTAGATGGCGGTCATCTTGGATTAAGCGATGACTCTCATTTTACAAAATCTGAAAATGCTTCACCCAGCATCGGCCATGTGGTTCCTGAGAAAAAGACGTTAAAAATCTTGAATAAATGGACCTTTTGGTGGCCATCATGGATGACATAATCATCCGATTCCGACAAATATTGCACCAGAGTGATCATTGATACCTTCAATTTGATATATGACATGACCATATTCAGTCAAAAATAAAATTTGACCCCAATTTGACCCCACGGGCCATGCCCATTTTTGACCCCGGGGTCACCATTTTAACAACTTTGAAAGAGCAATGTACATCGATCATTCCTACCAAGTTTCATCGAAATCCGGCTAGCGGTTCATGAGAAGAAGATTTTTTAAGAATTTATGCTATTTTTAGACGGCGGCCATCTTGGATTAGCGATGACCTCCATTTTAACAAATCTGAAAAGGCTTCACCCATGGACCATAACTTTTAAGTTTGGCTACCATGGGCCAAGCGGTTCATGTGAAGAAGAATTTTGAAATCTCTAATAAAAGAACGACCTTTTGACATTTCGGCGGCCATCTTGGATGACATAACAATCCGATTTGGACAAAAAATGTACCAGAGTGATCGCCTCATTGATACCTTCGATTTGATATATAACATAACCATATTCGGTCAAAAATAAAATTTGACCCCACCCCACGGGCCACGCCCATTTTTGACCCCACCCGGGGTCACCATTTTAACAACTTTGAAAGAGCATTGTACATCGATCATTCCTACCAAGTTTCGTCGAAATCCGGCTAGCGGTTCATGAGAAGAAGATTTTTTAAGAATTTATGCTATTTTTAGACGGCGGCCATCTTGGATTAGCGATGACCTCCATTTTAACAAATCTGAAAAGGCTTCACACATGGAACCATAACTTTTAAGTTTGGCTACCATGGGCCAAGCGGTTCATGTGAAGAAGAATTTTGAAATCTCTAATAAAAGAACGAACTTTTGACTTTCGGCGGCCATCTTGGATGACATAACAATCCGAGTTCGACAGAAAATGCACCAGAGTGATCGCCTCATTGATACCTTCAATTTGATATATGACATGACCATATTCGGTCAAAAATAAAATTTGACCCCAATTTGACCCCACGGGCCACGCCCATTTTTGACCCCGGGGTCACCATTTTAACAACTTTGAAAGAGCAATGTACATCGATCATTCCTACCAAGTTTCGTCGAAATCCGGCAAGCGGTTCATGAGAAGAAGATTTTTTAAGAATTTATGCTATTTTTAGACGGCGGCCATCTTGGATTAGCGATGACCTCTATTTTAACAAATCTGAAAAGGCTTTACCCATGGACCATAACTTTTAAGTTTGGCTACCATGGGCCAAGCGGTTCATGTGAAGAAGAATTTTGAAATCTCTAATAAAAGAACGACCTTTTGACCTTTCGGCGGCCATCTTGGATGACATAACAATCCGAGTTCGACAGAAAATGCACCAGAGTGATCGCCTCATTGATACCTTCAATTTGATATATGAAATGACCATATTCAGTCAAAAATAAAATTTGACCCCCATTTTGACCCCACGGGCCACGCCCATTTTTAACCCCAGGGTCACCATTTTAACAACTTTGAAAGAGCAATGTACATCGATCATTCCTACCAAGTTTTGTCGAAATCCGGTTGGCGGTTTTTGAGAAGAAGATTTTTTAAGAATTTGTACTATTTTTAGACGGCGGCCATCTTGGATTATGTAATGACGTCATTTTAACAATTTTGTAATCCCCCTACCTAAGGACCATGACCATGAAGTTTGGTGACCATAGGACCAATGGTTACCGAGGAGAAGACGTTCACGGACGACGACGACGACGGACGACGACGGACGACGGACGACGGACACATTGCGGTAACAATAGCTCACATGAGCTTCGTTCAGGTGAGCTAAAAATAAAAATGTGTTTTCATCATGGCCTTGTGTAAAGTGGTTTAATTGAAGATAATTGTATATGATGATATTAAAGGTACATGCCCACGCAGTAGGCACAAAATGTTCTTTATAGGAATTAAATAAGTGTATAATTATGTCACTATTCCACCAGTTCTAAAAATTACGAGTGCCCGCTATACAAATATAATCATTTATTAATTATCAATTTACTGTTAGCGACGCGCGGCGGTAACAGTCTATTTTGATAATGTGCGGGGACGACGACTTTCACATCACGGCTTGCGGTGCGCATGCGCAGTATACTACGCGCGCCAGTAGGCTTCCCAATATGTAAACAAGAATATCAACATGTCGAAACATCCAGGACGGACTGTATGAAACAGCGTCGGCCAAAAGAAAGGTGAAATGTCTGAGGGACAGGCAGTACAGAGAGAGAGAGTGGTTAATATTGGCGACCAGATCACCAAATGGAAACAGTTAGTTACGTGGATATTTAGATTTGGACTCGGAATAGAGATTTTTCTTCTCAACTTCCGATACTTCACTTCGCATGTCAAAGATGTGATATGATTGACCGTGTCACGTGACGCGTATTGGTAAAAATAGCACGAGGTCGGAAAATACCCTTTCTGGTGGCGGCATATAAAATGCGATTTAAAACCAATTAACACGCGCCGTAATTAAAAATAACTCGTTAGTGGGTAGATATATGGCTCATATAAGGCATGACAGAAAATGAAAAGTTGCAGTACAGTGTAACCTTCTGTATGTACCTTTAAGTCTGCTAGGTTGATATTGGTACATAAATATCAGATTTTCAACCTGGTTGAACGCAACAAGATTTGATATTTATGTATCAATATGGGTGAAAATAGAAACAACCCAGCGGTCCTAGTAGTCATATATCTTCTATTAAACAACTTTACACCGGGGTGAACACACGTTTTTATATTTTATAGTATTCATTCAAAAAATCCTGATATGCCCCAGCCTTCAAGAACTAGCCATCATGTTGTAAAACATGGATATAATGGCATACGCGATTGTAAAAAGTGGCCAAATGTTTCAACGACTTTGTGAATGTAAAAAATATCAAGGTCATGAGTGTGTATCAAGTAATCATCCAGTAATAAAGATATGGTATTGTGGAGAAACTCTTATAATCTTTTCGAACATGACAACCAATAGGAGAAAACTCATTGGAATTTTTTGTTTTGTTCCCATAATTTGATATTAAACTCACAACCTTCGGTATTGCAGTCTGATGCTCTATCCACTAGACTATCAAGCCATCCCTACGTGAATGAAAGCTTCTAAAATGGTTGCACATTATTATCTCTTTGTATGCCAGTGGTGAAAATAAAAGAGTTTTTCTTGTTTCTCTCTATAAATATGTCTTGAAATTTCATTAGAATTGCGTCTTCTGGAGGAAGCAATTCTAATGAAATTTCAAGACATAGTCATGATATTAACAGGGAAAAATCAAATGGACATTATGTTTGTAAAACATGGATATGCCCCCGTGGCATACTGGACTTAACTGGAGAAATTCTTACAAACTTTTTGACTTTTCAACGTAAATGTACACAGACGGATGTACGGACGTGCGGACAGACGTGCGGACAGACGTACGGACAGACGTGCGGACAGATGTGCGGACAGACGTACGGACAGACGTTCGGACAGACGTGCGGACAGACGTGCGGACAGACGTACAGACAGACGTACGGACAGACGTACGCGGACAGACGTGCGGACATCTGTGCGGACATCTGTGCGGACAGACGTACGGACAGACGTGCGGACAGACGTGCGGACAGACGTGCGGACAGGACGTTTACGGACAGACGTGCGGACAGACGTTCGGACAGACGTTACGGACAGACGTTTGCGGACAGGCGTGCGGACAGGACGTAAGGACAGACGTGCGGACAGATGTGTCGGACAAGACTGTCGCGGACAGACGTACGGACAGACATACGGACAGGACGTGTGGACAGATCGGACAGACGTGCGGACAGACGTACGGACAGACGTGCGGACAGACGTACGGACAGACGTGCGGACAGACGTACGGACAGACGTGCGGACATACGTACGGACAGACGTGCGGACATACGTACGGACAGACGTGCGGACAGACGTACGGAAGCCTAACTAGGGTACACCTATCTGTTTCAATGAACAAATGCCAACTATCTGTTTGCCATATGAGCCGACAAATTACTCTAAAACCAAAAACAAGCAGGGGAGAAAAAAATGAAGTAATAATTAATTGCCGTCATTAATAGAAAGTGATGTTCATTATTCACCTACTGTCTCATTGTGCAGGCATCTGGGGAACGAACACATTAGCACTTTCAGCATGAACAAAATAATGTATACTTTCTTTCAAGATTTTTATTTATTACTTTTTTCAAATATAAACTTATTTGGCAGCACATACAAATATGTGCAGTGAAGTATCTCTAAACTGGACACCCTGGGAGGTCCCCAGTTTAGAGAGGTTTCACTGTAATTTAACTATACTTTAACTATACAAGTGCCACAATGCATGCTTTTCAATCATGAACAGACATCTTCATCAGCGATAAATACATAGATAAACAAGGGCATCCATATTACAAAGCTAATCCCCTTGCTGGCAGCCTTAATAATAGAATGAACATATTAAGTCCTCAGTGAATGTGTTCAAACGTAGGGTGCATGCGAAACAAAGTACCATCTATAGACAAGCATTGTAGCCAAACATTATTAAAATCGGTGAATGGTTAAGCAGTTATTGAGAGAAAAAAACCCACTACAACCAGGTGAACATAAGTCTTCAGTGACATGGACTTTGGATGTTCAGACATGGGGTGCATGTTAAACACAGCAGCATCCATAGACACATTCTGGCCAAATATTATTAACATAGGTGACGTGGTTCATAAGTTATTAAGAAATGAAAGGAGTTGCTAATGCACACACATACATGCACTTATAGTTCACCCTACTTTCTAAATCAATCGCTGGACAGTGCTCCATTTATTTCACATATTGCAACGTTAAACCCCAATAAGTTGTGTATTACCAGATTTAACAATTAATTGTTCGACAGGAAATGGAAATTCAATACTCAGATGGGACATTGCATTGTACACTTGGCTGAACTATAAGTCAGATATTGTTCACATATTGGATTTTCAGGAACTAAACTTAAAAGTCCAATATGTGAACAATAACTTATACTGATGCCATATCCCATAATGCCTATCTCCAGGGAAGATAACTGAAACCAACCAAAATTACTACATATACCATGGTTTTCTGTGTGTCTCGTTTATAATATAGCAGTTCTGCCGTCTAGACATTTATACTGGGGAGATTTCCATGCACTGAGATACAGATGACAATTGGCATGGCAGCCGAGAAGAGAATGTCAACCCTTACAATTGTTGTCTGCTGTTTATTTTCCATTTTTCTTATCAAAAACATGTTTTGACAACACTTTAGAATCATTTCCATTGGAAACGATTCTAAAGTACTTTTATTGAGAAGACGATCAAATATAACACAAAAGCAGACGACTATTTTCGTTTCCCGCATTCTAAGGGCTAATGCGCCCGCAAATATTAGACTCAGATCATGCACAGTGGTAACTCTCTAAACTGGACACCCCGGGAGGTCCCCATGGTGTCCGGTTTAGAGATGTTCCACTGTATGTGTACGAGAACAGAAGAAAACAGTGAAACATCTCTAAACTGGACACCCACTGGGAGGTCCCCAGGCTGTTCTGCTGTAATTTATGAGTACAAGTATGATACAAACATCTCTAAACTGGACACCCTGGGAGGTCCCCAGGGTGTCCAGTTTAGACATGTTCAACTGTGATTTATGTTTACAAGAATACCAATACTTTGCAATCATGAACATATGTTTTCATAAGAGATACATAACATACAGTTGCTGCAATCAGCACAATCCAGTCACTCAAGTGGTCAGTGCCACCAGCAATAGATCAGTTTCAGCCAGGGTTTTCAATTTTCACCGTTGGAATGTACGACACTCGCCATATTTTCAACCAACGGAAGTGGATTATTTACCTTGGGCCCGCTAATTCAGTAATTGTAATGCGCGCGAAGGCCGGGACCCAGCTGGTCCAGGCATTCATGCGAGTTACAATTACTGAACTAGAAATGGACGCTTGTCGACAAGCGCATGTGTATCCCCCTCCCCAGATACACAAGTAGTTTGAAAAAAGGGTGTTCGAGCTATGCTCCGGAGACAAAATCAGTGCGCAGAAAAACAAAGGGAGATAACTAAAAAATTAGCAATGCAAGAGTTGTCATTCTTGCATGACACACCTTTAGGGTCATGGTTTATGCATGTGTGAAGTTTCATGAAAATATTCCAAAGGGTGTTCGAGTTATGCTCCGGACACAAAATCAGTGCACGAAACAACAAAGGGAGATAACTAAGAAATTAACGACGCAAGAGTTGTCATTCTTGCGCGCGACACACCTTTGGGTCGTGGTCTATGCATGTGTGAGGTTTAATGAAAATATTCCAAAGGGTGTTCGAGTTATGCTCCGGACACGAAATCAGTGCATGAAACAACAAAGGGAGATAAGTAAACAAGAATTCCGCGGAATCAAATGCCTCACCTTTTCCCGCGTTGACCTCGAGCCTGGGCCCGAAAGCAATTTTCACTGGCCCGAACATATTATACAATTATTGACTAGTGAGCCATAGAATATCAGATTGTATTCTATGGCTCACTAGTCAATAATTGTTTTATTATATGATAATAGTCTGTACATGTATATAGCACTTACGACCTTATGCCACTAGACAAAAATTGAAAAAGAATTTGAAAAAAAAAAATTGGAAAAAAAAAATGGAAAAAAATTAAAAATAACAAGAATTCCGCGGAAATGTCTCGCCTTGTTCCGCCTTGACCTCGAGCCTGGGCCCGAAAGCAATTTTCACTGGCCCGAACATATTATACAATTATTGACTAGTGAGCCATAGAATTTCAGATTATATTCTATGGCTCACTAGTCAATAATTGTTTTATTATATGATAATAGTCCGTATATAGCACTTACGACCTTATGCTACTCGACAAAAATTGAAAAAGAATTTGAAAAAAAAGAAGGAATTTAAAAAAGAAAAAAGAAAAGTAAATTAAAAAAAAATAATGCTCGCTACTGGAGCCCAGAATTTTTTTTAATAGTCCTATATTTATCTACATATCATATCTGCACAGGTCCACATATTGCCACAATATTTTCAACACAGTTTACGGAAATGTAATAAAATCATTTACCTGTATAAATTACCTGTAAGTGGTCAATGGTTAGTCTGTACATTTGCACATGCTAGCACATGCACAGGTGAATGGTTCTCCCAGTCACTAGGTATTGTTCAACCAGAGAAGGCTATTGTTCTCTCTACATGTAAGGTGTACAGAGCACACGAGAAAACGGGTCTTCATGCATTAATGTCCAGTTTGTAGAGTGCGCAAAACAAAAAAGGGAGATAATTAAAATATTCTTGTGCGCGACACACCTTCGGGTCGTGGTATACGCATGTGTGAAGTTTCATGAAAATATTCCAAAGGGTGGTCGAGTTATGCTCCGGACAGGAAATCAGTGCATGAAAACACTAGATGGCCGCGGCCTGCATGTCGCGCCTTGTGGCGAGGCATGGACACTAAAAATATATAGTATAACGAAAAACTTTAACCAAAAAACTTAACCAAAAACTTTAACCGGACACACGTACGTACGCCAAAGTGCCGACTATATCGAGCTTTCCGCAAGCGGGCGCGAAAAAAACTTTAACCAAAAACTTGGGGCCGCACGGGAGGGGGGTAGAATGAAAATATAGATGATGATAAACACCCATGTGAAGTTTCAAGGTAATGGGCAAAGCAGTTGCAGAGATATAGTATAACGAAAAACTTTAACCAAAAAACTTAACCAAAAAACTTAACCAAAAACTTTAACCAAAAAACTTAACCAAAAACTTCAAAGTAATTTGACCTTGACATTGGACACAGGGACCGCACGGAAGGGGGGTAGAATGAAAATATAGATGATGATAAACACCCATGTGAAGTTTCAAAGTAATGGGCAAAGCAGTTGCAGAGATATAGTATAACGAAAAACTTTAACCAAAAAACTTAACCAAACAACTTAACCAAAAACTTTAACCAAAAAACTTAACCAAAAACTTCAAAGTAATTTGACCTTGACATTGGGCACAGGGGCCGCACGGGAGGGGGGTAGAATGAAAATATAGATGATCATAAACACCCATGTGAAGTTTCAAGGTAATGTGCAAAGCAGTTGCAGAGAAATAGTATAACAAACAAGAGCTGTAGGAGAACAGCATAGCTCGACTACGAGGGTGTCGATGTACACATAGCTTGACAAAGAAGGTGGCTGCGGCCTACATAAAAACCTTAACCAAGGTTGACTAAAAACATTAACCAAGGGAAACTAGAAATGTGGCCTGTCGGCACACGAATACCCCCACTGGCAGCCAAAGAAAACGAGGCATTTTTGATCATAAGCCATTTAGCCGAGCGTTAAGGTTTCAAACGCATCAAGTCTGTGACCTTGACCCTGGGCATAGTGTGATAATCCATGCATCGGTGTAGAAGATATAGAGCGGAAGCGAATTTCAATAGGTTTTTTGACCTTTGACCTTCAACTATGACCTTGACCTTGGACATAGGTGCGTGGTTATTGATCGAGACACACCTTCTCATCCTGAGAAACATTTGTGCCAAGGCATTTGATAATGCATGCATCGGTGTAGAAGATATAGAGCGGAAGGGAATTTCAATAGGTTTGACCTTTGACCTTCAACTGTGACTTTGACCTTGGACGTAGGTGCGTGGTTATTGATTGCGACACACCTTCTCATCATGAGACTCTGTGCCAAGCCATTTGATAATCCATGCATCGGTGTAGAAGATATAGAGCGGAAGGGAATTTCAATAGGTTTGACCTTTGACCTTCAACTGTGACCTTGGACGTAGGTGCGTGGTTAGAAATTTGATAATCCATGCATCAGTGTAGAAGATATAGAGCGGAAGGGAATTTCAATAGGTTTGACCTTTGACCTTCAACTGTGACCTTGACCTTGGACATAGGTGCGTGGTTATTGATCGGGACACACCTTCTCATCACGAGAAACATTTGTGCCAAGCCATTTGATAATCCATGCATCGGTGTAGAACACATAGAGAGGAAGGGAAGTTCAATAGGTTTGACCTTTGACTTTCAACAGTGACCTTGACCTTGGACGTAGGTGCGTGGTTATTGATCGCGACACACCTTTTCATCGTGAGAAACATTTGTGCCAAGCCATTTGGGAATTTCAATATTTTTTACCTTTGAGCTTCAACTGTGACCTTGACCTTGGATGTAGGTGCGTGGTTATTGATCGCGACACACCTTCTCATCCTGAGAAACATTTGTGCCAAGGCATTTGATAATCCATGCATCGGTGTAGAAGATATAGAGCGGAAGGGAATTTCAATAGGTTTGACCTTTGACCTTCAACTGTGACCTTGACCTTGGGCGTAGGTGCGTGGTTATTGATTGTGACACACCTTCTCAACATGAGAAACATCTGTGCCAAGCCAATTGATAATCCATGCATCGGTGTAGAAGATATAGAGCGGAAGGGAATTTCCATAGGTTTGACCTTCAACTGTGACCTTGAACGTAGCGTGCGTGGTTAGCAATTTGATAATCCATGCATCAGTGTAGAAGATATAGAGCGGAAGGGAATTTCAATAGGTTTGACCTTTGACCTTCAACTGTGACCTTGACCTTGGACGTAGGTGCGTGGTTATTGATGGCGACACACCTTCTCATCATGAGAAACATTTGTGCCAAGCCATTTGATAATCCATGCATCGGTGTAGAAGATATAGAGCGGAAGGGAATTTCAATAGGTTTGACCTTTGACCTTCAACAGTAACCTTGACCTTGGACGTAGATGCGTGGTTTTCCAAGTATGGTTTCTGTAGGCCCAGGAGTATTCCATATACAAGTTTGAGTAAAAAACGTAACCAAGGGGAGATAACTAAGTAATCCAAGGATAAAAGTAGGTCAAGGTGAAATATAGGTCAGGGATTATTGATGTACATCACTAGGAGATGAAGTTGTTCAAGTATGGTTGATGTAGGCCCAGAAGTATTCCATATACAAGCTTGAATATAAACATTAACCAAGTAATTGAAGGTTAAATGTAGGTGAAGGTAAAATAAAGGTCAGGGGTTATTGATGTACATCCATATGAGAAAAAGTTATCCAAGTATGGTGTCTGTATGCACAATAGTATTCCATCTACAAGCTTGACTAAAAACCTTAACCAAGGTTGAGTAAAAACCTTAACCAAGGGGAATTAAGTAAGTAATTTAAGGTTAAATGTAGGTCAAGGTCAAATATAGGTCAGGGGTTGTTGATGTACATCACTAGGAGATGAAGTTGTCCAAGTATGGTTGGTGTAGGGCCATGAGTATTCCATCTACAAGCTTGACTAAAAACCTTAACCAAAGAGAATTAAGTAAGTAATTCAAGAGGAAATGTAGGTCAAGGTTAAATATAGATCAGGGGTTATTGATGTATATCACTATGAGAAAAGGTTGTCCAATTATGGTGTCTGTATGCACAATAGTATTCCATGTACAAGCTTGAGTAAAAAGCTTAACCAAGGTCGAGTAAAAACCTTAACCAAGGGGAATTAAGTAAGTAATTCAAGGTTAAATGTAGGTCAAGGTCAAATATAGGTCAGGGGTTGTTGATGTACATCACTAGGAGATGAAGTTGTCCAAGTATGGTTGGTGTAGGGCCAGGAGTATTCCATCTACAAGCTTGAGTAAAAACGTTAACCAAGGGGAATTAAGCAATTCAAGAGGAAATGTAGGTCAAGGTCAAATATAGATCAGGGGTTGTTGATGTACATCACTAGGAGATGAAGTTGTCCAAGTATGGTGGGTGTAGGGCCAGTAGTATTCCATATAGAAGGTTGACTAAAAACCTTAACCAAAAGGAATTAAGTAAGTAATTGAAGAGGAAATGTAGGTGAAGGTCAAATATAGATCAGGGTTATTGATGTACATACCTATGAGAAAAGGTTGTCGAAGTATGGTGTCTGGATGCACAATAGTATTCAATGTACAAGCTTGAAAAAAAACCTTAACCAAGGTTGACTAAAAACCTTAACCAAGGGGAATTAAGTAAGTAATTCAAGAGGAAATGTAGGTCAAGGTCAAATATAGATCAGGGGTTATTGATGTGCATCACTAGGAGATGAAGTTGTCCAAGTATGGTGGGTGTAGGGCCAGTAGTATTGCATATACAAACTTGACTAAAAACCTTAACCAAGGTTGAATAAAAACCTTAACCAAGGGGAATTAACCAAGTAATTCAAGAGGAAATGTAGGTCAAGATCAAATATAGATCAGGGGTTATTGATGTACATCACTAGGAGATGAAGTTGTCCAAGTATGGTGGGTGTAGGGCCAGTAGTATTCCATATACAAGCTTGACTAAAAACCTTAACCAAGGCGTGACGGTGACGCCGACGCCGACGCCACTTGACTAAAAACCTTAACCAAGGTTGAATAAAAACCTTAACCAAGGGGAATTAACCAAGTAATTCAAGAGGAAATGTAGGTCAAGGTCAAATATAGATCAGGGGTTATTGATGTACATCACTAGGAGATGAAGTTGTCCAAGTATGGTGGGTGTAGGGCCAGTAGTATTCCATATACAAGCTTGACTAAAAACCTTAACCAAGGCGTGACGGTGACGCCGACGCCGACGCCGGGGTGACAACATAAGCTCTACTTATTCTTCGAATAGTCGAGCTAAAAACTTTAACCAAAAAATTTAACCAAAAAACTTAACCAAAAAACTTAACCAAAAACTTTAACCAAAAAATTAACCAAAAAACTTAACCAAAAACTTTAACCAAAGAACATAACCAAAAACTTCAAAGTAATTTGACCTTGACATTGGGCACAGGGGACGCACGGGAGGGGGTAGAATGAAAATATAGATGATGATAAACACCCATATGAAGTTTCAAGGTAATGGGCAAAGCAGTTGCAGAGATGTAGTATAACGAAAAACTTTAACCAAAAAACTTAACCAAAAAACTTAACCAAAAACTTCAAAGTAATTTGACCTTGACATTGGGCACAGGGGCCGCACGGGAGGGGGGTAGAATGAAAATATAGATGATGATAAACACCCATGTGAAGTTTCAAGGTAATGGGCAAAGCAGTTGCAGAGATATAGTATAACGAAAAACTTTAACCAAAAACTTTAACCAAAAAACTTAACCAAAAAACTTAACCAAAAACTTTAACAAAAGAACTTAACCAAAAACTTTAACCAAAAAACTTAACCAAACAACTTAACCAAAAACTTTAACCGGACGTACGTACGTACGTACGTACGTACGCCAAAGTGCCGACTATATCGCGCTTTCCGCAAGCGGGCGCGACAAAAAAGAGAGGTAACTAAAAAATTAGCTATGCAAGAGTTGTCATTCTTGTGCACGACACACCTTCGGGTCGTGGTCTATGCATGTGTGAAGTTTCATGAAAATATTCCAAAGGGTGGTCGAGTTATGCTCAATCAGTGCGCGAAACAAAAAAGGGAGATAACTAAAAAATTAGCTATACAAGTGTTGTCATTATTGTGCGTGACACACTTTCGGGTCGTGGTCTATGCATGTGTGAAGTTTCATGAAAATATTCCAAAGGGTGGTCGAGTTATGCTCCGGACACGAAATCAGTGCGCGAAACAAAAAAGGGAGATAACTCAAAAATTAGCTAAGCAACCTTGTCATTCTTGTGCGCGACACACCTTTGGGTCGTGGTCTATGCATGTGTGAAGTTTCATGAAAATATTCCAAAGAATGTTCGAGTTATGCTCCGGACAAGAAGTGTCTGCGGCGGACGCGGACGCGGCACGGTGTCAAACCCATAGTATCTCCCGACGAAGTCCGGGGGATACAATTAGAGAGCCGGACCCAAGGTACACTAGTACCATTTCCGTTGGTTGAAAATATGATGAATGTCCTACCTTGAAAATATTTAATATCGGAGTAAAATTGGTATGATTTAGAGGCTTTGCCGTTCATACCACAAAGTGACTGTGTCTGCAGACACTGCATATGGCATGTTTTGATTTGATTATTGGTGTTTAACGGCTTATCAGGTCAATAACGGTCATTCAAGAGTGGGGCCAACGGGTTGGTCTATCCCATATTTAACCTGTCCATAATGAGGCAAATTCCCAAAATCAGAACTCAATATTTACGAAGAAATATACATGAAATTAGAATATCCTGACCTGGTGCCAGGTCCATTCCACACCAGTCACTTAGCTCCAACTAGCATGTTTTGACAATGCTACTGGCAGTTGGACTGACCACAGAGTTCAGCTCAGTCTCAACCAAGCTGATTTCAAGCAGGAGAGTGAAATATGTTTGAGAACAACGAAGTCTGTGAAATAATTTGCTGAAGATGAATGGAAGGAGTTGGCAAACATCTGCAATGCATTTCTGCAAAACTTTGTCAGAACATGTAATGACCACGATAATTGCTTTTAAATTGCAAACCTTGACAGAATTCACACATAAAACTGTCAACAAGAAGCCAGATGTGCTTCATTGGTCGTTTCCCCAATAATTCTCCCTCCATTTTCACAGCAACAATATTTTAATTGTGTAAAAAGTACATAAATTCTGCAGATGTCTTCCAGACAATTTGCACATCCATTCCAAAACACATTAATATGTTAATGGCATGATATATTGCCTGTCTGGGGCAGTTGGTACAAGGACCCGTGTCTGTACTTGGTCATGCGATTTTGAACCTTCAGACATCTACGTAATTTCATAAAATACATTTTCAAAATATTTTTCAGAAATAAAATCAAAAGTTGACAAATGTTTCAGAGTACATCCGGGTATATTCAGCATGCACTCACTCAATTTTATCGCCATTGGCGGAAAATATTGTAAATTGTGTAAACGTATTTCATGAAATTACGCAGATGTCCAGAGGTACATAGCATGTCTCAAATGAAAAGGTGAAAGGGTTTAAGATCCCAGCAACAACTAAGGCCATATGAGACACGTCGTACGAGTTTGTACCTAAGAACATGTGCGATTTACCAAATTTACTATATTTTCCATAAATGACGTTGAAAATTGAAAAAATTGTCATAGCAAATGCGTAATTCTTTAGACGTCATTTACAGAAAATATCACAGTTTCAGAAAAATGACCCGGATCAGACTGCATGCAATACAACACAAACATTAGTCTAAATGTTCTGATCAGGGTCAACACTGTTTGCAAATACAACACAAACATTAGTCTAAATGTTCTGATCCGGGTCAACACTGTTTGCAAATACAACACAAACATTAGTCTAAATGCTTGCAAATACAAAGGCGGATTTCTCCAGTGAAGAATGATTATTTAACATGCTCTATGAGGCCTGTTGTGTTGCCTCAGTATTGGGTAACATGGCGTGACCCATTAAGGGTCAAAGGTTAATGCATAATTGGTAACAAGGTGAATGACTAATTAGTCACGCCTTATTTAATGCATTCATTGTCTTTCAGCAGCAATTTAATGGGCTGAAATATGTTCCTGTCAAACTGCTGAAAATATGCTTTTAGGTAAGAATGAAGTGTTTAGTAGTAAATAGACTTGTGAATATGTTTATAGAACACGGATGCCCCAATACAGACACCATAAGCTTAAATAAAATGGCCCAATAAGGAACAAACATATTTCTCGATAAAAGTGAAAATAACTTGGTGTTATCAAGTCTAAACCATTGGCGGATTGAAGATGGGTTAAATGAAGTTTTACATCCACTCAACAGCAATATCATATACAGAGAGCATCTTACATAAGTGATGATTTAATATGATATTTATTAAACAAGTTTACTGATTTCATAAGAAACAAGGCAATGACAAGTTTCTTATAAAATCAGTTAGCAAGTTTAATAACTCTCATAGTAAATCAACACAAATGTTAGATTATATTTATTGCATAGAACAACACAATATGTTTAAGCTGTAATCACCACATAACGTGTTTTCTGTAGTGGCCTCATTTGCATATTTATTACACCAGTGTATTATGTTTTTTAATACATTGTGTTGTTACACTGTGAAAGCATATTTTATGCATTAAATGTACATACACAGGTGTGTTAAGTGAAGCATTGTAAATTCTGCACTGAAACCAGAATCTCCTGATCTGGTGCCAAGTGTCCTTAGGTCTCACGGACAGTGGGCAGCTAGCTTTAAAAAGGGGGTGGACGATTTTCTATATACTTCACTACCGACCCTGTAAGTTACACCAGTGTGTCTAGAAAAATAGGTTTATGAATATTTCTTGACTTTGGGATGCTTGACTAGGTGTAGTTTTTAGAGTATTTCATAATTCTACGAAACTGAATGTTATCTCCGGTTGATTTTGACATTTTGGAAAATGGTGCATGCTATGCTGTCTCGCCGGTACGGTTTCGCGGCAGAATTTAAGGTATTTTTCGGGCATTTGTAGCAAACATTTGAGCTGGTTATGACCCCGCTTTGAAATCATTTTCAGAAAATGGTGTGGTGTTACAAGTGATAGAACAAGACATAACAAAGTATCTGTGCCTCATATTTTCATGAAAACAATTCCGATAAATTCAGTCGTGTTGAAATTTCTGGCCAAAAATAAGGTGGGTGGGGTAACTTTGTAAAAAATTAATTGAACACATCTGATGCGGTTACTGAATTTTTATTGTGGCGCGCGATTTGTACTTCATTTGCGAGTATTTTTCAATACTTGTCGCAAGAGCCTCCTTAACTGATTGTGAGAGGCGGTGATTTTTATAAGTCACCCGCCGCCCTCAGAAAAGCAGTCAATTTTGGCCATTTTCAACTGTCCAGTGATGCCTTAAGGGAAAAGTCTGATATTTCAAGGCGTCATATTTCACCTCTAACCAGTATTGTTGGACAGAAGAACATGTCCCAAGATAACATCCAGCAGTTTTAGTTTACTGCTCTCAAATATGCAGGGTTCAGCAGGGCTGGAGGTAAGCATGGTATTTTGCTGTCGATACACCGAAATGAAACTTCGCGTTTCGCCATTTTGGGGGTGGGCGATATCCGCGCCCCATTTCGACATCAGCTTTCATTTTGTACATTTTTCTGTGTTTGCGTTTCACGTAAAATTGATGAAATTAGCAATATAGAGCTAGACAAGCCGTTTCGGGGAAAAAATATTTCCCCTTAAGGTCTCACGGGACAGTGGGCAGCTAGCTTTAAAAAGGGGGTGGACGATTTTCTATATACTTCACTACCGTCACTGTAAGTTACACCAGTGTGTCTAGAAAAATAGGTTTATGAATATTTCTTGACTTTGGGAGGCTTGACTAGGTGTAGTTTTTAGAGTATTTCATAATTGTACGAAACTGAATGTTAGCTCTGGTTGATTTTGACATCTTGGAAAATGGCGCATGCTATGCTGTCTCGCCGGTACGGTTTCACGTCAGAATTTAAGGTATTTTTCGGGCATTTGTAGCGAAATTTGAGCTGGTTATGACCCGCTTTGAAATCATTTTCAGAAAAATGGTGGTGTGGTGTTACAAGTGATAGAACAAGACATAACAAAGTATCTGTGCCTCATATTTTCATGAAAACAATTCCGATAAATTCAGTCGTGTTGAAATTTCTGGCCAAAAATAGGTGGGTGGGGTAACTTTGTAAAAAATTAATTGAACACATCTGATGTGGTTACTGAATTTTTATTGTGGCGCGCGATTTGTACTTCATTTGCGACTATTTTTCAATACTTGTCGCAAGAGCCTCCTTAACTGATTGTGAGAGGCGGTGATTTTTATAAGTCACCCGCCGCCCTCAGAAAAGCAGTCAATTTTGGCTATTTTCAACCGTCCCGTGATGCCTAAGCTGATGTTGCCCGCCGGAAGTTAATCCCGTAAAGAATCAGCCCTACACATCCGCCGGAAATTGTGTAAAATAAGGCTGTCAGAAATGGCTAATCTACCACCCCGAAATTAAAATGGCATGACGGCTAGTTAAACAAGCCAAGTTGCCCAATGTAGACATACAGTCGAGCACCAGTGCCTTACCACACCAGTTTGTTTGTTTATTTGCTGGGGTTTAATGGCCTATCAACAGCTAAGGTCATTTAGGCCGGGTAAATGGGTTTAGTACTAAATCCCATATTTTCCTGTACAAATGGGGGAAAAACCCAAAATCAGAACTGAATATTTACAATAAAAAAACTATAGATTCAGTCCTGAAACCGGAATAATCCTGATCTGATGCCAGGTCCTTGCCACACCTGGCCCCCTCCCAAAAGCAGTAGGATCAGTAATAATCTTTTATAATGGGCAATAACCCAATTAAACTCCCAGGTAACAAAAGAGTCAAAGATAAAAACGTACCTGAGGGCCAAACCAGGCAAATTGTGATTCCTATAAGGAGGAACCCCTACCGTTAATTTACGCCATTACGTTTGACCGACCAACCAGCCACCCTTACCACACCAGACCACTTAGCCCTGTGCAGTCTGATCAGTGTCAATGCTATTCGCAATTCAGTCACGCAAGTATCCATATTGCCTTCACGTATCCATGGATAATTTCACTAAACGTTGTACGATAAAAATTTTGTATGAATTTTTTTGACAACTTTTCTTCTTACTGTTCCCTATATATAATGCTACCTTTTTCTACCTATATGTACATATCATTAAATATAAGCACATCCACAAACGATTTGTCCAAATCGGCTGTCAGTGCAAATGTTATTGTATAAATTTCAATTTTGCACTAACAAATTTCTTAGTTGTACAAAGTTTAGTGAAATGGGTCCCAGTTCCCAACCTGATTGCGTAAACATACATTGGGATCAGGACCTTTAACCTAGGTCATGCTGAAGTTACGCTATTTTGTTTGTGGAAAATCCTAAATATTGTCTTCAAATGTGCTTAGAAGTATATGTCGTGACTCGTGACCACCATTTGAACCGTCTCATCGAGACAGTCCAAATGAGTGGTCACAACATATACTTTCATTGGGAAATAACAAAATTAAATGTTTAAAAAATAAATGTCATACCCGTCAAGGTGTATTCGTAATTAATGGGTTAATTCCGAACTCGAGATAACCACAAAATATGCTTATCTGGAGTGAAATGGTGTAATGCCTTTTTTCTCAGTAGGTCTCCAAATAGTCTCTATCTCCCAAGTGACGATTCGATTTTTCATTTTTTATCGTCATAACACATTGTGTATCTTTGTTTTCAACCTCTGGCTTGTAGGTATTTCGTCTCCAATAAAAACATTTTCAATATCTCATGCTGTCAATGGCTACACAACAGTAGTATATAGGGAGTCAGTTCGTTACCGCGAAGTGTGGGGGAAGAATTGAAAGCAGTGGGTAGCCCCATAGGTACCAAAAATAGTAAAATTTCCTGTTAATTTAAAGCGAAATAAATACAACCCACAGTAAAACAAAATGATACCACCAAAGTTTGTAAAATGTGTCCCCGATTTACAGCGGTTTCGGCTACCCAACGAAATAGTAAGTCGATATGCAAGGGTTTCGGCTACCTGTTTCAGCTACCCAACGAAATAGTAAGTCGATATACGCGGGAGGTCTCCCATATAGGAATGGCCTCTCTGTAGAATTTTTCTAGTCCATATCGAAAACAGAGCGAGAATAGGGGGAGGGAGAGGGCTTTGGGTACTTTTTTGGAAATCGAGAAGTGGACAACATCGGGAGGCCACTGTGCGAACTACAGAATCCGCTTCGGTGTAGAATGGGTGGAGCCTCGCACTACACCCAACAAGAAGAAATCCAGATGGTTTGTCCGGTGGCAGTTCCCAATAGGGGAGGGTTCGGATACTTTTGTTTTCCAAAAGGGCTACTGCATGTAGAACGGGTCGCGACTACCAGAGTGCTGGGGTGCGGGCTCACTAGGAGTGTTTTTTTCATTCGGGATATCGGGCTGTTTGGCGGGGTGTACGAACTGGGAGTCGGGATCTGTTTTGCTCTTTAATTTGGAACAAATTAGTCTACGGGACTCTAGAGCCACGACTGGAAACAGTATTTTGCAGGCCGTGTACGCCGCCACCGCTGCACACATCCACCACTTCGTATTCTCTACGGTTCTTCAAATATCGTGCAGCTCCCCTACGGAGCTTGTTTCTCTAGCGGTTCGCTCTATTTTAGTATCTCTAGAGAGGGCCCCCAATGTCTCAATTTCTTCCTCTATTTCGTCACTTAGGGAAAGGGCCTCCAATATTCTGGTTTCCATCTCGTCTAAACAGGATTCCAAACGTCTCTCCATGTCGGACAGGTGCGTCGATTCTTCGAACGAGCTGGTGTTTCGCGCATCTTCTAGTAGAACCGTGGGGAACTCGGTAGGGGGGCCAGGCGCGGTCACCCTGTGTACTACGGGGGTAGGGGTTTCTTGTTGTTCTGGGGTTTCTTGTCCTTCGGGTTTTGTACTACGTTCCGCATCGACGGCGTCCCATATTCTTCGAAGGCGAGTGGTACCGATTCCAAATTTCTTCTTCGTATTGTCTGCAGACTCTATACCCCGAAGATTACGGATATCTTCTATATCTTGTTCGGACAAATTTTGCTTTGGTGGCATATTTTTTTGTAGGCACATATAAATATATTTTGCCCAATGTTCAACATGATTTGCCTAGGTAAAACCAGGCATACTAGCACCACAACTAGGCATACTAGTACCACAACTAGGCTTACTCGTTACCAGGCCTAGGTTTACTCGTACCATGCCTAGACTTACTCGTACCACGACTAGGCATACCAGCACCACGACTAGGCATACCAGCACCACGCCCAGGCGTACGAGCACCTTGGAAAAGGCGGGCATTTTGAGCATTTCGAACAAAGTTTCTACCCTCATAACAATTAACAAGAAACGAGGCAAAGCCACGAAGGCCAGGTTTTTTCCAAGCATAGACACTTGGATAACATAATTATACCCACTTTTTGTAGACTAGATGGCCGTGGCCTGCATGTCGCGCCTTGGGGCGAGGCATGGACACTAAAAAAATAGATATAGTAGATGGAAAAACTTTAACCAAAAAACTTTAACCGGACACACGGACAAACGGACGGACGTATGCCAAAATGCTGACGATATCGCGCTTTCCGCAAGCAGGTGTGACAATGATGATAAACATTGGGTGAAGCAGTTGCAGAGATATAGTACACGAAAAAACTTTAACAAAAAAAATTCAAAGTAATTTGAACTTGACATAGGGCACAGGATCGCGCTTTCCGCAAGCAGGTGCGACAATGATGATAAACACCCATGTGAAGTATCAAGGTATTGGGTGAAGCAGTTGCAGAGATATAGTACACGAAAAAACTTTAACAAAAAAATTCAAAGTATTTGACCTTGACATTGGGCACAGGTCGCGCTTTCCGCAAGCAGGTGCGACAAATGATGATAAACACCCATGTGAAGTATCAAGGTATTGGGGTGAAGCAGTTGCAGAGATATAGTACACGAAAAAAATTTAACAAAAAAATTCAAAGTAATTTGACCTTGACATTGGGCACAGGATCGCGCTTTCCGCAAGCAGGTGCGACAATGATGATAAACACCCATGTGAAGTATCAAGGTATTGTGAAGCAGTTTCAGAGATATAGTACACGAAAAAACTTTAACAAAAAAAATTCAAAGTAATTTGACCTTGACATTGGGCACAGGATCGCGCTTTCCGCAAGCAGGTGCGACAATGATGATAAACACCCATGTGAAGTATCAAGGTATTGGGTGAAGCAGTTGAGAGATATAGTACAAGAAAAAAATTTAACAAAAAAATTCAAAGTAATTTGACCTTGACATTGGGCACAGGATCGCGCTTTCCGCAAGCAGTGCGACAATGATGATAAACACCCATGTGAATATCAAGATATTGGGTGAAGCATTGCAGAGATATAGTACACGAAAAAACTTTAACAAAAAAATTCAAAGAATAATTTGACCTTGACATTGGGCACAGGATCGCGCTTTCCGCAAGCAGGTGCAACAATGATGATAAACACCCATGTGAAGTATCAAGGTATTGGGTGAAGCAGTTGCAGAGAAATAGTACACGAAAAAAATTTAACAAAAAAATTCAAAGTAATTTGACCTTGACATTGGGCACAGGGGCCGCACAGTTGGGGGTTAGAATGAAAATATGGATGATGATAAACACCCATGTGAAGTTTCAAGGTAATGGGCGAAGCAGTTGCAGAGATATAGTATAACGAAAAAGTTTTAAAACCAAAAAACTTTAACTAGACGTACGTTAAAAAGTTAACGTTGAAAATGGCTAAGTCAATTACGTAGAAATAATAGGTGAAGGTAAAAAAATGGTCACATGTTGGATAGTTGTATGTGGTAGGCACCCCTTGGCTATGAAGCTGTGAAAGTTTGGTGGTCCTAGGTGGTACAGTACCAAAGAAATGGACTTAAACACGAAAACTTAACATTGTAAACGCGAAAACTTAACATTGAAAATGGCTAAGTCGACTGCGCGGGAAAAATGGGTGAAGTTAAAAAAAAAAGTAACATGTTGGATAGTGATATGTGGTGGGTACCCCTTGATTATGAAGCTGTGAAAGTTTGGTGGTCCTAGGTGGTACAGTACCAAAGAAATGGACTTAAACACGAAAACTTAAACATTGTAAACGCGAAAACTTAACATTGAAAATGGCTAAGTCAACTACGCGGAAAAAATGGGTCAAGTTAAAAAAAAAGTAACATGTTGGATAGTGATATGTGGTGGGCGGGCACCCCTTGATTATGAAGCTGTGAAAGTTTGGTGGTCCTAGGTGGTACAGTAACAAAGAAATGGACTCAAACACGAAAACTTAACATTGATTGTGGACGCCGCCCGCCGCCGCCAGCCCACCGCGCCCGCCCGCCCGCCCCCGCCCGGCTTTCGCCAATCCAATAGCCTGGATTTTTTTTCAAAAAACCTGGCTAAAAATGACAAAGTCCTACTTATCGAATAAAAAATATTGAAGAAATTGTTTCGGCGCGCGCCTGCGAACGCTATTAAGAAAAGGTATGGGATTGGAAGTGCGAGGCTTAAAAAGCTGTGGAAAGATAAAACCACCTCTGGATTGAATTTACCTTTTTTCTAAGGAGGTGTAAACGATCGGTTGATTGGGGGGAAATTATTGATGATAACCTCAAATATGGGGTTTGCACAATCGTTAAAACCAAATTTAGAACAAGTTAACGAAGAAGATTCTTCAACTATATCTTGGAACTATTCAGCTGGGGCTCTAGCAGGTTTGCTTGTTGGTGTGTTCGAATTATCATAATAGAAAAGACCCCTGTAATTGGCGCGACCCTAATAAACTGCATTATGACAGACGGATTAATTCATCCATGTAGAGCTTTTTAAACTGTTTTATAATACTTCTGTAAGGGTTTCCAGCATTGAATCGTGGTAAATCTCAACAGGTTTTACTTTTGTGGCTGTTTCTAGCTCCCTCTCTTCCTTGTGTAGCTTTTTCAACCGTTCTATAATTCCTTCTTGGGAATCTAAAATTCCTCCATAGCAAATATCAACAGGTTTTGCTTTCACGGTTTCCATAAATATATTATAATTATTTATTTCCAATTGTGAATTAATGTTAGACATTTATATATATACATATATAAAACCATGCCTAAATCGGTTATTACGCAGGAAGCGCTGATAGATATTTTGCAGTCCCGTGGAATTGTTCCTGCCTATGAAGTTAGAAAGAAGCACCATATTGGTCCCAAACGCCTTACAGATCTGTGGAAATATGATAAATTTATCATGGGACTTTCTAGAGATAATTGGCCAAAAACCCCCCCCGGAAACCCGTGATAAGCCCCCCGTTGGAAGACCTAAGGTGTGCAAGATACCTTCAAAAATTGAACAGGCTGCATAATTTTATTTCATGAAAGTTTAAAGGGGTTCTGTATGTATCCCATCTTCTAAAACCCTTCTCTTGTCATAGTAAGCGGACAGTCCTAATTTATTTTGGGTATATGTTTTCATAACACCATTTCTCATTCTAAACCCTCTGTTTGTTCCTCTATCCGTTCCAACCTGGTGTAGGGCCTCCATATACCTTCTCGATGTAAGACTATTTTGCCTGGCAGATAACCCCTTTGCTGAATGTTTTAATTCATTATTTTTAAATTTTTCAACCAAATAGCATTTACTGGATAGAGCTATTGCACGATCTCCTTGAAACTCTGTTTTGAATAGCCCTGGTTCTCTATTACTCCATTTATCCCACGCTAGCCATTCTTTTTTATGTTTTTTAAAATCCTCCACCATTTCTGGTTGTATCATTCCATCCAACTCTCCACCCTTCATACTAATCCCCATATACAAACTATCAGTATCCATCTGTACTAGTTCAAAATCTGCTCTATCTACGTATTTGTCCATAAAATCATAATAAAATTCTAACATTCTTTGTTTTGCATATTGGTATATAGCAATCCCACAGTGAAATGGACGAGTCATATTGGCATTTACTTTTCTTGAGGATATTTCGTAAGAATCTCCTATTTCCTCTAAATCATCGAAATACGCTGATCTTAAAGCTTTGTCCACACATTTTTCATCTTTTGTATACGTTGTGTTGAGGTGTTTTTCGGGGGATTCTATCATTTTCCCACAACATGAGTTACCTAATAGTTTCATTATATCTGCAATTGGGGACTTGGAACTGTCAACATCACCTGCTCTCCTGGCTGAAGTAACTTCTTTAACAAACCATTCAAAGGGCTTACCTGCTGTATAATTTATTACTCTGTAAATCCCTGTAATTTCTAAACCATGCTTCAAATACCATTTTAATAATGGGGCAAATAGTAATACTTTTTCAGCAGACATTGCTCCTACTAGTTTTCTACCATCTCCTCTTGCGCGGTTAGTTTCTTGTAAATACTGTAACATCTTCTCTGGAACTTCCTCCTCCTCTACAATCCTATTTATAAATATTGGGGACAATTCCGAAAACTTCTCTTTTAAACTGCTGGGAACCTCTATATCTACTTCAGCAAAGCCAAACCACTTACCCTTTAAAACCGCCTTGGAAAACTTATTTATTTTAATAGGGTCGTGAGGGCTGCTTTCCTCGTGTAGTTTCCCTTCGCCACATGGCATATGTTTGTTTAATGTTGATAAATATAGGGCGTTTGCATCAAAACCGAGTACGGCTTCGCAAAGCTTTCCATTTCCATCTGGGGCTGATCTAATTCTCGTAACACCTGCTTCAGTGTATCTTGTAAACACAATTGATGGACCCCCAACTAATGCTCCTTTTAACATTTCATATATTTCCTCACCAGGGGCATACAGTGGTGGACATATTGCGTCTGTTATCTTACTCTCTTTTGTTTGATAAGGTTTTATATGGTTTTTTATCGTTCCTCTGAGAATATATTGTAAAGCAACTCCTGGTAGGGTAACTGCATCTTTAAACATATCTATACCTTTTGTTTGATAAAATTTTTGTAATTTTTCCGATAGCTTCTAAAAAGGGGCCAACATCCAAGTTGTTATAGTATTTTAACCAGTCTTTGAAAGACTTCATATTTAATCTGTTATAAATGTTGTTGCACTCTTCCAACTGTTTTTTGGTTATCGCTTTATTTGGAGTTAATTTATTTGTCCAATTTTTAAGTGGTGGTAAACCCTCATACGCTAGTTTATCGGGAGAATCAAACCATTCATATGGGAAGAAGGATTTTTCACCTTCGCATCCATAAGCCTTAACCCATCTATCATAATCGATACCAGGAGCAAGATATAATTTTACATCTAAAAACCTAAATTCTGGTGTAAATAGAAAATGGAAAATTATTTCTAATTTTAGTTTTTATTATTCATACTCACCTGAATGGTTGCAAACTGATAGGTTGCTATGAAATCGTCCTAATAATAAAAATCTGCCTACTCTAATCACTCAAATAACCCACCATAGACCATTCCGCTCTACCCACAGCCAATTGGCTAGTCCGCTATTTAAACTCCTCCTATTATTGTTAGGTATACAGCTTCAAAAGTAAATCATTTCCATATGGAAATGACACTGCTAGATAAAAATAGCCTGAAGTATACTAAGTAGGGAGAAGATAAAACCATCAAGCGGGGACGGGAGGAGGGTCTACCTTACCATTCAGGTGAGTATGAATAATAAAAACTAAAATTAGAAATAATTTTCCATTTTTATGTCTTCAAACTAACCTGAATGGTTGCAAGAATTCGTAGGTGATGGTGGAGGTATTCTCACTACTCATACTCGACCGGAATGGTAAGGCAGATTAAAAACCCTCAAAACAGACAAAAATATTTGGTCTAGGTACAAACTTGGGTGTTACCTATAGTAATAACATGGTCTCACCCTAGAATCATAGGGGAGCCCAACGCGGGCCCCCCCCCCCACCCCCCTTTTCTACGAAAGTAGAAGAGAGGTGGATAAAGACAAGCACCACCACGCTAGTCTCGTAGACTGACTCGTAGACTCCAACCTGCTATACTTGGTTAAAACGCCGGAGAATACTCAAGGTATAGCTGCTGCTACCAGACGAAGCCCTGGCGAATGTAGTCGCCCGGCACTTCACACGCAATAACTCAACTGAGATAAATCAAAGTCTACATAGTCTCATGGACGACACATGACTCGTACATATCGAGAACACAGTATAAACGCCCTAAGCACTAAGGTCATCCTAACAAGCAAGTGCTGAGGAGTTAAACTGGCCCTAAAGCCAGATCAAAACCTATACCAGGGTTTGACACTAACTTTTGGCCCAGGGATTCCGCAGCATGGACATCCCTATTGTTACATAATGTTGAATGGGATTTTCTTGAAAATGCAGTGATTTCTCCTACAAAACAGGGATCCTCGGGATCTCGGGACACTGCGAGTGTCGACCACTGTATACCTATAAACCCATGTATAGTAGACAAAGAGAATAGAATCATTAACCCAAAGTGAAACACTACCTAGTCAACAACACTGCTACAAACTAGAAAGGTAGCCTCGCCCTAATTGAAACATGTACAAAACAATGCCTCCTGGGCCAGCGTGATGAACCGTAAGAACCATAGATCACCACAGATCCCCGTTCATCAACAAAAGCAAGTGAAGTTCATCGAGCGGAGAGTCACACTTACCAACCCCCAGGATACCACTGGGACTGTAAAGACAAAACCGAATAATCGGGTAATCAGAAAAAAAAATCGCAGACTATCGCGAACAGGTAGATCCAAACAGCCTCCTAAACTTGATGCTACCGGCTGATAAACCCACAACTGCACCCGCTGCTACTAACGGACCCAGTTCTTAAACATCTCCCCGAGATGCCAACCCCATGTCGGTCACATGAGGAACATGGAGAGAAAAGGGGGTTACTTTCCGGAACACCACATATGTATTCCGGAACACAAATCAGTACTCACTTATATGCATAAAATAAGTTAAATATAGCCTTGGCCCAAGTTTCGGTTACCATGAGCACCCGAATAACTACAATAACACTGATTGCAAGACGCAAAAACAAAAACATCACCGCGCTGTGACAGGACCAAATTGGGCCATGTCTCGCTGTAATCATAGATGAACAGAAGTGTTGTCCTAACTTCTTCCGATAAAACAATCCCCAAATAAGTTGGCTGCACGCTTAGATCAGACATTATACGAATTACGTGATGAATAAATCAATATCTCTGAGCGCTGGAATATCAAATGGTAATCGCCTAGACGAGAATGATAACGGGTAAATAAAAACAATAATAGGATTATTGGCAGAATTGTATTTAAACGAAATAATAATATCCAGATATACCCGCGCCGATCAAAAATCGTACTTTTAATAGTAATCCGTACTACCGTCTATCTAACGTATTTCCCGGAATAAATACGGAAAAATCGTAACAGTTGGCAGTTACGCATCTCCTGCCAGTGCAGAGAGCGATCATAGAAAGAAGTTGAGACTACATGCACCTCGTGCATTTAGGGCCTCAAACAACTCAGCTGCAGAACCACTTACTGTAGAATAAACTCAAGTAATGGCCCTATCTATCCAACGGAAGACAAAGGATTGCGATACCTCCCGTTGGCTTAAAATTGGTAATAAAAAACTTTACGGTCGGACCGGATGTCCTAATTCTTCCGAACCTAATGCTTCATCGCACGGACTGGACAGAACGTGTGAACCACTGTCGCTGACAGGCGTGACGGAGGGAGGCCCGAACCACAACTGATTCCAGATCATGTGAGAAGGGATAAAGTATCTGAGGGAGAAATCTCGGTCATAGGAGAAACTGCTGATGTGTAAACAGTAGTGTGCTTCTATTTAACACAATTAACATTTTGAAATACCCAATTGCTTCAGAAATGATGGAGTGACAACAGCATGTTGTATATACAGTCGATACGCGTTATGTCGACATTGCTTACATCGATATACCTGCTTATGTCGATATACGCTAAGTGGTCCCGGCCGAACAGCTATATAACTCATACATTACATACCTGATATATCGATATCGGAAATGTCGACATTTCGTTTATATCGATGTGGAAAACAAGTGCCGATGGTATAATTAATACACATTATACTGTAATGTCGATATGCAATTTGAACAGCGGCCGTCGTAAAGTCTGGTCAAACTTAATTGGCACAGGTAAGTTTCTCACACATACAAAGTGATCAAAACATGCCGCCGGTAACCGTGTTACAATCGCGGAATACCGTCAAAGCCGACCAACCAATTAACGACAGTGTGACGTGAAATCACAAAAATACTCTTGTTAATAGCCAATTATATGCTTGACATGAATCGATCCGTAAATGCCATAATCATTAACGGACGCTTGTTTATAATAATTACAATTGAGTGAATTACATGCGATCTTATAAACACGAACAGTTGGTATCTCAAATCACTTCCTTAGCAATGTCCAACATGCCGTACATGGGTCCGAAGTTATACTGGAACGAGTAAATAGAAAAGTCCGAATCGGTACGTGGGCGCAAACAGTGGAAAAAAAATAAAACCGACGTTTGAGCCTTGCCGCAACAAAACCACAAATGGATACCCCCATCCGGACAAGATAGCACTGGACACCAACGGATGCAGAAGCCATTCCGTCAGAACCGGAGATGACCGCAGAAACCATAACCACCTGTCCGTGCAGAACAGAATCCGCCGCTGTCAACCCCCCGGAACACTGCCAAAAGCTAAACATGTTGATGTGTCCCTGAGTTTCCTGCACTGACCACCAACACACCAATGTAGGGGCTCCAATGAGCCCCCCAGCCTTCTCACGACGCGTCTGTGGACAGAAAGCGAGTAGGAGGAGGTAACACTATGGGAAATCCCTGTAGGAACCAGACCTCCACTGCCCACCATCTGATACAACGTAGGAAGATGGTGATCCTAGGCAGAGACCGATCCAAAGGATCGGGGTGCGGCCTCCATAGCCCTAGTAAGTAATACTGGAGGTCGCAAACATAACCTTCCCCTATTCTGCACCCGCCCAAATTCCAGGAGTGCAGAAATTACCTAGCTGACAGAGAACCTCTGACCAGTACCCGGAAACTAAAACAAGATGCCACGCACCCTGTCCAAAGGTACTATGATGACTGATAGATCGGTCAATAAGCTAATTCCCACCTAAGAAAAATCCTGTGTGGGAACCAACTACGACTACTCTAGATCTAAAAGACACAAAACTCGGAAACAACTTAAACTTCCGAGAGCATCTGCGGAAGGGCACGTGGAAGTACGAGACCCGCAGATCTATGGAAACAACCCAGTCTACCGGCAAATGGCGCTCCGACCACGTCCCGAACTTCCTCTATAGCACTATACTTCAAGAGAGAGACTCTACTAAACCCTTGAAAATACCCCCGTCAGGGGAAACGATCCCACAGGAGGTAGACAAGAAGGAGCAGCAGGAGGGACCATCGGTACCGTAGCTGCCCTTTGGCCGTTCGATCGCACAATTAACAGAGGTCAAAAGAGGCGAACGAAGCAAAACTATGGCCGTTCAAGAAAAAACTAGCCGGCTATCACTGTGTCTCACCTGGACAAGAGCATGTCCATAGAAAACTCCAAAGACATGTTGACAAGAGGCTTAGCGGCACAAATCGCCGACTGAAGCACTGCGTCCAGAGACGATGAATCATACTGATTCAAACATAAATCGAAAGTTGGCATAGCCACAATCGACTTAACAGCCTACACCCATGCCTCCCAAACGCGAACCAGGACCAGGAGCCGAAGATATCCCAAACGCTGCGGCGTCCTTGTCCAGAAACGGAGATCTCAAAAAACCATACCGCATAGAGGGGCATGTAGAACTTAGACCCGAGTGTGGCGATCAAAGTTTGAGCACTAGGAACCCCGCAGTGGCCAAATCCTACCTAAAGCTCCCCAATGTACGTAACAAGAAGCCCTACTGTAGGAGAGCAATGAAACCACGACAACTCCGGCAAATCCACCACCACCGAATCAGCCTCACAACAGCCATCCGAGGAAGTACCCCTATGGGAGGCTCCACTGGCAAAACCACCAGCTGTGAAAGAGCCGACAAACCCACTAAGTACTAGGACTTAGACAGGAACTCCAGAATCTTAGCCAACTGAACCATCATAACTCTATCGCGTGTCGAGTCCTGAATATAGACTGGGAATTTCGAACTCATATACACTCGAATAAAGAGCAGGCCAGACAAGTACGGAGCCAAAGCACCACGGCGTCCAATACCACCTCGACCGTCTCCTCCGAGAACGGAAGAGCTAGATCTCGAGGAGCCGGATACAAAAACACAATATGTACACAGGATACGAACCCACGAACACCCCGGTCAGAAATAGTTGCTACCCCACCCCGGTGCCCGGTGCCTGACCGGTGCCCGGTGCCCGGTGCCCGGTGCCCGGTGCCCGGTGCCCGGTGCCCGTAACACAATACCGGCACCTCTCCTGCGAGAGTTAGGGTACGTTGTGACCAGGTGAATGTGATAAGCACCTGCCGCAGCAACCCTAGACTGGCAGTCATCTACCACATACGTGGAAACTGATTCAACAGAACTGTACTGTATCGTTCCAAATAGTATATGTACTGCCGAAGCTAGTACTACATGTAGAAGCCCTATACAACCGTCTCCTACGACGAACAGGAGAACGAGATCTAGATGACCTGTTCCAAAACCTGAGAATGACCTCGAGGAAAAGGAAGAACAAGATCTAAACTCCGAACCCGAAATCGAAGAGCTAACCCAATCCTGACCTACGACGAGATCGACTCCTCGACTTACGTGAACACGTAGAACGAAGACCAACCGAAGACAAGAACGTCTTCCTACCGGAAGCAGCAGGCTGTCCAAGGAGAGTCTGGTGCCCGGTGCCAGGATGTTTGACCGGTGCCCGGTAGCCTAACCGGTGCCCGGTGCCCGGTGCCGGTGCCCGGTGCCCGGTGCCCGGTGACATAATGCCGGTGTGCCGGTGCCCGGTGACTAATAACCGGTGCCCGGTGCCCGGTGCCCGGTAAACCGGTGACATAACGGTGCCCGGTGCCCGGTGCCGGTGCCCGGTGACATGAACCGGTGCCCGGTGACCGGTGACCGCCGGTGCCCGGTGCCCTGGTCCCACCCTGATGACCGGTGCCCGGTTGATGACCGGATGCCCGGTGCCCGGTGCCCGGTGCCCGGTGACCGGTGCCCGGTGCCCGGTGCCCGGTGCCCGGTGCCCGGTGCCCGGTGACATAACCGGTGCCCGGTGCCCGGTGCCCGGTGCCCGGTGACATAACCGGTGCCCGGTACCCGGTGACCGGTGCCCGGTGCCCGGTCCCTGATGACCGGTGCCCGGTTGATGACCGATGCCCGATGCCCGGTGCCCGGTGCCCGGTGCCCGGTGCCCGGTGCCCGGTGCCCGGTGCCCGGTGCCGGGCGCCTCTACTGAGAGAGGCTGGGTCAGCTTCAAACCAGGTGATATAATATCAAGAACCGGCCGAAACACCCGTGATAGGTATAGCTCTCTGCGAACCGGGTGATATGAGATCAGGCACCGGCCCCAGCAGCCCGGTATCCCCTGTATGGATCACCGGCCTATCACTTAATACAACCTCCGAAACCTCGGACGGTTCCACTGCTCCCAAGAGCTGAGACTCGGACACAGTCTTCTTCAGACGTGAGGTATGGGACCTACTAGACCCAGCCTTGCCCCACGTCGAATCCGTCCAACGGACGGACAAATCACATGGCCTCTCTTTGCAACACCGCAACAGGCAAAGCACCTGTCCGTATGGGTATCCCAAGGAGAAGTCATGTGTCCACACGCAGCGCGTGATTGCGGCATTCTAACAAGTATTGTATACAAAACCTGATAGAAGAAACGCAAAAACGCTACAAAAAATGTGTCACGGGAGCGAATCCAATTTGGGACGAACCCGTTAGGGTACGAATCGCGTACACGCGAAAATATGTGACACAAAGTAAAACACCGTGAAAAACCCCAAAAAATGCAATGGAGAATAATCACGTAACACACAAGAGTGATAATAATATGTATTGAACGAAATATAAAGACAAAAACGACACAATACACGGCAGAAATTCAAAATAAGCACGAAATAAAGAGAGAGACAAATATACCTGCACTCTTGTTAGCGTCCTAAAATAATAGGAGGAGTTTAAATAGCGGACTAGCCAATTGGCTGTGGGTAGAGCGGAATGGTCTATGGTGGGTTATTTGAGTGATTAGAGTAGGCAGATTTTTATTATTAGGACGATTTCATAGCAACCTATCAGTTTGCAACCATTCAGGTTAGTTTGAAGACATAAAAAATGGTTGTATTGGCTTTCTTTCCTACTAGTACCTTAGATGTTTTATCCGTTAAAATATCAACTAAATGCTTCTTTATTAAATTAAGATCGTAATTACTGGAATTGAACCCAATTACTGGGACTTGTGAAATCCAACGGGTAATTTCTCGCTGCTGAGAAGTGTAAAGATACTCCATGTCTGCAGGGTACCCATACGTATTGTTTCCACCCCACGGGCCCCCCAGGGCCTCTCGGATATTGTCTCCCCTCCTATCTTTCATCTTCCATAAATAGGGTTACCAATTGTTTTGGAGAAGTATCACATATGTGAGTTATATTGTTGGATAGAGTATCCCCTATACTAACACTTATTGGGACATGTTCGTTTATAAACTCTAGATCTTTAGTTGGGTTACGCTTTTCTTTACTTCCGTCTAAATATGCCTCAAAATCGTATACTATATGATATGGGTAAATCACTGTAGGAGGCTTTTCGAGTTCCTTTACATCCTCAGGTTTACAAATTGCATCATACTCGCATTCAAAAATAGTTACTAATTTACACTTACCCCTCAATTGCTTCGTCTCTCTCGTTGGATCTTCTAAGCTTATTTTTATAATCTTTACAATGTTTGGGACACCCGTGCCAATAACAGCCGTGAAATTGATAAACCGTATCAGTCATAGGGCAATACCCATCCACTGGGGCTCCCGCAATTATTCTTTCTCCACCGTGGGCCACATACTGCAGTGTTAATGTGGGTCCTGGCAAAGATTTTATCCAACTAATTGATTTCTTGCTACAACTGGGTTTTGGATAGAAAGCTCTTTCGAACGCTGATACTGGTCGATCTATTTTTTCCCCTTTACACGATACTTTGGTTAATCCCTTCATACAAGTCAATGCGTGCCGGGTTAAATTACTGACCTTTGTAAAGCGTTGTTTGCAGTCGAAGCAACAATAATTGTTTTCAGCGGCTTTATTCATATCTGTAATAAGGAAGGCGTGATCGTTATAGATGCCTATTTTCATCTTTTTATTACCAATCTTGTCGTAATGAGCTGCTACTTTTCTTAAATACCATGTTCCCTCTTCTGTAGGTTCGTATGCATCAATACCTATTTTTAAACACTCTTCTATTTTCTTGATATCTCCAAATAGTATGGGGCCTTCAGGTTTCGGTAATTTATGGGTTTTACAAAACTGCAAATACTTTTGCTGGAGTTCTTTGGTCAATGTCAAGCACCTATCGGCCCTAAGCTTCGAAGTGTGGAGGGCCAAGCATCTAAATAAACAAAGATCATCATTGAAACTATCCAGGGGCTTCATCCCTTTCTTATAACACAACCACTCTGGCATTCGACCTCCTGCCACTTTTTCGGATTGCATTCCAGCATCACCTTTGGGGATTTCATACCCCTTTAAAGCTGTTCCATATACTATTTTAACGCTGACACCCATCCATCTTACAAACCTCCATTTTGTGCTTGGCCTATCTATTTTATCTATGTTTAATCTATGCTCTTCTTGTTTATTAATCCACTCTTCAACCTCATCGTAACCCCTAAACCACGGACTTACGGATAAATTTTTATAAAATACTAACGTTGTCGGCTTTCCTCTTGCGTCTCTCTCCTCTTGGTGAATTAATTTGTAAGAAAAAGAGAATCTTAGGTAAAAACTGTCAGTTAACAAAGGCTCTGACTCGCCCATTATCCTTTTGCTTTTATTTATTTGAAGTTTTCTTTTCAGGGTTATTGTAGTTATCCTACGCCCTTTTACTATTTCTTTTTCTTTTTGTTTATAATCTTCTAATATTTCGCTACCTTCCCCTATTAACTGTTGTAATAAACGCGCTTTCTGCACTCGTTTTTGAGGTTTGCCGATGTTCCTGCTTCTAAGACTGAGGGAAGCCTCATCAGCTATATTCTGTGCTAACTTTTACTATATTCTTTTTTTCCACCCCCTTAAATACCCCCCGAGACATTGCACGAGCCATTCTTTTCATAAATTCATCATTTTTTTCCTTATTTATTAGTGTAGTTAACCCCCTTTCCCTTAACCTGTTTGAAAAAGGTGTACCCATTCTTATTAATTCTGACCTTAATTCCCGAATCCTAGGGGAAGAACTTTTAGATGGATTTACACCCCTTTTATCGCTAATCCTTGTGCGAGTTAACTTAGGGCGAGGCGCTCTCGTAACGTTTTTACGTATATCTGTCATTTTTCTAATCGTGGAAATTTATTGTTTTATTATATATAAATACCTGTATGGCTTATGTTCAATAGGGTGTTTTTTCATGTTTGACAATTAATTAATTATAACACCTCATACTACAGTATAGAAGACACATATTTTGTCGGGGCTAGGGGGCTTTCTGCTAGTTTTCTCGTGTTCAATAGGGTGTATTAAAACATTCCCACAGTATAAAATAGGGCACAGTTCGTACGCTACCCAAAGCCATCTCGCTCCGTTTTCGATATGGACTAGAAAAATTCTACAGAGAGGCCATTCCTATATGGGAGACCTCCCGCGTATATCGACTTACTATTTCGTTGGGTAGCTGAAACAGGTAGCCGAAACCCTTGCAAATCGACTTACTATTTCGTTGGGTAGCCGAAACCGCTGTAAATCGGGGACACATTTTACAAACTTTGGTGGTATCATTTTGTTTTACTGTGGGTTGTATTTATTTCGCTTTAAATTAACAGGAAATTTTACTATTTTTGGTACCTATGGGGCTACCCACTGCTTTCAATTCTTCCCCCACACTTCGCGGTAACGAACTGACTCCCTATATACTACTCAACTGTGACTTATTCCCCAACTAGTTAAGTTGTTTTCAAATAAAAATGACAAATAAAGTGAAATAATACATAACATGCACCAGATGGATGCTATTTGTGATGTATGACTTTCATACCAGCAGATAACCAGATGAACATTCACACAATACCTGCCCAAATGTTACGGCTATATAAACAATGCAAAAACAATACCTTTTCGATATGAAATTGATCTAATTTTGATTTCATTTTGATAAAAAAATCCCCATGTTAAATCCCCGTAGACATCTTCACAGTTTCTAATTTCAAAAATAGTGATTTTCAATATTTTTTGTTTTTTGACTCCTCCCCCAGCTCCTCCGCCTCCTTTTCCCCCCATGTTAAATTCCCATCTATAGACAAATAAATTTTTCATAATAAAATCAATATTGACCACATTTCATGAAATAAAAAGAAGGCTTTCTTAAATTTTGATAAAATTTAATATTATCAACGAAAGTATTGAATTTGCATTGTTTTGGGCAGGCAGCTGGTTTAGTGAAACAGACAGTAGCTATAGTTTGTCATACTGAAGTCAATTTACTGTTCCAAATGACCAGTCTAGATACTAAGTCAAATTTTCTTATGTATATACATTGGAACCCTTCTAAACCGGACATCACAAAAACATATGTGATCTTACTTTTGATGGGTTTCCTGGTCATTTATCTCAGGTGATAATGTCTGGTCATGATCGCAGAGCACACAAATATGGCTCAGAATGATCAAATGCCAGATTTTACAGTGTAACCTCTCTAAACCAGACACCCTGGGGACCTCCCACACTGTACTGGGGACCTCCCACACTGTACTGGGAACCTCCCACACTGTACTGGGGACCTCCCACACTGTACTGGGGACCTCCCACACTGTACTGGTCCTGTACTGGGGACCTCCCACACTGTACTGGGGACCTCTCACACTGTACTGGGGACCTCCCACACTGTACTGGGGACCTCTCACACTGTACTGAGGACCTCCCAGGGTGTCCGGTTTAGACCTAGAGAGGTTTAACTATATACTCTAACTAGAAATTGACGCTTGTCCACAAGTGCATGTGTACCCCCCTCCCTGCCTACATAGTCTGCAAAAAAACATAAAGGGAGGCAACTAATATGTGAGATGTTAGTAAGGTGAGAGTTGTAAAGTTTTAGATTTACAGAAAAAAATCAAGTTTACCTGCAAAATAACAAATGGAGATAACTAAACAGTTAGTGAGACAAGAGTTGTCATTCTTACTCATGACATACCTTTGGGTCATGGTCTCCATATATAAAGATTCATGAAAATATTCCAAAGGATATTCGAGGTATGCTTCCGACACAAAATTAGTGATCGAAAAACCAAAGGGAGATAACTAACAAAAATATTAAGCCAAGCGTTGTCATTCATAAGCGCAACACACCTTCAGGTCATGGTCAATCCAGGTGTGAAGTTTCATGAAAGTAGGCCTAGCGGTATTGTAACATGACTGTCATTGTTTGACACCGCTCACATACGTGTTCAAACGTACACCGTATGCTGTTTGATCATGTAGAAAAAATGCTCATTCCGGGGCCAAGCCAACACCTACGTAATGTAATGCATGTGTCTCATGACGTTTCTAGAACGTGCCATTACGTCACCAGACGAGTTCACAATGGTCGCACTGAAATTTTTAAATTGATGCGACGCGTGTTGCGGCCCCGGAATATGTATATGTAAATCAGCTGTTTGAATGGAACGGGTTATCCAAGTACCAAAAGTACTGCATTTATGCTCAATTTACACGATATTTGCAACAGAAATGTAACAATAACGTCCCATGTTCAGACTCTCGGCAACTGTTTGAACGTAAAACATAATTATGACAATATTCAGTTCCTGCATTTTAAGGGTAAAAGCTTACAATGCTGACCTAAATTGCCATCTGCTGTTTATTTGTTAATTTCCATTTTCTCGATGAAATTATGTTTTGACTTGTGCTACCAAAAAATGTCTTTTGTTCATAAATAAGCAGACAACAGATGATAGTAATCGGTTCCAGGTTTTTAAAGGGTTTTAACCCTTACAGTGCTGAATTAAAATATGTTGTTTATTGTTTATGTTTTATTTTCCATTTCCTATTAAAAAAGATGCTTTGACCGCACTTTAGAATCATTTCCATTCAAAATGATTCTAAAATGCTGTCAAACCATGTTTGTATTTGTATAAGAAATAACAGCAGACGACAATTTTCTGTTCCCGCAATACTGTGTCTGAAGGCGAGACGGAAAAGGTATACCAGATGGCCGCGGCCCGCATGTCGAGCCCGCTGAGGCATTTGATGGTCTCCGAGTGTATTTATTTGAAGTTTGAAATAAGGGTTGTGGAGATATAAGGTATGTAAAAGCTTTCACGCAAATTTTAAAGTCATTTGACCTTGATCTTAGGCATGTGGGCCGCATGGGTGGGCTATAGAATGCAAATATGGATGATACATGTAATAAAGAATTATTTGAAGTTTGAAGTAAATCAGAGTAAGTGTTGTGGAGATATAAGGTATGTAAAAACTTTAGCACAAATTTCAAAGTCATTTGACCTGGGGCATGTGGACCACATGGGCAGGCTATGGAATGAAATATGGATGATGAAAAGTATTGGAAGTTGGAAGTAAATTGGAGTCACAATTGTGGAGATATAAGATATGTAAAAACTTTAACGAAGATTTTATAATAAGGCAAACTTCTAATGTAATTTGGCCTTGACCTTGTGGCACAGGGGCTGCATGAGTGGCACACAGAATGATTATATGGATGATGCCCAATAAGCATACAAAGTTTCAAGCAAATCTGACTTACGGTTACAGAGATAGTACGGTAGGTATGTGAAAACTTTAACGCAAATTTTGACAGAAACTTTAACGTAAACTTCTAAGTCATTTGACCTTGACATAGGGGCCGCATAATGAATATATGGATGATGACCAATAAGCATACAAAGTTTCAAGCAAATCCGTCTTACGGTTACAGAGATAGTAGGTATTTGAAAACTGTTTGACAAAAATTTATCGCAAACTTCGAAGTCATTTGACCTTGACCTTGGGCACAGGGTCCACATGAGTGGGATACAGCATGAATATATGGATATTGACTAATAAGCATATGAACGGACGGACGGACGGATGGACGGACATTTTGGGTGTCTATTTGTTCTTTAACAGATCAAAGGAATAGCCCCTAAACTACAATAGGTTTAGGGGCTAACGGAATAAATCTATTGTATTCTATTGTCTTAGGCTCCTCCCCCTAGCCCCTAAACCCCCAATGTTAGCCCGGACGGACGGACGTACTAACATTTTGGGTTTATGGGCTATTTGTTCTTTAAAAGATCAAAAGAATAGCCCTAAACCCCTTACACTCCCCCCCCACAACGGAATAACATCTATTGTATTCTATTGTCTTTTAAAAGGCTCCTCCCCCAATAGCCCCTAAACCCCCAATGTTATTGCCCGGAGGGACCGGTCCAACGGCGGGACGGACGACGGACGGGACGGTACGGTTACGGAAACGGTTCCGTACTGTCGGTGGACGGGACGGACGGACGGCGGACGGACGGTACGGCTTTGACGGACCCCCACAAACTAACATTTTGGGTTTATGGGCTATTTGTTCTTTAAAAGATCAAAGGAATAGCCCCTAAACTACATAGTTTAGGGGCTAACGGAATAAATCTGTTGTATTCTATTGTCTTAGGCTCCTCCCCTAGCCCCTAAACCCCCAATGTTAGCCCGGACAGACGGACGGACATTCCTACAAATGGATACATATGTGACTAACCTAACCTTTTCCTTTGTTCATCCCTATTGTTCTGTAGCCACATAAACCCATTTTTAGCCACATAAAATCACGGAACAATAGAATATTACATAAACCTATCAGCCAGGGACAAATTTCTGATACGCACACATATCAAATAGTAGAACATCGGGCGAGCACGGCTCACTCGTCGACCGAGCGAAGTGAGGGAGACTGCTAGGGGGGTCCAGGGGCATGCCCCCCCTGATTTTTTTGAAACGGAGATCCTATCTAACGCGTTTTCCTGCATTATTTACGGCACCATTTGTTTGTAATCGACATGTACGTTTGATACAAAATGCGTTCTGTTCCAGACACAATAGCAATTCACATATTTCATCCAGCTAAAATAACCGGGTTATGAAACTTGCTGTGCATGGTGAAGATGGTTGTATAAACATGGAGACCTACTGCTACTTGTACTCTGTGACCAAAGTTTGACTCCGGATTCTTGTTTATTTATGATATATCAGAATCTGATATGGAATACCATTTCAAATTAATTTGAATAAACAATGAGCAGTAAATGTTATTCTTGATTGGGTTTAGGATGCGTGTGTATATACGGAACTACATATAGGCTGATAAAAGGGACTTCACATAATATTATGCGACAAGCATAGCCCCAGATCAGTGTGCGCGTTTGTGGAGTCTGACCATGCCCTACATGTATGCTGTTCACTAGTACATCAACATAATAGCATATCACTCATAAATTTAAAGATTGAATGCTACTTGCATGTTATTTGTAATCTGTATTGATTGTACATGTCTTTGAAGCTTGACTAAAAACCTTAACCAAAGAGAATTAAATAAGTAATTCAAGAGGAAATGTAGGTCAAGGTCAAATATAGATCAGGGGTTATTGATGTACATCACTATGACAAAAGGTTGTCAAAGTATGGTGTCTGTATGCACAATAGTATTGCATGTACAAGCTTGAGTAAAAAGCTTAACCAAGGTCGAGTAAAAACCTTAACCAAGGGGAATTAACTAAGTAATTCAAGGTTAAATGTAGGTAAAGGTCAAACATAGGTCAGGGGTTGTTGATGTAGATCACTAGGAGATGAAGTTGTCCAAGTATGGTTGGTGTAGGGCCAGGAGTATTCCATCTACACGCTTGACTAAAAACGTTAACCAAGGGGAATTAAAGAGGAAATGTAGGTCAAGGTCAAATATAGATCAGGGGTTGTTGATGTACATCACTAGGAGATGAAGTTGTCCAAGTATGGTGGGTGTAGGGCCAGTAGTATTCCATATAGAAGGTTGACTAAAAACCTTAACCAAAATGAATTAAGTAAGCACTTGAAGAGGAAATGTAGGTCAAGGTCAAATATAGATCAGGGGTTATTGATGTACATACCTATGAGAAAAGGTTGTCGAAGTATGGTGTCTGGATGCACAATATTATTCAATGTACAAGCTTGAAAAAAAACCTTAACCAAGGTTGACTAAAAACCTTAACCAAGGGGAATTAAGTAAGTAATTCAAGAGGAAATGTAGGTCAAGGTCAAATATAGATGAGGGGTTATTGATGTGCATCACTAGGAGATGAAGTTGTCCAAGTATGGTGGGTGTAGGGCCAGTAGTATTGCATATACAAGCTTGACTAAAAACCTTAACCAAGGTTGAGTAAAAACCTTAACCAAGGGGAATTAACCAAGTAATTCAAGAGGAAATGTAGGTCAAGGTCAAATATAGATCAGGGGTTATTGATGTACATCACTAGGAGATGAAGTTGTCCAAGTATGGTGGGTGTAGGGCCAGTAGTATTCCATATACAAGCTTGACTAAAAACCTTAACCAAGGCGTGACGGTGACGCCGACGCCGACGCCGACGCCGGGGTGACAACATAAGCTCTACTTATTCTTCGAATAGTCGAGCTAAAAAGGTACACGACCCTATCAATGGCAACAGTTAAGTGATGTTATATTTTATTGATTACAACTGTTTAGGTTGCGACAAATAGAGAGAAAAAGAAATCCATGACGAAACAGATTACAACACATAGTTTTGGTATATCGCATGATGCCGTTCGGCATTTTGGAGCATGTAAATGTTTTTAAACAGTAATTATTGCGTATTATCTGATCCTGAAGTAGGTACATTGATCAGGAATACATACATATGGGCCGTCGGCTGTGGAAATGTACCTTACGACATTTGCGATAATTGGCACTAATCGCAGTAATCTTTTTGCGCACTCACACAGTGAGGTTAGATTCACATTGCTTTGCTTGTGTGAACAATGCTAAGTACTCCATTGACTGAATAGCAAACAGTGTATGCCTGACCAAATTGTGCGGATGCGCAGACTGATCTGGGGCTACGCTGGTCGCATATGCCGTCATGTCCATTTTCTCAGCCGGGTGCCCAAAATATTATATGTATACAATCAGGGCCGGGGATTATAAAACGACTTTCTGAGCAAGTACCCGATACGCTCGAAACCATGAAGTTTGATGGGCCAATGCCGTGTTGTGCACATTCTTGGCCAATGAAACTGCCTGATTTAGAGTACCGAGTACGATAATTTGTTTGTTTATAATCACTGGCACAGATATTCGTATAGGTGTGTCACAAAGCCATATTTAGTGTTCCTGTGCTCTGCATGTCCACATGTATACTCCAGTATATGTACGATCGTTTACACCCAAGATGGACATGACATGACATCGGTAAAGTGACGTAACAAACATCCCGTATGGGTTCAAAACACTGGAACAGCTTAACAAATTATTAACTGTATGGCTCATAAAAAAATCAAATTAGTTGATGAGACTTTAAACTGGGATGATACGATATATCGCTAACGTCACATTTACTACGGCTGCGCTTAAGGCTCGAACTCGCGAATGCGATCGTAAATCATCGACTTTACCACTGCGCCACGGAGTCAACACGCTATTACCCATGCAGGAAATTAATACTTAAACCTATTTTTCAATTCTGATGAATGATGAAAAATGCTCTAGAACTAATGAAATCTTTTCTGGCATCGATATATATAATTACATTATTTTAAAATAAAATATTGTTGCGCTCACTGTCTGTAGCTTTGGTGCCTACTACACATTCAAATAAGTATATGGGCATGTTTGTCATTGTCATAACCTGGGTCTATCAATACGACAATAGTCTGAATAGACACGAATGCTACTGTACATGTAACTATTATTCATATATATCTACCTGCTTGGAAATGTGAAATTGTGAACAGCATCCCATCTAGCCGTCAACTGGCACATTTTCTTGTTGTCGTCCATCGTACCAGAACTGTCAAAACATCCGGATATGGCGGATCAGAATCGCATAGTACTTGAGCAGCCATTTTAAATTGTCCCGCTTAGTAAACTTTGACTAATGAAGGGGCAACCACTCCATTCAAAGTACTTACCGCTCTACATGCTGGTTTCCCTTGGTAGATGAATGTTCTTGTAGTAAAACAGAGGCTATACTGGAAACTGCATGTACAACTATACTCTATCGTTATCAGTTCACAAACCTGATATAACATCTCGCCAACAACACTACTGCGACAATTTACTCTGCCCATACCCCTACGCCACCTCCCCACCCCCCAAGATTTTATTGCATATTTCGAAAAATAAGCCTTTTTATTTTGTTATTCTTTTATTTTTTCTCGTACGCACATGCGTACGTGCGTATGCCTGGCTACGCCACTGCCTATTGTTCTCCTAGCCACATATGTATCCATTTGTAAGCTCTGACGGACGTACTAACATTTTGGGTTTATGGGCTACGGACGGACGGACGGACGGACATTTTGGGTGTCTATTTGTTCTGTAAAAGATCAAAGGAATAGCCCCTAAACTACAATAGGTTTAGGGGCTAACGGAATAAATCTATTGTATTCTATAGTCTTAGGCTCCTCCCCCTAGCCCCTAAACCCCCAATGTTAGCCCGGACGGACAGACAGACGGACGGACGTTCCTACAAATGGATACTTATGTGACTAACCTAACCTTTTCCTTTGTTCATCCCTATTGTTCTGTAGCCACACAGACCCATTTTTAGCCACATAAAATCAAAGAACAATAGAATATTACATAACCTAGTGTTCTCCTAGCCACATATGTATCCATTTGTAAGCTCGGACGCACGGACTGACAGACGCACGGAACCCAGACGTCATTGTGATCACTATGTCTCGCTTTCCGCAAGCGGGCTCGACAAAAAGTACCAACTGTTTTCTAGGCTTAAATTGAACATATTGGGATGCAATAAAATCTGAACAATTGTTGAATTTATATATATTAGTTATGATTTAACCCTTACATTGCTGAATTAAAATTTGTCGTCTGCTGTTTATTTTCCATTTTTCTTATCAACCAGATGGACGCGGCCCGCATGTTGAGCCCGCCGAGACATTGGATGGTCTCAGAGTGTATTTATTTGAAGTTGAATTAAGGGTTGTGCAGATATAAGGTATGTATAAGCTTTAACACAAGTCATTTGACCTTGATCTTGGCTATGTGGGCATCATGGGTGGGCTATAGAATGAAAATATGGATTATAATAAAAGAATTACTTGAAGTAAATCGGAGTAAGTGTTGTGGATATATAAGGTATGTGAAAACTTGAACACAAATTTCAAAGTCATTTGACCTTGACCTTGGGTGTGTAGACCACATGGGCAGGCTACAGAATGAAAATATTGATGACGAAAAGGAAGTATTGGAAGTTTGAAGTAAATTGGAGTAACAATTGTGGAGATATAAGGTATGTAAAAACTGTATGCAGATTTTATAATACATTTAATAATAAGTCATTTGGCCTTGACCTTGGGGCACAGCTAGGGGCTGCATGAGTGGGACACAGAATGAATATATGGATGATGCCCAATAAGCAGACAAAGTTTCAAGCAAATCTGACTTTAATATGGTTAGAGATAGTAGGCATGTGAAAGGTTTAACGCAAATTTTGACAAAAACTTTAACGCAAACTTCTCAGTCATTTAACCTTGACCTTGGAGCACAGGGGCCACATGAGTGGGACACAGAATGAATATATGGATGATGACTAATTAGCATTTGAAGTTTCAAGTCAATGTGACTTAGGACTGGGAGAGATATAAGGTATTTAAAAACTTTAACACATATTTCGGACGGATGGATGCACAGATGGACGCACAGACAGACACCCAGATGTCATTGTGGTCACTATATCTCGCTTCCGCAAGCAGGCTCGACAAAAACATGGTTTGACTTTGAATCATTTCCAATGCTGCTAATCCATGTTTTTATTTAGAGAAAATAGAGACAATTTTCTGTTACCGCCTTCTAAGGGTTAACAAAAAGACAGTTATTTCCTGTGTAACCAGTATGGGCCCAGACTGGAATGCATGAATGTACAGAATTCGGGTATGAAACTAAGTAAGCCTTGCTTACAAGACCGTGGACCGATCAGAAGTGGTTTTTCAAAGGTCAAAGAGATTATCTAACAGGATGCATGTATTTTCCAGAGGATCTGATAAAGTGATGATTTAATATGATATTCATTAAACAAGTGAAAACTTATGAACAAGTTAATAAATATGTTAGGTTATATTTATTGCATAAGCATAAACTCATATAATGAAGCTGTACTGATCACCTGACATGCTCTGCATCATTTAAATATTTATTACACTAGTGTACATGTAATATTATTTTTAATGCACCGTGTTCTTAAACGGCTAAAGCCAAGTTTATACAATAATACAAATAAATATGAACCTTTACAATGTCTAATAAGAATAAATTTGTTGTTGGCTGCTTTTTTTCTTTTTATTTGCATCAATAAATACTGTTTTGACATTACACATGAAAAAGATTCTAATGTGCTGACAAAACATACATTTTGTTCAGAAATAAGTAAATTTTTTATGAAACCGAATACAACAAAATTAATTTTCCACAAAATTTAAAGTTATTTTACAATTTTCTACAAAACGACCATACATGCATTATATATTTACCACTCATTTGAATGGCTCTCAATGACAACACAACAGCATAAGCTATGCCGATACCACTACAGTACAATTCACATGACTTTTGCTTTATTTTTACGAAGATTGATTGTTTGGAGTTTCAACCCTTTCTATACCACATACCTGTATAGTATGGCACGCCGTTTTACTATTTATTCCCAAAACAAGATATCTCATAAACTTTAGTAGATATCTAATATATTATATAAGATATCTACTAAATAAATAAGATATCTTAATTAAAAAGCATTTATATATGATATCTATTAAACTTTAGTAGATATCTTATACACTATAGTAGATATCTTATAAACAATATGAGATATCTCATAAAGTTTATAAGATATCTTATATACTTTAGTAGATATCTTATATAAAATTTCATATCAGATATCTACTAAAGTATATAAGATATCTCATAAACTTTAGTAGATATCTTATATAATTTAGAAGATATCTTATATAATATATAAGATATCTACTAAAGTTTATAAGATATCTCATATACAATTTTATATAAGATATCTACTAAAATATATAAGATATCTACTAAACTTTAGTAGATATCTTATATATTTTAGTAGATATCTTATATAGTATATGAGATATCTCATATAGTTTAGTAGATATCTACATGAATAATGTAAATAAGATATCTACTAAACTATATAAGATATCTTATATATTTTTAGGAAAGTTTAATTAAATTAAAAAATAATGCACTCTCCCCAATAATTTAGTGCCGCAGCAATTTAAAAATAGATTGCTATTCAAAATGTTCATTTCCGCACAATAACTTATGAAACTTCACATGTGCATTGATTTCAATGACGGCAAGACACCTATTGAATATGGGCTTTGTCCGTCCAAGGGCAAGGTCACTGTTGCTAAAAATAGATTGCTATTCAAAATGTTTGTTTCCGCACGATAACTTGAGTTATTTGTATCTGATCTTCATGAAACTGCACATGTGCATTGATATCAATGAGGGCAAGACACCTATTGAATATGGGCTTTGCCTGTCGGTCAAGGTCACTGTAGTTAAAAATAAATCAGATTGACTTGAAACTTCAAATATTTAATAATCATTATCCATATTTCCATTTTGTAGCCCACCCAGACCGCCTTCATGCCCAAGGTCAAGACCAAATTACTTAGAAATTTGCGTTAAAGTTTTTGAAATATTTGTGTAAAGTTTTTAAGAACCAACTATCTTTGCAAGTTGAAGTTGGATTCACTTGATATAGCGTGACATATAGTGGCACTTTGGCGTCCATATGTGCGTCCTTAAGTGTGTTAAAGTTTTCTATCCAGCACTCGTAGGGTGCGACATGCGGACCGCCGCCATCTAGTTGCATTATTTACATAAAAATGTTTATTTTGTCGAAAAATGTCATATCTAAAGAATGGACGAAAAACATATGTGTCCCTAGTTTACAACCTGGTAGGTGGGACACAATCTGTAAACCGATGTATATGTGATCCGTCACGAGAAAATGGACCTTATGGGGGAAGAAAACCTAAGGCTGCAACTGGATAAAAGATAAGTTGAATGCATAATGTATGGCACGTCGTTTTACTATTTATTCCAAATCAAGATATCTACTCAACTTTATCAGATATCTTATATACTATATGAGATATCTTATATAGTTTATAAGATATCTTATATAGTTTATAAGATATCTTATATAATATATATATATAAGATATCTACTAAAGTATATAAGATATCTTATATACTATAAGATATCTCATAGTATATACGATATCTGATAAAGTTTAGTAGATATCTTATATATTTTAGTAGATATCTTATATAGATATATATATATTTTAGTAGATATTATATAAAATTGTATTATAAGATATCTTATAAACTATATAAGATATCTTATATATTTTATGAGATATCTTATATGTTATATAAGATATCTTATATATTTTACTAGATATCTTATATAGTTTAGTAGACATCTTATAAAGGAACTTATATAAGATATCTACTAAACTATATAAGATATCTTATAAAAAGTAGGAAATACGGAGTGCTCGCTTTGATGCCGCACTTCAACCAATGACGACCCTACAGAAATAATTCGCAGATATAGCCAGGATAGTGTCTACACTGTTCACACACACACACACACACACGCACGCACGCACACACACACACACACACACACACACACACACGCACGCACACACACACACACGCACACACGCACGCACGCACACACACACACATATGATCAGGGTCTACACGGGTCACATGTACATACGATGATCGTACCTGCTGTCGTACCTGCTTATTCGGATCTACGCTGGTCATTCACATAGACGGACGAACGGTATACACCCATAAAAGGACAGGGTATACGCTGTTCATACCTGCTGGCATTCCCTATGATGATCAGGGTTTACACTATTGCACCAGTCTCGATCTACACTGTTTATACATATACCCTTGCTAGGGTCTACACTCACCATTCAGTGTATACGATGGTCCCCTGGGACGGCGGTCTGAGCATCCGGTTGATCATGATCTACACTGTTTACTGTTTCCCACCCTCCACCCTTATATAAGGTGGGAGTACGTTTATTAATGGAGGGCGGAGGAGGGTGGAGGGTGGGAAACAGTAAACAGTGTAGATCATGATCAACCGGATGCTCAGACCGCCGTCCCAGGCGACCATCGTATACCCTGAATCGTGAGTGTAGACCCTAGCAAGGGTATATGTATGAACAACAGTGTAGAAAATTGCTGCGGCGCTAAATTATTGGGGAGAATGCATTATTTTTTAATTTAATTAAACTTTCCTAAAAATATATAAGACATCTTATATAGTTTAGTAGATATCTTATTTACATTATTAATGTAGATATCTACTAAACTATATAAGCTATCTTATATACTATACAAGATATCTACTAAAATATATAAGATATCTACTAAAGTTTAGTAGATATCTTATATATTTTAGTAGATATCTTATATTGTATATGAGATATCATATAAACTTTAGTAGATATCTTATATATTATATAAGATATCTTCTAAATTATATAAGATATCTACTATGAGATATCTTGTTTTGGGAATAAATAGTAAAACGGTGTGCCATAATAATGACATAATGGCGAGAGTTTTTTTATTTATATCAACCAACAAGACCAATGCACTTTGATCCGGCCCTTTGATCTTGCATCACAGTTGCCCAGATGTTCGATATGCAGACAGCTTGTTCAAACTTGTGTTTTCTTCGTTTCAACACATAATCTAGATCTAGTATATTAGAAATAAATATTATAAAAAGAAGTTTCGGCATTTCTTACCACAATCTGTCTGTAGCTTAGCAGTTTCCCGCCAATTATTTATGTAGAGTTGTCATTATTTGAAATTCAAATTTTAATCAATTAGTCAATTTAGTGCATTATCAAAGGGAGCACTCTTACTTTTTATAAGATATCTTATATAGTTTAGTAGATATCTTATATAAGTTCCTTTATAAGATATCTACTAAATTATATAAGATACCTAGTAAAATATATAATATATCTTATATAACATATCTCATAAAATATATAAGATATCTTCTATAGTTTATAAGATATCTAATATACAATTTTATATAAGATATCTACTAAAGTATATAAGATATCTACTAAACTTTATCAGATATCTTATATACTATATGAGATATCTTATATAGTATACACGATATCTTATATACTTGAGTAGATATCTTATATATATATATATATATATAAGATATCTTATAAACTATATAAGATATCTCATATAGTATAAGATATCTGATAAAGTTTTAGTAGATATCTTGATTTGGAATAAATAGTAAAACGGTGTGCCATGGTATAGTGGTATTGCCAAATAGTGTAGATCCCGATCAGGCGCGGATCCAGGATTTCTGGGTGTTTGGGTGGGGGGGGGGGGTGTAACTATTTTGCAATACTTGACTATATTATCGAAAGAGCGTAGGGGGGTCCGAGGGGGCATTCCCCCCCCCCACCCCCCCCCACCCGGAAATTTTCTGCTGCGTTCTGGCACATTTTGGAGTAGAAACGTGCTTTGTAACTTGTACAAAATCTTTACTCGGCAAATTTTAGGGAGGGGGGGCGCACGCGCGCCGGGTCCACCCACCCCCCCCTCCTGAATCCACCCATGCCGATGAGCCAGCTGGTGACGAGCCGTCTCATCAGAATCTGCACTTTTTGCAAGTACCGGGTACTGTCATTTCGGCTAATTCTGCGCATGGCTAATTCTGCGCATCGGCTAATGCGCAATTCACGTCAAATTGAGCCTTGCGTATGTCATAATAAAATATGTGGATTTCGGAATAAACAAGCTGATTAATTTCTACACTGTGGCACAATTTTATCATATTCCGATAGTTTGGTAAAAAGTTATTCAGAATATAGTCAAAATGTGTAAAATCCACATGGAATAGCTGTCTTATTTACTAAATTAACTGATCAACTAACAAACTAACCTCTCATGATGTCACTGGATAGTTCTGTTTCAAGTTTAATACTAATTTTGCTATGCTGATCCAGTATGCTGTTCGCCATTTTTGTTTACACTACCAGATGAGCAGCATTAGCAGAAAAATATGTGACGTTGCACACTAGTCTAGAGAAAATAGGGTTAGACCCACCACTAATTGCAACAGTTGTTTTCTCTTCAGTTTCCAATAATATAAGGTGTCCTGATCAACATACTCAAAATCCGCAAAAACCCACTTTGGGGAAATCGATTTATTCCGATAAATCCAAAATGGCCGCCAAAATATTTATATAACAACAATGGTGTAGCTATATTATGTTGTAGGTATTGTTTTGGAATGATTTAAACGCATACAAATGACACATAAGCTCTACAAATAGTTATTCGTTTCATACGATGACCATATCATTGGTATAAATTCAAAATGGCCGCCAAAATATCGAAAAATCAAGATTATTGTACGTTTCTGACCATGCAGTACATTAAAATGGCAATAAATATATATGTATATTGTGATGGCAAGTGGGAGATCGTTATTTTAATAGTCTTAGCCTTCATACGATATATATAGCTTTGTTAAAAAAATCAAAATGGCCGCTAAAATATCGATAATTCTTATGTCTGGGTATTTATGTGTATGTATTGCTTAACGAATTGGTGACTGGGCCCATTATATTCTACAGTTTGCCCTGTCGTCCGTTCTTTGTTAATTTCAGTTTTGTGATATTCTCTTATCTCATTTATTATAGTTTGTTTGAGTGTTTTCCTTTTTATCATCATTATACAAATGTATTTTTCTTGTTTGTAATGACTATTATTCGTCCTTATTGCTCGTTATTTCATTCATATCTTGTGTAATGTCCCGTCTAGACACGATGGCCGGGTAAGTGGGAGGTTGTGGGCCCACCCTAACCAGGTTCAACCCCCAGTGGATTTTTCTTCATTGACCGTTCCCAGGCGGTAGCCTTGCTGTCGGGTCTTCTTGTGACGTGTTTTATTTCTTCATTTCTACTACTAGGACCGTTGTTTTCTTAGTGATTCATTTTTTAGGAATCTGTTTTGTGGTGCCTCTGTTGCATTTCATGTTATTTTCTTATTTTTTTGTGTAGTTATTGTTTTTGTTGGGGACCGTCCACCGCTGGTTATGGAGTGCATTTTTTTGCCATGTTGAAGGCTCTGTGACCACCGCTGTACCCGTGCCGTAGATTTCTATGGTTGTATCGCTAATGTTATGTTAGTCCTGCTCATTGCCCCCTTTAGGGTTTATTACTCTATTTTACTGTTGGCAACTTTCGAACCATGCAGTACATTTGAATGTCATTATGTGTTCCATGTTATCATGCTGAGATTCACTATCATCATGTCTGATTGTATCAGCTGTATACTCAAATATGGCCGCCAAATGTGTTTCCTCAAGTCGGTGTGTTATGGTTAATCCAAGCTATCATTGCCGTCTGTTTCGGATTGTGATGTATTTCTACAAAGACCACGGCACTCGCCACATCCGGGTGAACAATCAAGACCTGCCTTACGACATGAACAACGCATTGTTGAACAGCCAGACTTACAATTACAGGAAATCATGCTCAGCAGGCTCTTTGGTGCCATTTCTTTTATTGTCATGATTGGCAAGAAATGAGGTCCGTGAATCTTCCAACCCCACTCGTCCGGTGGTAGCTCATTGCCCTGCCACTCTTGGACTTGATGGTACACTCGCATACTGTAATACTGTGTCGCTGCAGAGGTAGGTGGAAGTGATTGAAGTTGAACACTGGAACTCAATTTCACTTTGTGATAGAACCTCTGGAGTTCGCAAAGTATCCAATGATTCCTCTGTCTTAACACTGTATAGGCAAAGAAGAGCTTTTTCTCCTGCTTCAACTATGTCGGCTACAGTAGAACTGCCTTTGAGGAATATGCATGCTTGTTTTTTGAAAACACTGTTGCACATCAGTTGCTTGAGCGCTACCCCTTTCCCAATGCCATGGGCTCTGGAAGTTGAATCACACCCAAGAACAGCATGCACAAACAGCATGTGACTGCACACATCCACACCAAGTACACGTTGTGTCATTTTGATGTCCCAACATCTCTGTTGTTTCTTTGTACCTATCTTACTTTCAGGTTTGAAGTATATAGCATAACCTTCGTCAGGACGTGTATGGTAGCACAGAAGAATCAGCAAATCTGTATCATCACCAACAACAACTGTAGTGGCTGTAGAGGAACTCGCAACAGCTGTCTGTACAATGAGTACATCTGCATCACCAGGTGCATGTTTGATTTCAATTCCATCTTGACGAATGGTTTCACTGAGTAGGTTAATGAACATCTGTTTGTTTTGGGGATTTGAAATAACATCTTCCTTCTTGGAATTCATTACCATCTCACCTGTGATGTTTACTGTTGCGCCCACATGTTTCCCGGATCTACGCTTGTGTGTTGCATCCTTTGTGGAAGGACCGTTTGCATAACCATCAAAGATGATGCACACGTTTCTATTTCCATATCGTCTTGTCACGTAGTCTCTATATTTCTCACATATGTTGTAGTATGTTGCCCCTTTTTCCCACGGGATGCGATGCAATAACGACCCCCCATCTAGAATGTACTGTACATTGTTGCCTGAAGGAGTGATTGTTACATGAGAAGGCAGAAGTGCCCAAACAGCATCTGCTAATGCAGATTTGTTTGCCAGTCTCATCACGTCTCTTGCTTCAAAAAGGGCAGCAGGATGGCTACACAACTCATGTTGGAATAATTCCTTCAGTTCGTTGTTCAACGTACCTGCAGCAACCAGTCGCTGGAAGAGTAGCTGTGGATCGATATTAACGACCTCGTCCCGTATCTCAACAGCATTATTGTCCATTGTCACAACCTGGTCATTCCTCCTGAAAGAGTGGTCAATCACGTTCTTTCCCACTAACGAGTCAATGATATTGCTACCTACAGCCTTTGCATTATCGGCATTAACACTGCAATCGACGATGACACCTGTGACAATGTTGCGCAATGGCTTGCTTTCCAGGAATGGATCCCTATCTTTGAGATATACTAGCAGTGTACGTGTGTCATCTACGTCTCGTTTCTGTCTGGCATCTGTCACATCCTTATGCTGCTCACTCGTGCTGTATGACACTGACGTGAGTTCTTGCATTACATTATTCACATTGACGCACTGAGGCATGGACATTAGCCACACGAGACGCTGTGTCTCAGTGAGACCCCTGCCCCGGGTAAGTCCACCAGTGGTCTTGACCGATTTCATGAGCACTTGCTCAATCACAAGATCAGGCGAGAGGCCAGCCCAGAAGCGGTCAGTACGACGAACAACATGAAGACCTTGCTGAAAGTGTCTGTACACATCTGGATGTTGATGCTCGAGTTTGGTCATTCGCTGAAGGTAGATGTATGCAGACTTGGCATACAGATTGTGCCCAGCTGCTGAGAAGTAAGGTAGCATTTCATGAACAGCCCGCAAATGAAGTTGCCAATTTCCACCTCGTTCAGCCTTCAGGAAGAGTTTGAGTAGGTATATCATGGCTATGTACTGTAGCCAAAGTTTGGCTGTTCGCCTGTCTTTCATCGACTGGCATACGGTTTGTACTCTGTCTCTGAACCAGCCTAGTTCGCGCGAGGATGATAATTCTTCCAGCGATACTTCACCAGAGAGTAACCCCTCAAAGAGCTGTCCGAGTTTCTGTACTTCCAGTCTGTCTATATCAGTATCCATGGATATCTCAGATTCCGTATTTTGTTGCGGCTGGATGGCCGTATTATCAGCGACGGTCTCTTCAACAGCTGGTGTACACGGTTCAGGATTTGAGTTATCCGATGAGCATGTTTCAGATAGTCCTCTTTCGACGATCATTGAAGTCAATGCGGTTTCAACGAGAAAATGGCCTCTAACAGCTCTCTCAACTGCTTTACCACTGAGCATGTGATCTACGGCATTGGGTGCGTAGACGAGCCGGAGAACATCTTGAAGGCCGGAACCTGACATTATGCGACCAATACTTCCCAGAAAACTAATTTCTGTATGGAACCCACCAAGACGCAGAACGATGGATCGCAGCTCGCTGGCCTCTGGTTCACTTTCTATTATCTGCAGGGCCTTCCACCATAGTGGCTGATCACATGTTACCACCGGAGTAACCTCGTGATGTTTCGCATGTGCACATATGAAATTCAATGTGGAATATATGCAAGTCAGATCACTGGGATTAATGTCAAGCATGGGTAAGAACAACACAGACGCCTTTCCAGGATGATCACCTTTGTGAATCATTTGCATTGTACCTGACCATCCAGGTCGCTTTGAATTCACGGCGAAAACTGCTTTGTAAAGTGTATCGATGTCTGATGTAGGGTCTTCGACATATAACGAGAGTAACTTCTCAAATGATATAGACCAGCGACCATTGTTCGGGGCCGAAAAGTAACGGATATTTATACGACCAAGTGCGGATATTTCCTCCGCGGTTACCGAGGCTCGTGGAACGGGACGGACGGCAGGTTTTCCTGCTCGGCGTAACAGTCACTATCATGCCCATACCATGAAAAGTATTCAATCCGTCAATGGTTCTGACATTGTGGTCGACATTATCAGCGACATACTGCAGAGTACACTCCGAATCGTAATCCGCTATTTCTATACCCTGGCTAACGGCTGCGCTGCGCTCAAATTTTTGGACTTCTTTGTATGAACTACAAAATCCATGTGCGCTTAGTGTTTCAATGAGAAACTTTGATGCAAAATGGTGGTGGAGCTGTACCCCAAGTCCTAACTGAATGAGCGACAACAGAACTCGGGGTCTCACCGCTTGCATAATCATAATTGCATGGCCGAGCGAAGCCACTTTCACTTCATTACATTGTCTCGGGAGTAGGACGTTCAAGAATACACGTAGTGTTCCAGTCAAATAGGCCACCCCTTCCTCTACAGACATGTCAGAACAGCTCGGATACATATCTTTGGATTTTATCAGATTTGCTGCTGTTTCAATTATTCTCATCTTTTCGTCGTCCGAATCTTCAAACTTTGTCTATTCATGAAAGTCGTGAAGTATTGCTGATGCCGTCTTAAAGAATGTGACAACATTGCATGGCCGAGCGAAGCCACTTTCACTTCATTACATTGTCTCGGGAGTAGGACGTTCAAGAACACACGTAGTGTTCCAGTCAAATAGGCCACCCCTTCCTCTATAGACATGTCAGAACAGCTCGGATACATATCTTTGGATTTTATCAGATTTGCTGCTGTTTCAATTATTCTCATCTTTTCGTCGTCCGAATCTTCAAACTTTTTCTATTCATGAAAGTCGTGAAGTATTGCTGATGCCGTCTTAAAGAATGTGACAACATTGCTTTTGCCGTTGATTTCAGATATTATTATTCTGTCCCCATAGTGGCTTTTAATTCTCTCCTTCATATGTGTGAACCCATACGGCACACGGTCTTTGTCTCCTATGTATTCCTGCATCTTGACAATTAAGTCATTTACTGTTGTTTGTTCGTCATCATTCATCTCTAGCTCAGACATAACGTTTACAAATGCCTCATCTTGGATTGAATCCGTCGGCCTATCCCGTTTCTTTGCTGATGGCAGTTTTGATTCGGCAAGCGTGAATTGGGCTGGCAGTTCTTTACCTGTTCGAAAATTTACGCTGCATATTTGATGATACATTGCATCAGCTGCAGGTAGATCGTGCACTGAGTTGATCCTTTGCATGACAGTTCTTGCCCAATCATCATTCCTAGTCTGAAATTGATTGAGAAGACGTATTTGCAAATCGAGGGATGTAACTGGTATCAGTTTGTTGCCCCGTTTGCGCCTGTCATCGAATGTGTCTGTGTGTTCACAATATATGCATTGTGTTTTGAAACAAAATGATTGTGTTTCCGACGAGCGCAGAGAAACCTTATCATTCGAGTTCTCCGTTGCGCCAAATAGTTGTCTTTTTCTAGTCTTGATTCTTTTCAAGTCACAGAAATTACGCCGACATACAGCATGTACACGCTGTCCGGGTACTGTGCTGATATTTGCACCACGTGCTTCGTTTGCCTGCGAGATACCGCGACAACCTTTCTCTTCCAATGTAACAACTTCCTGTCCGTCAGACAGTGGACTGTCACAAAATGTGCACTCCTCCATTGTACAATTCATATATTCACAACAGTGACGCTGGTTTCGCTACTCTGATTTACATATACATTACGCTAGTAAAATATTATAAATGCAGATTTAGTGACGATACGCAACTCGATATAAATATCGTGTCGCGTGTGTACGTTAAAATGATAGCGATGTTCAAATGCAATATCAAATTCATGTATGCCCACCGCCTACAAATATTGCAGTTAGTGAAAAATAATGACAGCGTTGTTGAACTGTAATAACAAACCAAATAAATATTTCATTGCAATTCACGCGTTACGACCGTAGCGATGTTAAACTGCACCAAATGGTGTCTATAAATAACTATCGATGCATTTCCGTGACGTCAAACGTTGTGACGTATACGTTTTTGCCAACACGCCGTCGCCTGAGAGGCGGTATCTTACGATGCATAGTTTACGACCGGTGTGGCCACAGATCAGCCTGCGCATTTGCGCACTCTGATCGAGATAGTTATGAATTTTTACTGTACAAACCAAGTGAAGTAGAATCTGCAACTATCGTTAATTATGCATTTTTTTCACCCGGCGTCCCATATACAATGTTTCACTAAACATTTTATCTGTCATGTACATGCTTCACAAAGTGGTTTACACTTCTCTGAATGCAGGTCTCGTCAAGTATATCTCTTAGTCCTATGTCTTTATCAACTCTATAAAATTATGTTACAGTATCTAATGCACACCTATCAACAAACGAGAATGTAGTATACGATAAACGCGCCATGAAACGTGAACGCCAGTTGTTTTGGCGGCCATTTTGAATTAAAATGCTTGTAATACATACCCAATGGAAATGAAAGTTTAATTAAATAGTTTGGGCTGATACTACGCTAAGTTCCCAGCAGTTAACGCAGGAAAAAAGGATACATGTACAATATACATGTACATTATTGATGATAACTGTCAGCGTTGGCGGCCATCTTGGATTTATGCGTATTGTGCATTTTCCCCAAGGTGGATTTTTGCGGATTTTGTATATGTTGTTCAGAACACTATTCTGAACTGTTGTTCAGAACACTATTCTGAACAGTTTAGCAAAAAGAAACAAACTGTTGCAATTAGTGGTGGGTCCTGGCCATTTTTACTGTAAATACCCTAGACTACACATGCATGTGATGTCATACATCATACAATTTATGTCACTTACTGATGTTATGACATTTTAGTCCAGGAAATATATGAAATGACCCAAAACAAATTGCAACATTTACTATTCGTGTTTTTCTGAGCTCCTAGCATAGGTCACAATGACATACTAAAAATCTAGGAAAATCTAAGGAGTGAACAAGTGTCTAATTTGCATAAATCCAAGATGGCTGCCAAAATATACTTTTTGCCATATCTATGGTCACAAGTCATTTTTCAGTGATTTAAATGGTCATATATGTGTTCAAAATGACAAGGATTGAGTTGCCATAAGTTTTAGTTCCGTTTTATATGCCACTAATTTGCATAAATCCAAGATGGCTGCCAAAAAACTACTTTTTGCCATATTTCAAGGCTCATATTCGTACTCGAGTGATTGAAACTATCAGAAATGGGTTTAAAATGACACGGAATATTTTCCGATATTTATCGGATTCATTGTGTATGCCAGTCATTTGCTTAAGTCCAAGATGGCTGCAAAAAGGCAATGTTCTGCCACAAGATGATATGGCTATTGGCAACTATTCTGGTCTAGATGTGATTTTGATGCGGTTTCAACATCCAAATAGTTATTTTGATGCATGATGACTCAGATGCACACAATGCCGTAGTACTGCAGTGTAAAGAGGGCATCTATCTATTAAAAATAGCCGCCAATTTTAAGCATTTGCATTGGTTTTTTTTGTGGTGACCCGAAAAGTAAGCGCGGGGAGTCCTGGAAAAACAACAACAACAACAACAAGTAAAGTTTTGTTGTGACAATCGTTTGAAGATGGCCAATGCTGATGTGACGTTTACAAGCCAACCAACGTTTACGATGTATACAGTAAGTTAAATCATGTATGTCATCAGGATACTGTTGTTCTTCTTACCCAACGCCCTTGAATAACCCAGATGCGACACCTCCCATTTCAATCGTCCAGTGACCCAAATCCGTGTGATACCCATTTCCGTGCACAAACTTTACCTGGCCTGGGTTGGGATACAATTGTTGCAGAGAGAAACGTGTGATATCATTGAATCTGTCAAATAAGTTGCATAAAACCAATCCAACAACACAGATATATAATGTTCAGGCCATCACCAACACTGTGAGTGGTCAGTTGTGTTACATTCGGACAACAAATGACCTCGGTATTAAATGAATGTAGAATCAATTTACTCAACACCATTAGTTAACTGTCTTTCCTATTTCAGAGTGACATCGTCTAGTTGTGATGGACAAGTGCGTTTTCTGTGATGGACCGCTGTCCAGTGAACTATCGACCACCATATTAGGGTCAAAGGGATGTGAAGGCATCACAAAGGCTAACGAACAGCGAGACAGTAACATCATTACAGTGCCTGGACAAAGTGTACATACAAATTGTAGAAAAGAGTTTTGTAATCACCATTGAATAGTCGCTGCCACTAGGAAACGAACTTATGATTATGTTGAATCCAGTGATACACCGTGTGCTCGTTGCTCAACCAACCCCACATTTCTGTTCAATGAAAACTGCATATTTTGTGGAAAACCTGACAAATACAATGGAAACAAACGTGCTCATAAACTTGTTAAAGTAACATTGATAGAACTGAAAAGCACACTAATTCAGATATGCGACAAACGCAATGACCAGTGGGCACACACGGTTAGAGGAAGAGTTGTGTATGCCCAGGATCTGCCCGCTATAGACGCTGTATACCATCATGTGTGCAGTACAAACTTTAGAACGGGGAAACGAATTCCACAGATATTTGCGGAAGAAGAACATTGTCAGCTACGGTTTGGCAGACCGCCAGACATAGTACGTGCTGAAGCTTTCGACAAAGTAGCAAAATATCTTGAGGAGAATGACGACGAGCAGACTACTATAAATGATCTGATTTCAAAAATGGAAACATTCCTGGAAGGCACCGGCTCATACATGAAAATTCAGTTGCAAAATCACTTTGGTGAATCTATTACAATAACTGAGATCAATGGAAAGGAAAATGTGGTTACATTTCGCCATAGAGAGTCTGCAATACTTCAGGACTTCTTTGACAAATGCAAAAAGAATGATTTTGAAGAAGAGAAAATGAGAATAATCGAAACCGCCGGAAAATTGATAAAAGCTGATGTAAAATTAGTCGAACAGACAAAAGACACATATCCAGTCCCATCTGAAATGACATCTACTAAGGAAGCATTATTATTCATACCAGGTTCGCTGCAATTCAGACACTTATTGTTGGAACTAATGTTGATAGGAAAGTTGCGTCTTTGGGCCAAGCCATCATGCAATGCATTCGTCCTAGAGTTCTAATCGCACCACCACAGATAGGTGTAGGTGTACAAGTGCACCGTCACACTGGTGCCAGGTTTCTCATAGACACGCTTCATGCCCATGGCTTCTGTAGCTCATATGCCGAGGTACAGAAATTTGAACGCAGCGCGGCTGTCACTCAGGTGACAGAGATCACAAACCCTAGCCCCGATCATTTCATCCAATATATGGCGGATAACGTGGATCATAACATTAGGACAATTGATGGTCTGGGCACGTTCCATGGCATGGGGATCATTGCCACAGTCACACCTAGCACGGAGATCAGAAGTATTGTACCACGCAAACCTGTGACAATGGAAGATGTTGCAGCAGTTGGGCATATCAACATCAAACACTTGGCAACTGCTTGTAGTGAATTAGACTCATTAAAGTATGAACTACTGACCGACTTACAGGAACAGGACAAAACGTCAGCTATTGATCAACTGTGGAAAGTTTCATTAACGATACGATCCCCACGCCCAGCATGGTCAGGTATGATGCAGGCAGCACACACAGGAACACACCCAGGCCAGTCATCTATGATGTTCCTACCAATGATAAATATGAACCCTCGTGATATGTCATGCATCTACTCCACATTAAGGTCTCACGGGACAGTGGGCAGCTAGCTTTAAAAAGGGGGTGGACGATTTTCTATATACTTCACTACCGACCCTGTAAGTTACACCAGTGAGTCTAGAAAAATAGGTTTATGAATATTTCTTGACTTTGGGAGGCTTGACTAGGTGTATTGTTTAGAGTATTTCATAATTCTACGAAACTGAATGTTAGCTCCAGTTGATTTTGACATCTTGGAAAATGTCGCCTACTATGCTGTCTCGCCGGTACGGTTTCGCGTCAGAATTTAAGGTATCTTTCGGGCATTTGTAGCGAAAATTTGAGCTGGTTATGACCCCGTTTTGAAATCATTTTCAGAAAATGGTGTGGTGTTACAAGTGATAGAACAAGACATAACAAAGTATCTGTGCCTCATATTTTCATGAAAACAATTCCGATAAATTCAGTCGTGTTGAAACTTTTGGCCAAAAATAGGTGGGTGGGGTAACTTTGTAAACAATTAATTGAACACATCTGATGCGGTTACTGAATTTGTATTGTGGCGCTCGATTAGTACTTCATTTGCGAGTATTTTACAATACTTGCCGCAAGAGCCTCCTTAGCTGATTGTGAGAGGCGGTGATCTTTATAAGTCGCCCGCCGCCCTCAGAAAAGCATTAAATTTTGGCTATTTTCAACCGTCCCGTGATGCCTTATTATTTGTATGCGACCACGCAGCCCGTTACAATGCAACGCCAATCATCACATTCGACCAACCACTCCGGTGGAAAGCTATGTCAATCACCCAAAGTGAACCAGAAGGCTGTGCTTTGCGCGGACTTGTATTGTTACTAGGTGGCTTCCACACGCTCACGAGTTATTTAGGAGCCATTGGACATGTCATGGCAGGATCTGGACTTCGACGTTTACTTGAAGTGGTGTTCGCCAGTAATACAGTGACTCACATGTTGTCTGGCAAGGCATACGCTAGGGCCTTCCGCGGACATCTTCTGGTTGATGCAGCACTGAACACTATGCTAGCTACACATGCATTCGGCGTTCCTGTGCCTACCACGCCATGTGATCGTGATATTGCTGTAACGGCTGATGAACATGTGAATACCGGAGATGATGAAGCTGAAGGGACGGACATGGATCAGAGTCATGATGTGCACATCATGACTAACATAGATGAACAGCTAGTATCAACTAGCGCACCATTGGAAGAAGAAGAACTATGTTCTGATGACGTTGATACCACAACGGTTGACCTACATGAACTTGAGTGTGTGTATGATGAGTTGATGAGTGGCGAGTTAGATATAGAAGGTGTCTGTTCAACTGATGTATTAAGAAATGTAAATATTGTCATAAAGAAAGAAAAGGACAATATGAAAGATCTCCGAACTGCACAAAAGTGGTTGACTTACATGGAAATGGTAGATATAATGAGAAGATTCATCAAATCAGAACGTACTGGTAACTGGAACTTATACCTTCAAGTATTGCATGACATGCTGCCTTATCTGGCCGCCGCTGGTCATAGTCTGTACACGAAATCCATCCACGTCTATCTCCAACAACTCGCCGAGTTATCGACACAACATCCTGAAGTTCAACAGCACTTCGAGAATGGCCTCCATGTTGTGCGACGTTCCGATCGTTACTGGGCGGGTTTGTCGACCGACTTGGTTATTGAACAGGTTCTCATGAGAAGCATGAAGACTACAGGTAATCATGACATAATCTCCACGTATTGTCTGACTGACTGATGCTTATGTTTTATGGCCACGGTGGCTCGAAGACCTCGTACACCTTTACACTTATTGTCAATTTCATGTGCTCCATGTACTCGACAATAATTATTATAAAATATAAATGAATGTTTTAAATACTGTATCAATTTTATATAAATCAATACCATACAAAATCAATAGTTCGCTATGGTATTAGAATGTGGTTAATTTTATCTGGCTCTCTGTGTTCATCTCTCCCTATTTTGATTGCACAACTTTTAAAAAAGTAATTTTTGTTTCTTTACTTGTCCTATTTGAATAACTTAAATTGCATAATTCTTCTGATTGAATCGTTTTATGAATATGGAAGGTTTTAAATATAAATGTTATTAAAATTCTCTGTGTCGTGGCTTTTACAGGAGGACTGACCAGAGGGAGAGGTATGGAGGAATCACAGCGAGTGACATGGCTACTATCCAGTCCAGTGTGTGCCGAGGTGAACAGTGCTCTGCAAGACTACACGTCAGTCCAATACGTCACCAGCGAGCAGCATAAGGACCTCACTACAGCACGTAAAGAGAGAGACACTAATGACACTTACAAGCTGATACACTTTCTAACATCGAAGAGTCCATTTACTCGTGATGATTCAAGCCTGCACAGTATTGACACTGGCGTTACTGCAGGGGACCGTGTTAATGCTGACACTGTCATCAATGTTGGACAGAAGATACTAACCGGAATGATAGACCACAAGGTGATGGAGTATGTATTCAAGAAGAAAGACCAAGTAGTGACATTAGATACTAATTCGTCCATTCGCACAGGAACTGAGTCTGTACTCATCGATCCTCAACTACTCTTTCAGCGTCTAGTTACAGCCGGCATGCGCTGTGGTGATCTGCAAGACGTTTTCGCGTATGAACTTTGTAGTTATCCGCCGGCACTCTTCGAAACTACCAATGTGTTTCTTACTGCGAACAAATAAAGTCTAGCAGATGCCTTGTGGAAGCAATTGCCTGCTGACGGTTCTGACACCCCTTACACATCGACTGATGTACAATACGTCATAGATGGCGATGTCCTTCTACACCGAATCCCGTGGAATTATGGCGAGACGTACGACACAATTTGTAGCCACTATACGCGCTATGTCTCAGAGAAATGCAAGCGACATGCCATCATCGTGTTTGATGGTTATGAGGGCGGACCGTCCACAAAAGACGTCGCACATGGCAAACGTGCCAAATCAAGCACTACTGTTCCAGTGCATTTCACTAAAGACATGATCTGTTCTATGAAAAAAGATGAGCTTCTGTCAAGCACGGCCAATAAGCAGTGATTTATAAACTTGCTAAGTGCCAATTTCGAACAGAAAGGCTATACAATAGTACATGCAGACGCTGATGCGGATCTGTTGGTGGTGCAGACAGCTATTAAATCTGGCAACACAAGGACCACCGTACTTGTGGGTGACGATACTGACTTACTCGGGCTCCTCCTCAATCAGGCGTGCCAGCCTAAATGTGACATCTTCTTCAGGCCTGAACCAAAGTTGAATTCAAAGAAAACACCAAGATATTGGAACATTAAATCGGTTCAAGGAACTCTTGGCAAGAAAGTATGTGACAATCTCCCCTTTGCTCATGCCATACTGGGTTGCGATACAACTTCCAGAGTATTCGGCATTGGCAAACCAGTCGCCCTGAAGAAGCTTGTGTCCAGTGGATATTTTAGACAACAGGCTGCGGTCTATAGTAACACGGGGTCCACTAAAAATGATGTTGAAGCGGCTGGAGAAAATGCACTGGTCTGTTTGTACAACGGCAAACCAGGCGAGAGACTTGATGTACAACGGCATCAACGGTTCTGTCAGAAGGTGTCATCGAGCACAAGTGTTATACATCCGCGCAGCTTACCACCCACCTCATCAGCAGCTAAGTACCACCGTGTTTACCACCAAGTCCAACAGTGGAATGGAACTGACTTGAATGTTGAGGAATGGGGATGGAAGATCAACAATGATAGGATGTGTCCTGTTCTCACTGACATGAAACCTGCACCAGCTGCTCTACTAGAGGCTGTCAACTGCAGTTGCAAGAGCGATTGTAGTACACGGAGATGCAGCTGCAGAACATATGGACTAGACTGTTCTGCAGCATGTGGGGAATGTAAGGGCCTACACTGTACCAATGTTACACTGTTAGATCAGGATATTGACGCTGATGATGATATTGTTCCAACAATGATAACTGACTGCAGAACACACGATTAACACATGTTTAATCTGACTAACCAACACCACACGTCACATACTACAAGGCATTACGGCCACTCGTGTAGATGTATCTGATTCTCATCACATGTATAATACTAACATGTTCAATATGTTTTCAATACCATTACATGTTGTATAAGCTATGATTTGTATCATTTGATGTATGCCTCAACATTTACATGTCTTGAAAAAATGACTTAACAATTTAAATTATTAGCATACTCAATAAGTGAACAGACATCTGTTCACTTATTGAGTATGTTAGTGCTCTAAATTGTTCTCAAGTTATTTTACAAGACATGCACATGTTATGTATTAGTGGTCATCTGGACTTACACATCGCACATATCATGTATTGATTAAAGAAGTACATCAACAGAACATTAGACAAATGTTATGGGGCAGATCTCCAACTTTGTTTCACAATAAATACGTTAATGTGTTAATATTTTTTATTTATTTTTATAATTTGGCGGCCATATTGGATTTATACTGGTGATATATTAGGTCAATCAAAATACATATTATTGAAAATCATTCCATCATTTATTAAACTGATATTTGGAAGGTTAAACCCCTCTTACATGATATTTGGGACGGCATATAGCAAAACCGATTATTTTTGGTGGCCATCTTGAATTTATGCAAATTCAACCCTTGTCCACTACTTAGATTTTCTTAGATTTTTAATATGTGATCATACACTGGCTTAGGAGTTTGAAAAATATTGAATACTAAATGTTGCAATTTGTTTTGGGTTTGGCCCTAATATGGCCTAGATTTCCTGGACTATTTTACTTGCAGACTTCTTTGAATTTCGTTTAATATTCAGAAAAATTTTGACTAAATATGGGAATGTTAAGGACATTTAAATTTGTTTGGAAGGCCTTAGGTGCACATAATTAACAAACACCATTGTACCATAATTTTCATATTTTTGAGAGCAAAAACACTCCATTTTCATAAATGGACTCGTCTGAAAATCAATTTGTGACGAATGGAAAATTAACATATGAAAATATACATTCCAGTTACGTACTTAGGGTTGAAAGGGGGTTAACTTCTGTAAATCGTAGGTTAGAAACAGACAGGACTGCAACTGTAAGGAGGAGTACTGTACATTCAGCACTGAAACTACAACAACAACAACAGCTTTCTGCACTGAAATACAATGTCCTGATCTGATGCTAGGCTTCGTACAATACAAATGTTTGTACACAGATTTCCATGAATTTGCTTCTCACATTAAAGGTACATGCCCACGCAGCAGGTTACACTGTACTACTATTTTTCATTTTCTGTCATGCCTTATATGAGCCATTTGTCTACCCACTAACGAGTTATTTTTAATTACGGCGCGTGTTAATTGGTGTTAAATCGCATTTTATATGTCGCGACCAGAAAGGGTATTTTCCGACCTCGTGCTATTTTTACCAATACTTGTCACGTGACACGGTCAATCATATCACATCTTTGACATGCGCAGTGAAATATCGGAAGTTGAGAAGAAAAATCTCTGTTCGAGTCCGAATCTAAATCTCCACTCTATTAACCACTCTCTATCTGTACTGCCTGTCCCTCATAGTAGGGGGGGGCTTAGCAAAACAATCGTTCACTTTCATCTAACTCTTTGAGATTTTGGTCATAGATAGACATTGACATGGCATTTCATAATCCGCCGACAGACAAGCTCAATTTTCCCTGTGGCGGCCATATTGGACAAATCCAAGATGGCCGCCATCAGCATTTGGGCACATCATAACTTTTGAACTAAACATCGTAGAATCATGAACAATACCTCTATGTTGGGTGTCTTATGGATGAGGAGAACAATCGTCATATTATTTTTGCAATTCAAGGTCAAGGTCAAGGTCAAATTACATTATAAATGTTAAAATTGGTCGGAAATATGGGTTTCACACATGTTATCATGTGTTTAATACAATTAGTATATTATATTTGTCAATTCTTCTATTGTTTAATATGATGAGTTAGTTATTGCCATTTTATAGACATGTACATGCATGTCAAGACCACAATATAAGACCAAATGGTCGCCAATGAAAACTGGGTGTTTGACAACAAAACCCATTTTGGTTTTGGTGCCTATATCTATGTTTGGTACATAATAATTATCAAGGCATATAATGGAATGTCAAATCTAAGATGAAGTGGATGTCGTGTCATAGGAGGGTGTGCAAAAACTAAGTGTCTGCAGTTCATTACCACCAGCAACAGCAGCAACAACAACAACAACAGATCATCTGCTAGTGCCAAAGATTTTCTAATTGTTCAGGTAATTATACATTTTCTCATCACACATGCATGTTAATAACAAACCTATGAACAGTTCCACCCCAGTAACTAGAAATAAATCTCTGTTTGTTGTCCTGAAAGTCCTAATGCTGAGTATATTGGTTAGTATATATTGTTGCCAAGTGCCTATACTCGTACGGTACCAATACCCGGACTGATGATCCCATACCCCTACCCTACACCCACCACACAGAGAAGAAACTAAAAGCAACTCTGGGCCCACAACCCCTGCCCAATTTTTGTATGAGTGTCAACATAGTCGTTTTCGACCCCGTCCCCTCCCCTATTCAGACAGTACCAGTACTCGGACTGACGATCGTGTGCCTCCCCCACCCCCCCCCCCCCACACCACCCCAGAGAAAAAACTTAAAGCAATTATGGGCCCACAACCCCTGCCCACTTTTTGCATGAGTGTCAACATAGTCGTTTTCGACTCCGTCCCCTCCCCTATGATCGCGTTCGTGAGGTGAAGGTGGCTGTTGCTCGAAGTGTATACAAGAGGATTGAGGAGGACGGTGTTGTCCTGCCTACCAATATGCGGTCAGGTGTCTTCACATCTGGGGATATGGATAATTTAGACCACAACAACACTAGCAACCTATCAAACGATGAGTTTCGTGGCATGGCAGTCACACTAACCAATCACTTATCAAGTGAGAACATGGGAGTTACTTGTGATCCAGTTAAAATTGATCCTTTGGATACTACTAAACCCAAGCTCCCAGACCATTATGTCATCGTTCCACCTGTTGATCTCCGACATGATGTTTGTACCATGTAGTGACGAGGGTGGCCCAGTTAGGCCGTCTCATGATAGGATACCTGGCTCCAGAGCAAGGGATGAGGAATGGATTAACCATGTTGCTGGACTCCTGTCACAGGAGGATTTGGGGAAAGATGAGGTTGTGACGTGGTCAGGTTATCACTCCAAGTAGCATGATTCTAGCTCCATCAAGCCCCCGGCAGAGATCGGCATATTGACACTGTTTCCTGACAAGTCTACAGATCCTGGTATCATCAAACATGTCAAAAAGTCCATTAGTTTCCTCAACCCTGGTCAGACACCCGTCCTTGGCGCTGACGAGCCTCTGTATTCAATTGCAAAAAAGCTTCAGTGGCAGTTCCCCATGATCCTCGGCGAAGACAAGTATGTGTTATTGATGGGAGCACTTCACATCGAAGATAAAGCACAGCTTGTGACCAGGAAGTTCATCCGTGGGTCTTGATGGGAATTGGCCATGTCTACCGCTGAGGTGTTTACAGCCAGTAGAGCTGCGTCAACCCTAGACGATCATCACATCAAGCGTACTAGATATGCCCACCAGGTCTCTCTTGTAGCTCTGTCGCTTCTCAAGCAAGAGGCATATGCTGTCTACTGTGAAGAAGTGCGGGGACCTCCTGAATCATTTGACTTATGGAACACGAACCGTAGAAGACATATACCTATGTTCAAGTACTGGTCCCAAATAACAGAACTGGAGCTCCTCCTGTGTTGCTTTGTTAGGCCACTACGGGAGATGGATTTTGAACTTTACGTCCAAGTTCTGGACAAACTATGCCCCTGGTTCTTTGTCTTTGACCATTCCAATTATTCCAGGTGGGTGCCCATCCATGTGAAAGATTTGGTCGAGTTGCCTGTGAACCAGTCCCATGAACACAGCAACAGAAAAGGCAGGTGCTGGTGGCTTGTCAGACATGTATGATGATACTGATGCGATTGCCCTCTACATGCTAGCTGGTCCCGATTATGTGAGGCTAATTGACCAATTTGAGAGTCTACTCTCTGTGGGTGACACATCTCTCGCTCATCATGAAGAGTCGCATGCTCTCCAGGTACGCTTCATCACTGATGTAAAGAAGTTTATGGGTGCGCTTAGAGACTGCAGCAACCCATTCCTGCAAACCGGTCGTGAGCTTGTTGCTATCGACACTCACGATGTCATGGTACACGAGGTGGCAGCATCACTGAATCAGGTAGATGTGCTTGGTCAATCTCTACATGACAAGTATGTTCAAACCAGGGTGCACACTGCTTCAGTCGCCATCTCAGACACTATTAAGCGCAACGGCATATATACGTTTGCCAATAGCCCAGAAGTTCGTTCAAAGCGTTCTGAGAAAGTGGGTGTTCTTAAAAAGAACACAGCTCTTGTTACTTAGTTGTTCCTTTCTCTGCAGTCTCGATCAGATGTTTATATGTCAGATTTCTTCAGTTTTGAGAATCGACGTGAGCCACCCTCTCTTGCTGATCGTGGATGTCTGAGATCAGGGACAAAATCCGATATTCTTAAGTGTTTCGGCGCCCCGATAACAGCGAAATCTGATGCTCGTGATGTCACAGTGCAGGTCCTGCATGCCAGCGGTGGTTCACATGGTGTGGCCAACTCGTGCAGCTACATTCAGCGACTATGTTACCATGCATGTAGTTCCCTTCTTGAAGAGTCATCTGACTCCATCTGTTGAGCGGGTCGATGCAGTGTGGGATGTATACCCAGAGACGAGATTGAAGATACAGACCCAACTACGGCGTGGTTCTGGTCCACGAACACAGATAGGTACAGGAGGCAGCACATCCATCCCAAAGAGAGACTGGCAGAAATATATTATGAACACCAAGAACAAGAAAGAACTGTTCTCTTTCTTCTGCAGCAAGAAACTCTGAAATCACTCTGGATAACATCCTCATTCTTACAACAAAGGATGAAACTGTTTTGTCCAACAAGCCATGCGAAACATTAGAGCTGCAACCCTGTAATCAGCAGGTGGGGCTGGGAGCTTGATGTTAAAACAAACCAGTGGTTACCGTTCTGGACAACACTGGCTGATACCAGTAAGGCGTGTTCCCTTCTTCTCCATTGTGGGTGTCAAAAAGCATGTCGAGGTCACTGCAAGTGCAACAAAGCTGGGGTGCGATGTACGTCCCTTTGCAGGTGTGAAAGAGGCTGTGTCAATAATGTAGCAGATGATCAGTGAGATAGTATATACTAACGCTATTTGAGTTACCAGAAAATCCCAAGACAGGTGATACAGGACAAACATAGACTGAATCTGTGAGTGTTCTTGCCAACAATCTTAAATTGCATAAAAAGAAGTTGGCTTTGAATAATGAGTATCATGATATGTTAGTTAAGTACTATATCATGTGAAAATATGGAGAATTGTTGTTGTTGTGATTTTGTGAATGTTTAAAACATACCCATGTTGAAGTGGTGGTCATATTGAATTTGCTTACTAGTATATTACATGGTTATCAATCACCTTAGACAACTGAATCATTATCTTAAAAGAAGGTCCTTAGCTCGCAGACATTTCAAATTCATCCCTGAATATCTGACATGATCACAATTATTCATGCCAATCGATTCATAAAAAAATGGTTTATCTTGAAAAATCAGAAAATGGTGGCAAAAAATGTTGATCATAATGATTACAAGCCATCTCATGATCTAGATATACACTGTTTAAAAACAGCAACCTAATAGCGTGTGATATTGAAGGGACCTATTTGTTTTACAAATGTGTAACCTAGAATAAATAACATATTTTCAATAATTTTAACCAAATTTCGCCAATTTTAACCTTGAAATTGTGATTTGACCTTGAACTTCACATTAAATTGCAATAATAATATGGCGAATGTGTTCCTTGTCCCTGAAAACCCCAAAATCGAGGTATCGTTCATGATTCTACGATGTTTAGTTTAAAAGTTATGATGTGCCCAAATTCTGATGGCGGCCATCTTGGATTTGTCCAATATGGCCGACACGGGGAAAATTGAGCTTGTCTGTCGGCAGATTATGAAATGCCATGTTCATGTCTATATATGACCAAAATTTCAAAGAATTAGATGAAAGTGAACGATTCGACCCCTATAGCATGCTAAGCCCCCCTACTATCAGACATTTCGCCTTTTTTTGGCCGACGCCGTTTCATACAATTTCCGTCCTGGACATTTCGACATGTTGATATTCTTGTTTACATATTGGGAAGCCTACTGACGCGCGTAGTATACTGCACATGCGCACCGCAAGCCGTGATGTGAAAGTAGTCGTCCCCGCACATTATCAAAATAGACTGTTACCGCTGCGCGTCGCTAACAGTAAATTGATAATTAATAAATGATTATATTTGTATAGCGGGCACTCGTAATTTTTAGAACTGGTGGAATAGTGACATAATTATACACTTATTTAATTCCTATAAAGAACATGTTGTGCCTACTGCGCGGGTATGTACCTTTAACGTATTTCTCTAATGCTACCATTTTGTACCTACGGGTTCATGTCATTAAATGCAGCACATCCACGAAAGATTTTCCAAAATCGGCCGTCAGAACAAATATTATTATGGTTTTAAATTTTGCACTTACAAAGTTCTTAGTCATACGAAGTTTAGTGAAACAGGCCCCTGGTGTACTACACTGAATCACATGGCCCCAGTAGCCGATTTCATCAAAATTGCAAAGTATACCAGGGGCGCCGGAAGCAAATACATATTGGGGAGGCTAATGTCTATCCGAGCGAAGCGAAGGAGTGGTAGGGGGGTCTGGGGGCATTCCCACCCCAGAATTTTTTTTAATTCTAGATGCCATTTCCTGCATTCTGCTGCATTTAAGATACAACTTTAATAGGTATCTCATACACATTTTTGTAGATTTTTTTGTATTCATTTTTTTGCCAAAATATTGGGGCGGCAGCTGCCACCCCTGCCGCCCCTGCCGCCCCTGCCGCTCCAGCTCCGGCGCCTCTGTATACTTATCTAACAAAGTATACTTTGAGGGAGTAATCATTTATTTTTCCCCGAAATGCATTATGTCATATAATTTTCATATATTTGATGATTAAAAGAATTCAGAATTATTATACTGAATTTATTACATTATCACAGCGAACGTGGCTGTGATAATGTAATAACTTCAGTATAATAAAAATTGATAAATGTATCCTTAAACTGAAAATTTCTCCCTCAAAGTATACTTTGCTAGATAAGTATACTGTGCAATGTTGGTGAAATCGGCTACAGATGTGCATCCCAGTAAGATATTTACGAAAGAAGACACAAGCAATTTACCTGAATATGTTGTAAAACATCCAGAACTGATGAGAGAAATTAATTGTGAATGCCAGGTCCACATTAGCTGCATGTCATACAAGAGACAAACATATGGATGACTATCTGACAAAACCAGGCGTATCTGTCTTGACCAGTCTAGTTCATGAACTGCCTGACCTGTGCAGTCATAGCAAATTCCTTTTTTTTTTCTATTTACTTATTTCCTTCATTAAAGTATATGTTATGACAACTCATTTGAACCGTCTCAGAGAGTTGGATCTCAGCCTTCAGAGGTGTTAAAACTTATTAAAAACCGGAGGTAGTATTTAACTGTATACAGGGTGGCCCAAAAACACTTGGACACTTTTATAACTGATATATCTCCAGACATAGTTGTTCAATCTTCACCAATTTTGACATACATATTGGTTATTTCATTTGGCATATAGCCATTATATTTATTTTATCGAAACCACATGTATCCAGTCGCCATGGAGATTATGGCAATTATGACGTCACTGGGTCAATATAAAAAAAAATTGGAAGTAAAGCTCATCAAATGGTAAAATACCATTTTCTTGTTGCAAAATTGCATTTACAACATTAAATCTGTCATAGAGTAATATAATACAATTAAAGTCATACATTTACCATTTACATTAGGCGTTATATATGGCACGCCGTTTTACTATTTATTCCCAAAACAAGATATCTCATAAACTTGAGTAGATATCTAATATATTATATAAGATATCTACTAAATAAATAAGATATCTTAATTAAAAAGCACTTATATAAGATATCTACTAAACTTTAGTAGATATCTTATAAACTATAGTAGATATCTTATAAACTATATGAGATATCTCATAAAGTTTATAAGATATCTTATATACTTTAGTAGATATCTTATATACAATTTCATATCAGATATTTACTAAAGTATATAAGATATCTCATAAAATCTAGTAGATATCTTATATAATTTAGAAGATATCTTATTTAATATATAAGATATCTACTAAAGTTTATAAGATATCTCATATACAATTTTATATAAGATATCTACTAAAATATATAAGATATCTATTGAAGTTTAGTAGATATCTTATATATTTCAGTAGATATCTTATATAGTATATAAGATATATTATATAGTTTAGTAAATATCTACATTAATAATGTAAATAAGATACCTACTAAACTATATAAGATATCTTATATATTTTTAGGAAAGTTTAATTAAATTAAAAAATAATGCATTCTCCCCAATAATTTAGCGCCGCAGCAATTTTCTTTGCTCATGCGCGGATTACTGTTTTCAACAACTTCCTCGGATTCTGGCTCGGTCCGGGATTCTGGCTCAGTCCGGGATTCTGTATATGGCTCGGTCTGGGATTCTGGCTCGGTCCGGGATTCTGGATATGGCTCGGTCCGGGATTCTGGATATGGCTTGGTCCGGAATTCTGGCTTGGTCCGAGATTCTGGATATGGCATGGTCCGGGATTCTGGCTCGGTCCGGGATTCTGGATATGGCTCAATCTGGGATTCTGACTCGGTCAGGGATTCTGGCTCGGTCCGGGATTCTGGATATGGCATGGTTCGGGATTCTGGCTTGATCCGGGATTCTGGATATGGCTCAGTCTGGGATTCTGGATATGGCTTGGTCCGGAATTCTGGCTTGGTCCGAGATTCTGGATATGGCATGGTCCGGGATTCTGGCTCGGTCCGGGATTCTGGATATGGCTCAATCTGGGATTCTGACTCGGTCAGGGATTCTGGCTCGGTCCGGGATTCTGGATATGGCATGGTTCGGGATTCTGGCTTGATCCGGGATTCTGGATATGGCTCAGTCTGGGATTCTGACTCGGTCCGGGATTCTGGCTCGGTCCGGGATTCTGCATATGGCATGGTCCGGGATTCTGGCTTGGTCCGGGATTCTGGATATGGCTCGGTATGGGATTCTGGCTCGGTCTGGGATTCTGGCTCGGTCCGGGATTCTGGATATGGCTCAGTCTGGGATTCGGGCTCGGTCTGGGATTATGGCTCGGTCCGGGATTCTGGATATGGCTCGGTCTGGGATTCTGGCTTGGTCTGGGATTCTGGCTCGGTCTGGGATTCTGCATATGGCTTTGTCCGGGATTCTGACAGCTTCCCACCAATTATTTCTGTAGAGTTGTCATTGGTTGAAATTCAAATTTTAATCAATTAGTCAATTTAGTGCGGCATCAAAGGGAGCACTCAGTATTTCCTACCTATATAAGTTCCTTTATAAGATATCTACTAAACTATATAAGATATCTATATATATATAAGATATCTTATATAGTATAAGTATATCTTATATACAATTTTATATAAGATATCTACTAAAGTATATAAGATCTACTAAACTTTACTCAGATATCTTACATACTATATGAGATATCTTATATAGTATATAAGATATCTTATATACTTTAGTAGATATCTTATATATATTATATAAGATATCTTATAAACTATATAAGATATCTTGTAAACTATATAAGATATCTCATATAGTATATAAGATATCTGATAAAGTTTAGTAGATATCTTGATTTGGAATAAATAGTAAAACGGCGTGCCATAGTTATATGCAGCATGTCACTTTGAACATTCACTTACCAAGTATTACGCACGTACGATGTGTGCTGTTGAATTTAAAATTATCTGCGTAGTATTTGCTGTCAATGACATTGTACATGTCAACTAAAATTTATTTATTTATGCATTTTATCTCTTCAGTATATCATTTATTTCACTCTTTCAATGAAAATATTGGATGTGGTACCAGAACACCAGATTTACGTATTTGCGTAAATACCCAATTAAAATTGCCAAAACCCCAATTTTCAGAAGTAGTGAGTATCAAAAAGCAATGAACAATTTGTGGTAGCTTTATCATGCTACAGAAAACAATAAACAGACCATACATATAGCATATTTTCTTCTTTTTCCATGAAAACACATTTGGTATTTCATTATAATTGTCTCCAAGGAGACAATTCTAATGAAATACCAAGATATGTTTTCATTTAGAAGTAAACTATTCAATAAGTGCGGTCTGCTGATGTGCAAACAGTAGTGTGATTCTATTTTACACAATTAAAATTTTGAAATACCCAATTGCTTCAGAAATGATACTCAATTACTAATTCCTTATCTGGAGCCCTGTGGTACAGCTTTTCAACTGTTTCACAACGTTCTCAGCGATGGAAATTCCAGAGTATGACCTAGTGACGTCATAGCCATAATGATGTCAACATACGTGTACGAGGAGTAAGCAATATGTGTATTAAATAGCACAGACATTCACAAGTATGCCAACATTTATTAAGATTCAAACAGTATGTCATAAGATATTAGGGTTACCATAAGTGCCCAAGTATATTTTTGGGCCACCCTGTATATGCTCTCTGGGATGTGTGTGTGTGCGTGCCAATGCTGACCTGACCCAGGTAACTCTGGATACAAACATATAGAGAGAATACCAAGTCAGCTTCTTCTGATCATGGCATAATAAACCTTGATAGCAAAAAACACGAGCCTGGTATTCTATTTATCAGGTAACATGTTATGCTAGGCAATGTGCATGTATAGCATCATTTTTTGAAAGAAAGAAAGCGGAATTGTTTATGTTGCATCATCACACTGATGGCACTTGTTAATGTCATATGAACGTTAGTTGACCAATGAAACATCATCAACAGTAGTTTTCGAATATGGATTGACCATGAATAAATTGTATCAGTGTCCATGCTTGATACAGAATATTGTTATCACGCAGTGTGTATTTGGTCAATAATTGGCCGACCTCAGCCAATACAGCTAATTCCACAGCACAATGGAGCAGATCATAACGATGATGATATTTTGTCGCTGTGACTGGAGAAATGGGGCTTATGGCATTTGTGACCAGTCTAGCTCCTGATCTTCTAGCAGCAATCGTCCTGCAGCCTAAATAGGAGCTATTCTCATTGCGAGAGGCATGGCTGGTGATTTGTTGACTGAATGGCGAACAGTGTAGGCCCTAATCAGACTGCGGATGTATCTGGGTCTACACTGGTCACAAAGTTCGTAAGCCCGATTTTTCCAGTCACAGCCATATTTGTGTCGTGGCATCAAGGGATTTGATGGTCTATTATATTGGCCCGTTAATGAACCAACCTATACCAGACAAACAATACTAGCAAATGATACAGGGGATGGTTCGCAACAAAATTAGTTTTCTTCCATTTCTGACTAGAGAGGCTGCACAAAATACAGGCTCTCTGGTGACCTTTTGTGAACAAGTAGGAAAAAAAGTAGGAACTTTTTTCGCAAAAAGTAGGAAAAAAGTAGGAAAAAGTAGGAATTTATAAAAAAGTAGGAACATTTGTTCATATGTTCTTACCTTTGAATTTTACTTTGAACATTTCTTGTACTCACGGTTACTCGGAACATGGTGTTTCAGTGATGTCTTCTTGTTGTGGCCTTGTGTCTTCAACATTACGGATGCTGCCAGTCTGAAATTGTATTTTTTTATTCTTTGAACTAACATTTTACAGCAATATGGACACCAACTAAGAGTATGCCTTTTATGGTTTTCAACCAGCATATCAGCATGTATGAGGTTATGAGGTCTGATCTCAGTGTACACTGTTTGGCATGCCATTACACGGCGCTAAGATATGGGTAGGCAAGCAGTGTTGAGTCTGATCAAACTATACATGTGTATGCTCAGCTGGATGGAAAAGTTATAAGGTCCATTTTCTCAGTTGATGGCCCAATTTACTTAATATACTAATGTGTAGCCTATGAAGACTAGAAATCTATCAATGTGCCGTGTATTTAAAGGACAAAATACATTTCCTATAGACTATCATGTATTTTCATATTTTGTTTTTAATTTATACCAAGGGGACTGTGCAAGGTCGCTTCAAAAATGTAGTTGCAACTGCTGAATAATTTCAGCTATCTCGTCTTGTTCGACTCATCCATTCATGAGATGTGCCAGTCCCTAAACATGAATTTTCAATCGATGTCAATGGCGATGTCATATGAAAAGTGACGCAAAATGCCAACATCAAGTTCAAACATGTGTATATTATAAACTACTTCAGAAAACTTCAATGTAAAAAAGTATTTTAAATTGCATAAATTTATTGCCCATTTAACTTGGTTGTTTAATTCAAATCAATTTAGTATTGAAATAGCAGCAGTTTGAAATACATGCATGTCTATTTGAAATATAATTTGTTCCTCAATATACTGAATCAAAATTCCCAATGCAACACTCATATAAACATCACAGTGTTTACCTTTTACACACATATTTTAATTCCTAATTAGAAAGTATACAATACAATATACAATATTATTTATTAGCATTAAACATGTACAATGTTTTTCGCTATATACATAAATAGTGAAAGAGTGAAATCGTTTAAAGATGTATCAAAATAGTATAACCATTGTCTGAAGTTGGCCGTGTCGAGCGTTATAAGTAGCCTGCGATTACCTGTGTAAAATTCCAGTCCCGTGATGAATAGAAATACCTGCGATTACCTGTGTAACTAGTGTACATTACACTACCTGCTTACGGTCAAAATAGCAGACAACCCACACCCGAAAAGATATTGATCTAAATGAGAACATTGATTGTATGGCTTCTCTGTTTAACACACTTGTAATGACAGATGCTGGGACTAACTTTCTGGTTAGGGGATACAATTGAGCAGTGCCTACGCTGCCTGCTAAGATCATTTCACTTTGCTTGTATGAATGTTCTCAGATATATGTGCACCATGGTCAGCAATACAATCCATTTTCTCAGAGCATGCTCCAAAGCACCAAAGCAGTTAGTTAACATGCTGTTAACTGTCTTTCAATTTTTCGGCCTTAAAAGACCTTTATTAAGATCTCACAGATATCATAGATGAAATTACATGTTGACAGCAGATATGTAAACCAGATGATGGTCTGGGCTTTAAAACCTGTCTACCATCAACATGTAATGTTGTGTATAATATCTGCGAGATCTTGATAAAGGCATTTTAAGGCCAACATTTGAAGGGCATTAACCGTTTATGTTATAAAGATAAGCGATTTAGCACTACTACAATATTGGATCTCAATCTTCTTCACTGAGGATATATTTGATTCAATAATTGGTCATCATAGAGCATAAACATTAAAATGGATTGTCATCAATATCATTGCATGCATCAGAGCTTTCATTAGACACTTTGATACTTCAAAAACATTGTTTTTGACCCTTGAACATTATAGCACAAGAGACAAATTACTATTAAATTAAGGTGAAAGTTGACAAAATTCTACAGACTTCACCTAGATTTCCAAAGCCTAGTGAAACCCTGTGTATTTAAACAGAGAATATATTTAAAATCAATGGCACTGTATACGAAAAGATAAAGAGACCAAAAAGCACCAAAGCAGTATAAAAAGTGAAATTATATCCTATACAGACAATGATACGCATGATGCACTTACAGTATAAATAAATTACTGAATTTTTAGTCGAAATGCATGGAGCTCTGCAGAGTGGGTCAGTGAAGCTAAGAACTAGTAAAAAGGTTTTGGACAGGCAACCAGGCAGAATGAGTACATCACGTCAGTAATATATTTGAAGGAAAATTACAAATTTGGTTCAGTCCTTAAGGCACACATGCAAAATCACTTAGCCTCATCCCGTTTCAGTTCATTCCTATGGCTACCAGGACATATTCTTGGGATGAGAGACAGTTCTAAAGTAGACGGGGTCTCGAGACACAAATAAAAATGATGTGCAGCAACTGTTGGATTAGCAGGCCTCTACAAATCCACTCGTCCGCTCGTATTGGAGAGTGAATTTTCGATCTGGACGAGTGATAATTTCAACAGGCAATACAGCATGAACATTAACACATATAGGGAAGTGTGGATTGAAATCCAACCTGGACGAGTGACAATTTGAACAGGAAATGCAGCATGAACATTAACACATTGGGAAGTGTGTATTGAAATCCAATCTGCACGGGCAGCAAATTAAAAAATTGTCAAGGCCTGATAAGTATAAGTCTTCTTTGTTTTGCTTTCTGTTTATCACACAGCGACAATTGACAATTGATGACAACCCAAGTACCCTCAGTCAGAACATCATCGGATAAAATATTATCAATGTTTATGGGCAGTGTGCATCCAAGAGTATATTACAACACTCACCTGAGAATACGGTATGCTGTTCCGAATTGGCAGGCATCTAAGGTATCACAAACATCAAGGCCACAAGAAGAAGACACACGAGAGCACTCTATATAACATGCACAGCTTTTTTCTGTAAATAAATCTCATAACAGATCAGAATAGCATAGTTTTTAAAAAGAAATTAGCTTTTCAAATGAAAAAGGAATTTTGGGAATTTTGATGAAATAGGAAAAAGTAGGAATAAAAAAAAAAGTAGGAAAAAGTAGGAAAAAATAGGAACACTTGAAAGCCTGAAAATACTTATTAAATGTACCAGTAGTAATGATTAGATGTTTATTAGTTTAACTAGGAAATGTGGTCCATCGACGCACTTAGGGCCCCTATAGGTGATTTGAGAAACTCTTACACAAATATTTCCCAAAAATAAACGGACGGACAGACACGGTAAAACCTATGGAAGGTAATATTCGCCATAATTCTATGTGACTTGATGCTTGCTTGCTGATTACATTACACGTTCTATGCGTGTTATTGCATTCGTCGTTTGTATTTATGACAATTCTATGTGACCTGGTGCTTGCCTGCTGATGGAATTACAACTTATATCCATGCTATTCTATTCGTCATTTGTATTTATGACATTTGAAATCGTCTTGGTTGTAATATATATTTGTCTTTATTGCATGCGCATTTGGCTTGATGTTTCATTCATTCGTACATTTATAATTGAACCAATGCGTTCGTTTTAATTACATGCTACATGTGGCTTGATGCTACATTCTTCATTATTGATTATTGCATCGCTTTTTTGCGATACGCTCGACAGCTCGCTACGCCATGCCCCTTGACAACAATAATTGCAACAGTAATTTGGGAACAACCATTATGACGACAGGTGCGCTGCTAAAACTTAAAATAGTTCTCCCTAAAATTATGTAATATGCTGGTACCTGTCCTACAGGACACAGTCAACTTATGAATAATATAGACGGTAAACCAGTCCTGGTACAGCTTAGCAACAAGGAGTAAATTCTCAGGACAACGGCATTGATTGTTATTATTATGACAGAGAGATAAATAAAATAGATGCTACAGGAAAAGTATGTCTGTACCAAACATTTTATTATATTATTTGCATGCTTCTTGGGAACAAATTAATAAAAAAAGAATCTCTACGTCCTGCGGGGCTCCGTAGATCTGGGTCAGTTTATGACAGTTCTATCTCAGCAATCATCAGTTGGTATAAATAAGGCTGTATAAATAATGGCATATTATCCATTTGCTTACAAAAAATGGACAATATAAATTTATCAGATATGGTTTATAATAACCAATAAACAAAAGTGCTGCAGGCAATGAATGTATAGAAATGAGAAATGAAACCGAGACAAGAATTCTGCCACGGAAGCGGTGTCGTGCCTGCCGAGGCATTTAATCATATGACCATAGGCATGTGCAAAAGCCGGCATGACTAGTGGGGGTGACCATGACATTGGGACGAGTGGGGGGATCGGTGGGTCATGGATTTTTCACAGAATGAAAGAGGACCATCCAAGGAATGTGAATTATCAAGAAGTTGCGTGAAAGGAACCAGGAGCAATTTACACCAATGTTAACTTTGTTGGGAACGGACGACATGGATGACGTCAACACTGATAACAACAGAAAAAGCGCCAAATATCAAGCCTTTAACTTTGTCAAATAATACATAATTATCACTGAAACAATCTACACTGGCTATTTTAAACAACCTATGTTGCATTTAATTTATATAGGTAAGTCATGCATGTCATATCGCTAGATCACATATTGCGAAAATCTATACAAAAATATGACAATTCTCACCAATATACATATATGCTAAACAAATGTCTGGTATTATGGCACAAAACATTTGAAATGTTGATAATTTAAATGATTCTACTATGTTGCAGTAACATATTTCTACTGATAGTATTGGAGAAGGCTACAGCTAGAACAAGAAATCAGCAACACTAATGGATGTACCCCTTAACCGGTTCACTCCTAAGTAACTGGAATGGAATTTGATATGTTAATTTTGCAACCAATCATACTGTCACAAAATGATTTTCAGATAAGTCAATTTATGAAAAGGGGGTATTTTTTGTTCTCAAAAAATATGAAAATGAAAAAGTGCAGATCCTGATGAGACGACTCGTTACGAGTCCCGGCTCACCTGGTTCTGCACTGTTTGCATAAAATGGTATAGCGGGCTTTCAAGTTCAAAGGGTTAAAAAAAGTAACTTTGACCTTGAACTTCAGCACATGGATCACATGGGTGGGCTATAGAATGAAAATATGAATGACGACACATACGCATATGAAGGTTCAAGCCAATCCAAAATACGACAACAGAGATAGTAGTAGGTAGCCGAAAACGTTTTAACACAATTCTCGGACAGACACTCAGACAGGCACACAAACAGACAGACAGGGTGGCACTTTACATGCACCCATTCTTTTGGTGTACATAATAAAGTAAAGGTTTAAATCGTACCCCTGGTTTAAATCGTACCCCTGGTTTAAATCGTACCTAGCAGATAGAAAACAGCGAGTAGTACACTTAAACGCATCTTCCGAATGGTCTAATGTAACCGCCGGAGTTCCCCAAGGATCCATTTTGGGCCCTTTGCTCTTTCTTATCTACATTAACGATATAGTTCAAACTATCAACTCTAAAATTCGACTATTTGCAGACGATAAAGCTTATACATCATTGTAGACGACCCATCAGAATCCGCAACACAACTAAATGCCGATCTTAACACAGTGCACCAATGGTCACAAAACTGGTTAGTAACATTTAATCCATCAAAAACCGAGTCCATGATATTTTCGAAAAAACAAAATAAGCCCTATCATCCTGATCTTTATATGAACAATACTGTAATAAACACTGTAACCGAGCACAAACACTTAGGTTTAACGTTCTCTGACGATGGTAAATGGACAGCACACATTTCAAGTTATTTAGAGAAAGCTTGGCAGAGGATAGGAATTCTAAGATCGCTCAAATTCACATTAACTAGAACAAACATTGAACGCCTTTATATCATAACCATCCGCCCACTACTCGAATATGGAAACATTGTTTGGGACAACTGTACAAACTATCTAAAAAATGACCTCGATGCTATACAAACCGAGGCAGCACGCATTGTAACAGGTGCAACAAAACTTTGCAGCATTGACAACCTTTATAGAGACCTTAAATGGGAAACTCTCTCATTACGCCGAAAAAAACACAAGCTCGTACAACTCTACAAAATGAAGAATGGCCTAACACCAACATATTTAACAACACTTATACCTACCGAAACACAACAGCGTTACGCCCTTAGAAACGTAAACAATATACCGTCACAATATATGGTCGCACCCAGCAATATACCAATTCCTTCCTCCCATCCACTATCAGAGACTGGAACAGTCTACCAGAATTTACCAGATACGCCCCAACAATATCCAGCTTCAAATACAGACTTAACAAAGATACATCTAAATCATCCCCTCTGTTTAACGTGGGTACCCGAAAAGACCAAATCCTACACGCTCGATTACGAATGTCTTGTAGTTCCCTAAATTACGATCTCTACAGAAAATCAATAATAGACTCACCTCTCTATACATGTGGCGCCCCAGAGACTGTCAGTCACTTTCTCACATCATGCAGACAATATCAGCACCAACGACAATTGTACCTCACTGATATTCCATGTATTCCGTCAACTGAAAATCTTTTGAACGGAAACGAACACTTGACATTCGATCAAAATAAAAACATGTTTATAAGTGTCCAAAACTACATAGCAGCAACACATAGATTTTAGCATCATAATATCATTCCAACATAAACAACCAAAAGATACCATACATATCATCCTAACAATAGACGACAACTTCCCGGCACTATCCATTTACGCCGCTCGGGGGCGACTCCCCGTCCACGGAACGTGAGAGGGAAATCGTGAGGGTTGGGAAAGGCATGGGCGATTCCCCATGTAACCTCCCACTCCCGTGTCCCTGTCTCATTTGCTTGGTGACCATCTCTGAAGCACAGCCACACGCATTCTCATGTCATAAATATAAGGTTTAAACACTGTCAATCTCATTATGTAAGTACATCATTGTAAGACAAAGTTATTCCACTTAGACTATTTCAACATGTATATTCGCCTGTATGTGCACTTAACTATATTGTACCACATTCGTGTCTTACATCCACCTTGTGGGAGACGAATTCATATAAGCTTCACGCTTGTTTTCATATCCCTGTCATTGTATACCTTGTATTGTACCATATACTGTCGAATAAATATTGTTTAAACTAAAGTAAAGGTCTGTCTTCATTGGCAATGGCTCAGTGAGTATCACCAACAGGTAAATTGTGTCTCCCCTTCTATAACGGGCATCTGGGTGGTCAGTTTGCTACAGCTGTCTTCACACTAATGTATCCCTAATTTATCTTCACCTGCTATTTGCCATCCTCTATTTTCTATCCATTATCATACTAATTGTTAATATGGGACTACATGATTTACTGTAAGTACAATAATTGCGGCGTGGATGAGAAAAAGTAAGCAATGTTGTGCCTATGTCTACATGTTGTGCCTAGGTCTGTGTTCAGAGGTATAAGTGTTGTGTCTAGGTCTAAGTGTTGTGCCTAGGTCTAAGTGTTGTGCCTAGGTCTGTGCCTAGGTTTAAGTGTTGTGCATAAATGTTGTGCCTATGTCTAAGTGTTGTGCCTAGGTATTTGCCTATGTCTAAATAATGTGCCTAGGTCTAAGTTTTGTGCCTAGGTCTAAGTGTCATGCCTAGGTCTACGTATTGTGCCTAGGTTTAAGTGTTGTGCCTAGGTCTTTGCCTAGGTCTAACTGTTGTGCCTAGAACTAAGTGTTGTGCCTAGAACTAAGTGTTGTGCCTAGGTCTTTGCCTAGATCTAAGTGTTGTGCCTCGGTCTTTGCCTACATCTAAGTGTTGTGCCTAGGTCTAAGTGATGTGCCTAGGTCTAAGTGTTGTGCCTAGGTCTAAGTGTCGTGCCTATATATAAGTGTTGTGCCTAGGTCTAAGTATTGTTCCTAGGTATTTGCATAGGTCTAAATGCTGTGCCTATGTCTAAGTGTTGTGCCTAGGTCTAAGTGTCGTGCCTAGATCTACGTGTTGTGCCTAGGTCTAAGTATCGTGCCTAGATCTACGTGTTGTGCCTAGGTCTTTGCCTAGGTATAAATGTTGTGCCTAGAACTAAGTGTTGTGCCTAGGTCTACGTGTTGTGCCTATATCTATGTGCTGTGCCTATGTTTAAGTGGTGTGCCTATGTATACGTGTTGTGCCTAGGTCTACGTGTTGTGCCTAGGTCTAAGTGTCGTGCCTAGGTATACGTGTTGTGCCTAGATCTAAGTATTGTGCCTAGGTCTAAGTGTCGTGCCTAGATCTAAGTGTTGTGCCTAGATCTAAGTGTTGTGCCTAGGTCTAAGTATTGTGCCTAGGTCTTTGCCTAGGTCTAAATGCTGTGCCTATGTCTAAGTGTTGTGCCTAAGTCTATGTGTTGTGCCTACTGTCTGTTCCACGTTTTGCTGCCGACGATCTTTTGGCCAGTAAACACATTAAATCTGAAAAGTATTTAAATTTTAGTACTCTTTCATCAATAACAAAAAAGTGACCCTTCCCAAAAAAAAATTATTTGATAAAATTCAGTCAAATATTGATTTTATTTTCCTATTGGAATTTAGCGTGGGGGCTAAACATATATTATTATTTTTATTTGTGGACCGATTTTCAAAATCTAACTTTAGTTTTCTTAGTTACATCAAGCTATCTAGCCATGTTTCTGAGTCAATTTCCAAATGTTTTCGTTTTTTGACTCCTCCCACACTGCTTTTCGCTATGAAATCAATATTTCATGGAATTTCATCAAACAAACAAATTTGGGGAGGGTGACTTTTTTGTTATTGATGAAAAAGTACTTACCAATAGCCAAAAGTTTGTCGGCAGACAAACGTAGAACAGACAGTAGGGCTAAGTGTTGTGCCTATGACGAACTGTTGTGCCTAATCTAAGTGTTGTGCCTAGGTCTAAGTGTTGTGCCTGGAGGTCTAAGTATTGTGCCTAGGTCTAAAAACTGTGCCTAGATCTAAATGTTGTGCCTGGTTTACTAAAGCTGTCGTCACACTAATTTATTCCTTATTTATCTTCACCTGCTATTTGCCATCCTCTCGTTTTTACATAGGGTAGCCTATGTATTGGAATCGCGTCGGACAGTTAGCCACGCCCCAGACCCCCCTCGATGGGCACGTCCGTAGTGATATCTTGGAATAACCATAACAACAAAATGCATTGTGTTACTCAACGTTTAACTGGCATACGCAACCGCTAATTGAAAATAATATTATGAAAAACTACTTGCACTGCACAATATCAACAACGGATGTTCTATGTACAAAAATACATCGGATTATTTTGTTGCGCGTGATTTGCCCCCATTTGCGGTCATCGCTAAATTTAGTAACAGAGTTAACTCCCCTCCGAATACTCTCCGAAACAAGCGACGCGCTTAACACACAAACTACATCAAGTTTGACCTTCCGACAGCCTCGCACGTGTAGGTCTAACTGATGTTTAATCCTCATTCTCTCTCTCTATCGATGGATTTACAGTGGATTTTAGTGACATTCCCGAATTCGGCCTGATTGACATTTGTCTATGGTGGCCAATACACGCCAACATGAGTGTCAATTCTACGTTCAGGGAAGGGGGTCAATAAGTCAGTATTTAAGGTGATAACTTACAGTCAGGGACTGAGGGAACAAATTAATGACAGTATGACACATCCAGCGTATATTAATACCCATATTAATGCAAGTACTGAAATACGACAAAAATAAATCTAACAAGTTTGAGCTTCCATACATTGAACATTTTGTCAGCGGTATCCCCAATGACGTCATTTGTATGTTTTAATATACTCGATCCGGGGCCAACTATTTCATTCACAAAACAGAAGTAAACTTGGCGATGTACCGACAAGGCATTTTCAGGCGCGACACCGCTTCCGTGGCGGAATTATTGTAACTATTGCTCTTCAATCAGTTTTCAATATATATCTATAACTAGAGCAGCTTGAGCTGCATCAACGGTTTGAGCCTCAAACATTGACTTCATGTGTAACTAAGCTTTAGCCCAAGGTGTAAACTATCGGTTGCAAAAAGAATTTCTGAAGTTTTAGAATGAACAGTCCAACAGTATTGTGTTCGCATCATCACACCGATGTGGGGCCGGTTAGCTTAGAGGTAGAGCGATGGACTCGGAGCGAGGGATACCGGGTTCGATCCTCAGCCAAAGTTTTAGCTAAATGACTGAAATATCGACTACAGCAAAAACAATTGAAATCGAATAATAAATAACTAAGCTGACGTCACATCCGTTTGCTCTATTTTGAAAACTTGAAAAAATACGTTCATCTTTGACATCGAATAGAGCCGTAAGTAGTCAAGATATAGCTCTCAAAATTATCATCTTTCATGCGGCTGACACTCCCCTATCACCCTGGCAAGAAATTATGTTGCTGACAGTACTGTACAAATTGGAAAACGTTTGTAAAGACCACCCGTTATCAGCCGAAATTCGGCAAAATCGTTGAAAAGTATGTACATTTTTCAAATTCAAATGCATATAGATCTTTTATTTGAGCAGATAGCCGAAAACTGTCAGCAAATCTGAGATAGAGAATTTTGTCAGCTTTCCAATGCAAAAAGAACTAGAGCAGCTTGAGCTGCATCAACGGTTTGAGCCTCAAGCATTGATTTCATGTGTAACTAAGCTTTAGCCCAAGGTGTAAACTATCGGTTGCAAAAAGAATTTCTGAAGTTTTAGAATGAACAGTCCAACATTATTGTGTTCGCATCATCACACCGATGGGGGCCGGTTAGCTTAGAGGTAGAGCGATGGGCTCGGAGCGAGGGATACCGGGTTCGATCCTCAGCCAAAGATTTAGCTAAAGGACAGAAATATCGACTACAGCAAAAACAATTGAAATCGAATGATAAATAACGAAGCTGACGTCACATCCGTTTGCTCTATTTTGAAAACTTGAAAAAATACGTTCATCTTTGACATCGAATAGAGCCGTAAGTAGTCGAGATATAGCTCTGAAAATTATCATCTTTCATGCGGCTGACACTCCCCTATCACCCTGGCAAGAAGTTATGTTGCTGAAAGTACTGTACAAATTGGAAAACGTTTGTAAAGACCACCCGTTATCAGCCGAAATTCGGCAAAATCGTTGAAAAGTATGTACATTTTTCAAATTCAAATGATTATAGCTCTTTTATTTGAGCAGACAGCCGAAAACTTTCAGTGAATATGAGATAGAGAATTTTGTCAGCTTTCCGATGCAAAAAGAATTTTTGAAATCGGTTGGAAAATAAGGAAGTTATAGGAAGTATGACGTCACTTCCGTTTTCGTGGGAAGTAGCATTAACAGATATCTAAAAATCTCTGAGTCTCTGCTCACACTTGATCCGAATCGGCATGCAAAATTTTAGGTCGATCCGACCAGCGGTTTGGTGTAGATGGAGGGAGCCCGTAAGTCAGCGGATGATTATTTTTCGATAGTTATCGCCCTTAAATGGCAGTTTACGCCATTTTGTAAATACACCTAATAAAACGGAAATATGCAATATTCCGCCAGTGAAGTTTTCGTTTGTTTTTCACCATAGGCCGAGCACAAAGCGGGAAAGTTTTAGCTAAAGGACTGAAATATCGACCGCAGCAAGAAATTTTGAAATCTATTGATAAATAACGAAGCTGACGTCACATCCGTTTGCTCTATTTTGAAAACTTGGAAAAAAGACGTTCATCTTTGACATCCAATAGAACCGGAAGTAGTCAAGATAGAGCTCTGAAAATTATCATCTTTCATGCGGCTGACACTCCCCTATCACCCTGGCAAGAAATTATGTTGCTGACAGTACTGTACAAATTGGAAAACGTTTGTAAAGACCACCCGTTATCAGCCGAAATTCGGCAAAATCGTTGAAAAGTATGTACATTTTTCAAATTCAAATGCATATAGATCTTTTATTTGAGCAGATAGCCGAAAACTGTCAGCAAATCTGAGATAGAGAATTTTGTCAGCTTTCCAATGCAAAAAGAACTAGAGCAGCTTGAGCTGCATCAACGGTTTGAGCCTCAAGCATTGATTTCATGTGTAACTAAGCTTTAGCCCAAGGTGTAAACTATCGGTTGCAAAAAGAATTTCTGAAGTTTTAGAATGAACAGTCCAACATTATTGTGTTCGCATCATCACACCGATGGGGGGCCGGTTAGCTTAGAGGTAGAGCGATGGGCTCGGAGCGAGGGATACCGGGTTCGATCCTCAGCCAAAGATTTAGCTAAAGGACAGAAATATCGACTACAGCAAAAACAATTGAAATCGAATGATAAATAACGAAGCTGACGTCACATCCGTTTGCTCTATTTTGAAAACTTGAAAAAATACGTTCATCTTTGACATCGAATAGAGCCGTAAGTAGTCGAGATATAGCTCTGAAAATTATCATCTTTCATGCGGCTGACACTCCCCTATCACCCTGGCAAGAAGTTATGTTGCTGAAAGTACTGTACAAATTGGAAAACGTTTGTAAAGACCACCCGTTATCAGCCGAAATTCGGCAAAATCGTTGAAAAGTATGTACATTTTTCAACTTCAAATGATTATAGCTCTTTTATTTGAGCAGACAGCCGAAAACTTTCAGTGAATATGAGATAGAGAATTTTGTCAGCTTTCCGATGCAAAAAGAATTTTTGAAATCGGTTGGAAAATAAGGAAGTTATAGGAAGTATGACGTCACTTCCGTTTTCGTGGGAAGTAGCATTAACAGATATCTGAAAATCTCTGAGTCTCTGCTCACACCTGATCCGAATCGGCATGCAAAATTTTAGGTCGATCCGACCAGCGGTTTGGTGTAGATGGAGGGAGCCCGTAAGTCAGCGGATGATTATTTTTCGATAGTTATCGCCCTTAAATGGCAGTTTACGCCATTTGTAAATACACCTAATAAAACGGAAATATGCAATATTCCGCCAGTGAAGTTTTCGTTTGTTTTTCACCATAGGCCGAGCACAAAGCGGGAAAGTTTTAGCTAAAGGACTGAAATATCGACCGCAGCAAGAAATTTTGAAATCTATTGATAAATAACGAAGCTGACGTCACATCCGTTTGCTCTATTTTGAAAACTTGGAAAAAAGACGTTCATCTTTGACATCCAATAGAACCGGAAGTAGTCAAGATAGAGCTCTGAAAATTATCATCTTTTATGCGCCTGACACTCCCCTATCACACTGACAAGAAATTATGTTGCTGACATTACTGTACAAATTGGAAAACGTTTGTAAAGACCACCCGTTATCAGCCGAAATTCGGCAAAATCGTTGAAAAGTATGTACATTTTTCAAATTCAAATGCATATAGATCTTTTATTTGAGCAGATAGCCGAAAACTGTCAGCAAATCTGAGATAGAGAATTTTGTCAGCTTTCCAATGCAAAAAGAACTAGAGCAGCTTGAGCTGCATCAACGGTTTGAGCCTCAAGCATTGATTTCATGTGTAACTAAGCTTTAGCCCAAGGTGTAAACTATCGGTTGCAAAAAGAATTTCTGAAGTTTTAGAATGAACAGTCCAACATTATTGTGTTCGCATCATCACACCGATGGGGGGCCGGTTAGCTTAGAGGTAGAGCGATGGGCTCGGAGCGAGGGATACCGGGTTCGATCCTCAGCCAAAGATTTAGCTAAAGGACAGAAATATCGACTACAGCAAAAACAATTGAAATCGAATGATAAATAACGAAGCTGACGTCACATCCGTTTGCTCTATTTTGAAAACTTGAAAAAATACGTTCATCTTTGACATCGAATAGAGCCGTAAGTAGTCGAGATATAGCTCTGAAAATTATCATCTTTCATGCGGCTGACACTCCCCTATCACCCTGGCAAGAAGTTATGTTGCTGAAAGTACTGTACAAATTGGAAAACGTTTGTAAAGACCACCCGTTATCAGCCGAAATTCGGCAAAATCGTTGAAAAGTATGTACATTTTTCAACTTCAAATGATTATAGCTCTTTTATTTGAGCAGACAGCCGAAAACTTTCAGTGAACATGAGATAGAGAATTTTGTCAGCTTTCCGATGCAAAAAGAATTTTTGAAATCGGTTGGAAAATAAGGAAGTTATAGGAAGTATGACGTCACTTCCGTTTTCGTGGGAAGTAGCATTAACAGATATCTGAAAATCTCTGAGTCTCTGCTCACATCTGATCCGAATCGGCATGCAAAATTTTAGGTCGATCCGACCAGCGGTTTGGTGTAGATGGAGGGAGCCCGTAAGTCAGCGGATGATTATTTTTCGATAGTTATCGCCCTTAAATGGCAGTTTACGCCATTTGTAAATACACCTAATAAACGGAAATATGCAATATTCCGCCAGTGAAGTTTTCGTTTGTTTTTCACCATAGGCCGAGCACAAAGCGGAAAGTTTTAGCTAAAGGACTGAAATATCGACCGCAGCAAGAAATTTTGAAATCTATTGATAAATAACGAAGCTGACGTCACATCCGTTTGCTCTATTTTGAAAACTTGGAAAAAAGACGTTCATCTTTGACATCCAATAGAACCGGAAGTAGTCAAGATAGAGCTCTGAAAATTATCATCTTTTATGCGCCTGACACTCCCCTATCACACTGACAAGAAATTATGTTGCTGACATTACTGTACAAATTGGAAAACGTTTGTAAAGACCACCCGTTATCAGCCGAAATTCGGCAAAAAATCGGCAAAATCGTTGAAAAGTATGTACATTTTTCAACTTCAAATGCCTATAGCTCTCTTATTTGACCAGATAGCCGAGAACTGTCAGTGAGGTCGAGATAAAGAATGTTGTCAGCTTTCCAATGCAAAAAGAATTCTTGAAATCGGTTGGAAAATAAGGAAGTTATAGAAAGTTATAGAAAATATGACGTCACTTCCGGTTTCGTGGAAAGTGGCATTAAGATATTTCTGAAAATCTCTGATTCTCTGCTCACACTTGATCCGAATCGGCATGCAAAATTTGAAGTCGATCCGACCAGCGGTTTGGGCTGTAGACTGAACGGCTGAATAAAAAAAAAAAAAAAAAAAAACTAGAGCAGCTTGAGCTGCATCAACGGTTTGAGCCTCAATCATTGATTTCATGTGTAACTAAGCTTTAGCCCAAGGTGTAAACTATCGGTTGCAAAAAGAATTTCTGAAGTTTTAGAATGAACAGTCCAACATTATTGTGTTCGCATCATCACACCGATGTGGGGCCGGTTAGCTTAGAGGTAGAGCGATGGACTCGGAGCGAGGGATACCGGGTTCGATCCTCAGCCAAAGTTTTAGCTAAAGGACTGAAATATCGACTACAGCAAAAACAATTGAAATCGAATGATAAATAACGAAGCTGACGTCACATCCGTTTGCTCTATTTTGAAAACTTGAAAACATACGTTCATCTTTGACATCGAATCGAGCCGTCAGTAGTCAAGATATAGCTCTGAAAATTATCATCTTTCATGCGGCTGACACTCCCCTATCACCCTGGCAAGAAATTATGTTGCTGACAGTACTGTACAAATTGGAAAACGTTTGTAAAGACCACCCGTTATCAGCCGAAATTCGGCAAAATCGTTGAAAAGTATGTACATTTTTCAACTTCAAATGCATATAGCTCTTTTATTTGAGCAGATAGCCGAAAACTGTCAGCGAATTTGAGATAAAGAATTTTGTCAGCTTTCCAATGCAAAATGAATTCTTGAAATCGGTTGGAAAATAAGGAAGTTATAGGTAGTATGACGTCACTTCCGTTTTCGTGGAAAGTAGCATTAAAATATATCTGAAAATCTCTGAGTCTCTGCTCACACTTGATCCGAATCGGCATGCAAAATTTGAAGTCGATCCGACCAGCGGTTTGGTGTAGATGGAGGAAGCCCGTAAGTCAGCGGATGATTATTTTTCGATAGTTATCGCCCTAAAAATTGCAGTTTACGCCATTTGTAAATACACCTAATAAAACGGAAATATGCAATATTCCGCCAGTGAAGTTTTCGTTTGTTTTTCACCATAGGCCGGGCACAAAGCGGGAAAATTTTAGCTAAAGGACTGAAATATCGACCGCAGCAAGACATTTTGAAATCTATTGATAAATAACGAAGCTGACGTCACATCCGTTTGCTCTATTTTGAAAACTTGAAAAAAAGACGTTCATCTTTGACATCCAATAGAACCGGAAGTAGTCAAGATAGAGCTCTGAAAATTATCATCTTTTTATGCCTGACACTCCCCTATCACACTGGCAAGAAATTATGTTGCTGACATTACTGTACAAATTGGAAAACGTTTGTAAAGACCACCCGTTATCAGCCGAAATTCGGCAAAAATTCGGCAAAATCGTTGAAAAGTATGTACATTTTTCAACTTCAAATGCCTATAGCTCCCTTATTTGACCAGATAGCCGAGAACTGTCAGCGAGTTCGAGATAGAGAATTTTGTCAGTTTTCCAATGCAAAAATAATTTTTGAAATCGGTTGGAAAATAAGGAAGTTATAGAAAGTATGACGTCACGTCCGGTTTCGTGGAAAGTGGCATTAAGAAATTTCTCAAAATGTCTGAGTCTCTGCTCACACTTGATCCGAATCGGCATGCACAATTTGAAGTCGATCCGACCAGCGGTTTGGGCTGTAGACTGAACGGCTGAATAAAAAAAGAAAAAAAAACAAAAAACCAACGAATACAATAGGTTTTCGGCGCAGCTGAAAGCCGCCTCAAACCTAACAAAATGTAGCTCTCATTAAAAAATATTTGAAATCGGTTGAATAATAAAGAAGTTATGACCATTTCAATTTTGTAAAATTGAAAATAAACGTCCATGTTTGACAGGCAATAGAATCGGAACTATTCAAGCTATCACTCTGAAAAATATCATCCTTTGTTCGGCCAAATGCCCCTCGTCACGCTGTCAAAAAACTATGTTGCTGAGATTGCTGTACAAATTGGAAACTGTTTTCAAAGACCACCTGTTAAAATAAAAAAAAATCCGAAATTGTTGATTTTTTTTTCATTTTTTTCAACTTCACATGTCTATAGCTCTCTCATTTGAGCAGATAGACGAAAATTTATATTATGAAGATAAGGAATTCTCGCAGCTTTCCAATGCAAAACGAATTTTTGAAATCGGTTGGAAAATAAAGAAGTTATAGGGAATTATATGATATATGACGTCACTTCCGGTTTCGTGAAAGTAACGTCATGAGAATTCTGAAAATTGCGTTATTCTCGTCTCACAGTCGATACGAATCTGCATACAAAATTTGAAGTCGATCCGACAAGCGGTTTGGGCTGTAGTCCCGACGGCTGAATAAAAAGAAAAAAAAATTGATGCAATTCCAATGAAATTGAAAAAATAAAGTTTTGTATTTTCAGAATCGCTTGACTATCCTAAGCATTTTTCATTATATAACGTTCTACGAAATGTGTACCGTTAACCCCCTAGTCTGACATTGAAGTTGAGACGATTCTAAAGCACTCACAGCATGTCAGTATTGTTACTGTGTGATTTAACGTGACGCTGTCAAACTTCAAATGCATGTAGCTCTCTCATTTGAGCAGATAGCTAAAAACTACCAGGATGCGGAGATAGAGAATTTTATTGCCTTTTTAATGGAAAAAAAATATTTGAAATCGGTTGAATAATAAAAAAGTTATGACCATTTCAAAATTAAAAAAATGAAAGAACCAAACTTCAAATGCCTACAACTCTCTCATTTGGGCAGATAGCCAAAAACTACCAGCGGAGCGGAGATAGAGAATTTTGTTGGCTTTTTAATGGAAAAAAAATATTTGAAATCGGTTAGATAATAACAAAGTTATGAACATTTCAAATTTGAAAAATTGAAAAAAAAACGTCCAAATTTGAAAGACAATAAAATCGGAACTCTTCAAGCTATAGCTCTGAAAAGTATCATCTTTTGTGCGGATGAATGTCCCGCGTCACGCTGTCAAAACATTATGTTGCTGAGATTACTGTACAAATTGGAAACTGTTTTCGAAGACCACCCGTTAAAATAAAAAAGAAAATCCGAAATTGTTGATTTTTTTAATTTTTCTCAACTTCACATGTCAATAGCTCTCTCATTTGAGCAGATAGCCAATAACGGCCAGACAATCGAAGATAGAGATTTCTCGCAGCTTTCGAATACAAAAATAATTTTTGAAATCGGTTGAAAAATGTGGAAGTTATAGGACATTATATGATATATGACGTCACTTCCGGTTTCGTGGAAAGTGACGTCATGAGAATTCTGAAAATTGCGTTATTCTCGTCTCACAGTTGATACAAATCGGCATACAAAATTTGAAGTCGATCCGACAAGCGGTTTGGGCTGTAGTCCCGACGGCTGAATAAAAAGAAAAAGAAAAAAAAAACCAACGAAAACAAAAGGTTTGAGGAATCAAATTCCTCAAACCTAACAAAAGGTTTGAGGAATCAAATTCCTCAAACCTAATAGGTTTTCGGCGCAGCTGAAAGCCGCCTCAAACCTAACAACGAATACAATAGGTTTTCGGCGCAGCTGAAAGCCGCCTCAAACCTAATGATCATAGATAACTGGAGTCTGTATACTTGAATTGATGATGTCTTGTATATGTGTTACCGTATCTTTCTGATATTGCTATGCATAATCTGTAATGTTGTTGAATGTTTTGGTACATACTGTAGCAGTGCATACTGTACTTCAAGTTGTGCCATATCAATAGTTTACCCCTTAACCATTAAAACGCTGAAAAATAAAATTGCCGTCTGCTCATTTTGTATATTTTAATCTCTTTAAAAACCTGTTTTGGCAGCGCAGTAGAATCGTCTCAGTATGTTTTTGAGTGAGGAGAAAATATAAAAATATTTAAAACAGCAGACGACAATTGTCGTTTCCAGCGCTTTAAAGGTACATGCCCACTCAGTAAGCCCAAAAATGTCATTTATAGGAATTAAATAAGTGTATAACTGATAGTGACGCGCGGTGGTATCAGGCTATTTTCATATGCAAATGAGGCATGATCTTTTTTAATTATTTATACTAAAGAAATGCGTCACCTGAACAAATAATATTTTCGACAGATTTTAAAGTATGATCATTGCACATCATAAAATAAATACAGAGATTAAATAGTAATGTCCGTTAACATTTTAAGCAAACACGGTTATCGCCCCTGATATCAATGTGTAAATTTACGTCTAATATAAAATGCATAATAATGCCAATCAGTACGTGGGATAATGGCGCATGAATGTTTATTTTGCCAGGAAATGTCTCAGATGATGTCTCTGATGTAAAGAACATTTTGTACCTACTGAGTGGGCATGTACCTTTAAGGGTTAATGAAATTGCAACACCAACAATCAATCAATCAATGAATCTAGTTTAATCTTGTAGTACCCTATGTTCAGTACTTTCAGTAATTTGATTATCCATTATCATACTAATTGTTAATATAGGACTACATGATTTACTGTAAGTACAATAATTGCGGCGTGGATGAGAAAAAGTAAGCAATGTTGTGCCTAGGTCTACATGTTGTGCCTAGGTCTAAGTGTTGTGCCTAGGTCTAAGTGTTGTGCCTAGGTCTGTGCCCAGAGGTCTAAGTGTTGTGCCTAGGTCTGTCTATGCCTAGGTTTAAGTGTTGTGCATAGGTCTAAGTGTTGTGCCTAGGTCTAAGTGCTGTGCCTAGGTATTTGCCTAGGTCTAAAAAGGTTGTGCCTAGGACTAAGTGTTGTGCCTAGGTCGAAGTGTTCTGCCTAGGACTAAGTGTTGTGCCTAGAGGTTTAATTGTTGTGCCTAGAGGTCTAAGTGTTGTGCCTATAGGCCGTCAGCCAAAAATGGAACCCCCCCCCCCCCCCCCCTGTGGCATTTTTGCAGAAATATTTCTTTCTGAAACTACATTCAATTCCGAGTGTTATGCCGTATGTCTGCGCTCTGTAACCCGCTGGATGAATGTTTGGCACCATTTTGAAGTATATCACCCTCAGAATTTTCGCAATTGTAAAAAATCACAGTTTTCAGTGAAAATCGACTGTATTTTAGCATTAACAAGAGTTGTCAGAAGACAACGAAGCTCGCCTGTTGGCAGCCTTCACTCAAACTTGGCACAGTTGAAAAAACATAAATATTATATAACTTGACCTTGGGTTAATGGGTGTGCGGTTGACCTTGACATTGAGGTCAGTGGTGGAAGGTGGGTCGTGGATTTGCTATAGCATGATATAGCATATTAAGATGAATGCATGTATGGAATATCAATGTACTCCCTGAAAACAGAAGTAAAACAAAATGTAACCCAACGTTAAGTTTATGAACGCACTAAGTTGGTGATTTTCTACAGCATGATAGCTATTCACATGAGGAATGCATGTATGAATGTGCTAAGTTTGTGACCTTGACCTTGGGAAAAGGGGTGGTGGGGTGGGTCATGGATTTGCTGTAGCACAATAGAGGATCATCAGATGAATGCATGTATAAAATATCAAGGCGTTCCTTGTAAAGAAACAGAAGTTATAAAAAGACATTTACTCCAACGTTAAGTTTATGATGTTGATCTTGGGGAAAAGGGTGGGGGTGGGTCATGGATTTTCTGTAGCACACTAGAGGATCATCAGATGAATGCATGTATGAACTATCAAAGAATCCCTGCGAAAGAAACAGAAGTTACCGTAAACAAAACATTTACCCCAACGTAAAGTTTATGAACTTGCTAAGTTTGCGACCTTGACCTTGGGGTAACGGGTGGGCGGTGGGTCATGGATTTGCTATGGCATGATAGGGTATCATCAGATGGATGCATGTATGAAATATCAAGGCGTTCCATGAAAGGAAACAGATGTTATAAGACATTTACCCCAACATTAAGTTTATGAATGTGCTAAGTTTGTGACCTTGACCTTGGAGAAAGGGGTGGGGGTGGGTCATAGATTTGCTATAGCATGATAGAGAATCATCAGATGAATGCATGTATGAAATATGAAGGCGTTCCCTGTAATTAAACAGAAGTTTTGGGTGGGTGGTGGGTTGTATATTTGCTACAGCATGATAGAGGGTCATCTGAGGATTGCATGTACGAAATATCAAGGCGTTCCATGAAAGGAAACAGATGTTATAAGACATTTACCCCAACGTTAAGTTTATAAATGTGCTAAGTTGTGACCTTGACCCTGGGGTAAGGGGTGGGTGGTGGGTCATGGAGTTGCTATAGGACGATAGAGTATCATCAGATGAATGCATGTATGAAATATCAAGGCGTTCCATGAAAGGAAACAGATGTTATAAGACATTTACCCCAACGTTAAGTTTATGAATGTGCTAAGTTTGTGACCGTGACCTTGGGGAAAGGGGTGGGGGTGGGTCATGGATTTGCTATAGCACGATAGAGTATCATCAGATGAATGCATGTATGAAATATCAAGGCGTTCCCTGTAAAGAAACAAAAGTTATACAAAGACATTTACTCTAACGTTAAGTTTATGATGTTGATCTTGGGGAAAGGGGTGGGGGTGGGTCATGGATTTGCTGTAGCACAATAGAGGATCATCAGATGAATGCATGTATGAAATATCAAAGCGTTCCCTGTAAAGAAACAGAAGTTACACAACATTTACCTCAACATTAAGTTTATGAACATGCTAAGTTTGTGACGCCGACCCCGACGACGCCGGGGATATGCCATAAGCTCTTCTGCACTTCGTGCAGGTGAGCTAAAAACAATATGGCAGTTTTGTATATTTTCTGATTCTGGAATAATGTTCAATTAAATAATATCTGTTAATTCTGATGAAGAATTTTGCGCGTTTTCTTACCCCACCCAATGAATTTCAATGGCAAAACACATACCTTGATAACTCCATAAAAGAATGGTACTTTTATATTTGCTTTGTGTCAATGGTACCTAGTAGTGTTCATTAGACATGTGAATTTCATATATGCCGATTATCTGATGTCTGCAGTCTATGATACAATTGTCACAGGGTGAGAAAGATGCATATCCTACCCGAGGCCCGAACCGGGGACCTCTGGATTACCGTACCATCGCTCTAACCGACTGAGCTAGCCGGGCACGACTACACACTTCCTCCCCACAGTGAGTTACGTACCGTGACATACTTCCCCGCCAAATTGAAATTCGTCCCCGAATTCTATATTTAATTTGTATCTGAATTCCATATTTTTGGTACAATTTGGGCATATTTATCAATCACGGTCCCTCGTTGGGCGCCAAATGTCACAGGGTGAGAAAGATGCATATCCTATCCGAGGCTCGAACCGGGGACCTCTGGATTACCGTACCATCGCTCTAACCGACTGAGCTAGCCGGGCACGACTACACACTTCCTCCCCACAGTGAGTTACGTACCGTGACATACTTCCCCGCCAAATTGAAATTCGTCCCCGAATTCTATATTTAATTTGTATCTGAATTCCATATTTTTGGTACAATTTGGGCATATTTATCAATCACGGTCCCTCGTTGGGCGCCACATGTCACAGGGTGAGAAAGATGCATATCCTATCCGAGGCTCGAACCGGGGACCTCTGGATTACCGTACCATCGCTCTAACCGACTGAGCTAGCCGGGCACGACTACACACTTCCTCCCCACAGTGAGTTACGTACCGTGACATACTTCCCCGCCAAATTGAAATTCGTCCCCGAATTCTATATTTAATTTGTATCTGAATTCCATATTTTTGGTACAATTTGGGCATATTTATCAGTCACGGTCCCTCGTTGGGCGCCAAATGTCACAGGGTGAGAAAGATGCATATCCTATCCGAGGCTCGAACCGGGGACCTCTGGATTACCGTACCATCGCTCTAACCGACTGAGCTAGCCGGACACGACTAAACACTTCCTCCCCACAGTGACTTACGTACCGTGACATACTTCCCCGCCAAATTGAAATTCGTCCCCAAATTCTATATTTAATTTGTATCTGAATTCCATATTTTTGGTACAATTTAGTTACATACCGTGACACAATGTTAAAAGCAAAGTATTTTTCTGTATTGACTGCCCATATTCTGATTACATAATGTCTACAGCAGATGATGCAATGTTAAAACAAAGTACTTTTAACTATATATTCCCCACCCACTGAATTTCGAATGACCATTTTACATGTAATACTTTTTCTTACTTTATACGCTACCAGATACTTATGAAAGGTTCATATGAACGTGTAGCTACTAACACCTGTATACGTGGCTGTAACTGGAGAAATGTGTCTTATGGGCTTTGTCACAAGTGTAGATACAGATCATGCAGCCTGTGTATCCGCACAATCTGATCAGGATCTGCACTGTTCGCCAATGCATCAGTGAAACACCCGTCATGCTTCTAACAAGCATAATATATCGTTATCAGGGTACAGGAGTGTGCTATTTGATCAGGAGCAAATCCCATAAGCCCCATTTCTCCAGTCACAGCCACATATTAGTTATCCACATACATTTCAGATACAGAATGAATGACTGTTCGTCTCTCTATATGTCCATTTCATATTTATGCGACCATGACAATTATCATGTTTACAATGAAGTGTATTCCAACATGAACGTCTCTGATACATATAATTATTAGTCTCAGCTGTTGACAGGCCTTTAAACACCATGTATTACATGTATTACTGTCAATAGTATAGGTCGTAGGTACTAATTTGCAAATTGGATACAGAAAATATAACTTTTCTACCATGCTGAATGGATGATTTGTAGCACATATTACTCCATGTATGATACAGAACATTAAGATAGCTGTAAATAATACGAGCAAGCTAAGCTGGAGTAAAACAGGACAAAAATATTGTTATACATTTTCAAGGTGACAGCCAGCAAGTAAATGAGTTTGTGTGACATAAAAATAAAATTAGGTAGTAGAACCGATGCAACTGAGATATATCCCGGTTCCACATAATGTACACACTACTTATCGTGCATTCCAATAATATGCAAGTCATCAGCAGGAACAGGATTCAAATGTGGAGTTGGCACCTGTACTTATAAAATCGTGTATATAGTAAAAATGTATAACTTGTATAACTACTGAAATACACTATGTATCATACGAGAACATTTGTGTTCCAATGTGTATGACCGTCATTCATTACCAGTGTAAGTGCACACCAGTGCATGCACCATGGCCATTGCCTAATACATGTATGTGTGTTATTTCATTAGTCTCATTTGAGAGGCACTCATTACGATATAGTAAGACATTGTAAGTAAATATTTAACAATGATTTCATAATACTTGTAGTGACATTTGATAACCTGTAAGGTTGATATACCATTTCATAATTTTCATATATAAACAAAGAAATTGAAGATGCATGATCTTTCTAAAAGCATGCATATGCTCTTCAAATATATCCACTATATTCATATAGCTGTTATGTACACATACATAAACTATTTTGTCCAATATGTTTCAACATTCGGTGTTCTTAAGTATAGCACACATGTTATTCTACACTGTTGTGTCAAATTACCAACAACTAAAAATGATGTAGGTTTGTAATCAGCTTGTAATAGTTCCGATTAGCATATACCTGCATAACATTTGGATAACAGCATCATTACAGATTTCATATATACAAGTACATCGCTTAAATGTAGTCTTTGCATTTCATACTGTGCCAAAATAAATATTTGACAAGTTTCGCTAAACGTATGTATGACTTCTGAAAAGATGTATATGTCCTCCAAGCTCATGTATATATTTATATAACTATAAACATACAAGCCCATATTAGTATGTAAAAAGTCTACAAAAGCCATTCCGGAGTATTCAAACATCAATCTAGTCTAGTTTAAGAAGTATCTACCACGTGTAGCCACACACACTCCTACGGCCATCAATATATGTTTAAATCCCCATAAATGATAACGTATCACCATAACATATTATGCAATGTATCAAAATGTTCTATTGAACTATTGTCTACATGGCATTTTAACTATTTACGCTGGCGGTAAGTATCAGGTTTGTGGAAAGCGTTTTCTGCCGCATTGTACCACAGTTGTGTATTTTGCTGGCTTTTGCTGGCTCTCGGAATATATATTTCTCTATTTGACAACAGGTAATGTCATTCTAATGATCGAAAAACTCTATAATTATGTACCACGTGTACATTTATTTACTGAATGCAGAAATATATTTACATGGTACCTGTTTGGCACATACATACCACACATAGTTTGTAGCTAATATACATGTCTTTGCCTCCATATACCCCTATGTGGCATTGAATCCACATACCAATCCCTATGGTTGTCTTTCAAATGTATTACACCGCTGATGGACAATCATATTGCATTACTATACCAACCAGAGACATGTATTCCAGGAAATGTCATAGGCTAGCACATTTTGGTGTCATCGCAAGATGCTGGACCTCCTCGGGCTAAGGGTATTTACTATTATCAACTAATCGCTAATCCAAGATGGCCGCCGTCTAAAAATAGCATAAATTCTTAAAAAATATTCGTCTCCTGAATCGCTAGCCGGATTTCGACGAAACTTGGTAGGAATGATCGATGTACAATGCTCTTTCAATGTTGTTAAAATGGTGACCCCGGGGTCAAAAATGTGGTCAAATTGGGGTCAAATTTTATTTTTTACCGAATATGCTCATGTCTATATCAAATCGAAGGTATCAAAGAGGCGATCGCTCTGGTACATTTTGTTGTCGAAATTGGATGGTCATGTTATCCAAGATGGCCGCCGAAAGGTCAAAAGGTCGTTCTTTTAATAAAGATTTCAAACGTCTTGTTCTCGTGAACCGCTTGGCCGATATTGGCCAAACTTCACGATAATAGTTATTGGCTCAAGCCTTTTCATTTTTGATTAAATGGTGGTCATCGCGAAATCATAGATGGCCGCAGTTGAAAAGGGTCAAATGCTTAAAAAAAATTCTTCTCGCAAACTGCCAGGCCGATTTTTACGAAACTTGGTATGAATGATCGACAGTCGACGCTGGTTCAGGTTCCTTCAAATGGTGGACCCCGAGTCAAAAATGGGCGGGGCAGGAGGGATCAAGTAGGGGTCAAATGTCACATTTGATCGAATATGGTCATGTCATATATCAATTTTTTTGGTCGAAATCAGGTAATTACGTCATCCGAGATGGCCGCCGAAAGGTAAAAGATCGTTCTTTCAAAATAGATTACAAACGTTTTCTCGTGAATCACTTGGCCAATATTGGCCAAACTTCACAGTAATGGTCAGTGGGTCAAGCCTTTTCATTTTTGTTAAAATGATGGTCATCGCGAAATCGAAGATGGCCGCCGTTGAAAAGTAGGTCAAATTCTCAAAAAATCTTCTTCTCACGAACCGCTAGGCCGATTTCGACGAAGCTTGATATGAATGATCGATAGTTAACGATGTTTCAGATCACTTAGGAGCATTTTTGTCGAAATCAGATGATTACATCATCCAAGATGGCCGCCGAAAGGTCAAAAGGTAGTTATTTTATTAGAGAACTCAAACGTCTTCTACATACAAACCGCTTGGCCATTGGTAGCAAACTTCGCAGTTATGGTCCATTGGTAAAGCCTTTTCAGTTTTGTTAAAATGGCGGTCATCGTTAATCCAAGATGGCGGCCGTCTAAAAATAGCACAAAATTAAACAAAATCTTCTTCACACGAACCACCAGGCAGAAATGATCGATGTACAATGCTTTTTCAAATTTGTTAAAATGGTGACCCCTGGGTCAAAAATGGGGTCAAATAGAGGTCAAATTTCATTTTCGACGGAATATGGTCTTATAATATATCAAATCAAAGGTATTGATGAGGCGATCGCTGTGGTGCTGTTTTCATTGAATCGGATGATTATATCATCCAAGATGGCCGCCGAAAGGTCAAAAGGTTGTTCTTTTATTAGAGATTTCAAATGTCTTCTTCATACAAACCGCTTGGCCATTGGTGGCCAAACTTCGCAGTTATGGTTCATTGGTAAAGCCTTTTCAGTTTTGTTAAAATGGGTCGTCGTTAATCCAAGATGGCCGCCGTCTAAAAATAGCATACATTCTTAAACAATCTTCTCACGAACCACCAGACCGATTTCGACGAAACTTGACAGGAATGATCGATGTACAATGCTTTTTACGGAATATGGTTATATAATACATAAAATCTAAGGATTGCAATAAAAAGTAGGCTGGAAGCATCCTGTTGTGGTCTCCAAACCTCTCAAAGTTGTGCAAGATGTATCTGTACATATCGCGAGACAACTCCTACCCTGCCTGGTGACTTCTCAAGTTTGTCGCATTGACATTTTGTGCCTGTCATGGGCTTATTTTTGATGTATATGTAGTGACAACTTTACATATCAGTATTTGCTTGATTTGTGTGACATTGTACATGTGAGTGATATAGGGCCATCATGGCCCTCTTGTTTTTAGCTCCGGCTAATGAGGCTACAGTATACTGGTAACTCAAGCATTTGAATGATTTTCAGAATGACACATCACATTGGATGTCAATAAATCATGGACATAAACTTGACAACTCCAATTAGTCTTAATGCAGGAAAAGGCAGTAAACACTGAACTTGGACATACAACATTTACAGGAGATTATTGCAACAGCATGTGTACAAGGATCAAATTTCAGTTTTAATTTTAATTCAGTTTCTATTATACAGTGTTCAACATGACTGCATGTGCGCGATGGTGAACGTGCAAAACATGTGTCATGGCGCCCAGTAATTACCACAGGTGATGGTCAATTATTGTTTGTATATATACGTGAAACACATTTCTTAACAATTTACAAAACAATTCAAATGCGCCCGGGTGTAAATATATTTGAATTGTTTTGTACATTGTTTAGAAAGGTGTTTCATGTATATACAAACAATAATTGACCATCAAAGACACGCTAGAATCACCTGTGGTAATTACCTCCCTTGTTGAAAACATTCGATGAACCATTTTCCAAATATATTTTGAAAACATACTGTAAAGCTAGTCTGGTCGGATAACGGTAACAGCCGGAAACAGCCGGGAACTAAAAAAAAGCACGGGACTATGTCAAATTGTTCGGCAATTGTAAAAGTGAATGAAAATGCCCATTTACTCGGTTATTCGATGTCAGTAATCGCCAAGAAAACGACTATGCGCACCAAGAACGTAGTACTATTTCATCTGTGGTTCTGCGCCACGAATACGAGATCGTCAACGTCGTGGACCGCATAGATATATCCATTGTCGTCATAGAGCACACGTGTCTTCTTACCCCAGGTAATGACAAAATGCATTACAATAGGACACGATTGCCAAACACGGCCGTCGTTTATGCACAACTATCGAACCAGCAGCGGTGCTCATCGAGCACAGGAATATCATGTTTGCGTCCATTATACCGGTACTCTTCGACTAACCTTGGGTTTGTCGTTTGGCACTTCGACTCGCAACCAACAAGTCTTGACGTAGTTGTCTTCCTTGACGAACCGGCTCAGTTTAGACTCTGGATAGACACACATGTAGGTCACTACTCGTGTAGTTTGGGCAATGTATGACTGTCTGTAAAGGCAGGCCTGTACGCAGGATTTTCTGCGTCAGGGGCGAGCCACACGTAGTGGAGCGAGTACGCTAGGGGGGTTTGTACCTGATACGGCCCAATTTAAGGGCCTTCGGTAGTAAACTGATTGAGCAAACAGGTGGCGCGTCCGGTGCTTGCTCTGTTCTCTGTTGCCACGAGCCGACTGCGCAATAAGACAACTACATGTAATTGCGAGTGCCATTTCGTTTGTCATTTGAGCGTAAAAAATACAATTCAACCCGAAAAGAGAAAGAAAAAGACGATTTCGACCCGCAGTCATCGTGTGAATAGATAGGTTCCATGTGAAATCGAGATTCCTTCCTCAGGTTCATCATTCTACGTCTCTAAATTACAACAGTCGTCAGTATATATGTGCCACGGTTCTCTACAACTAACGCTGCAGTCGATTGTGGTCTAGAAAATCATACCAACACATTTGGAGGTGGTCAATCGGTATTCACACGACGGCAACAGCTTCTGCTTCTTTACGAACAAGTCTAGAATATCGCATTCCACGCACAGATATTTGTTCGCTCTGTAAATAGTGCAGGATCGCAAAAAAAAAAAAAAGAACAGTGCAGACCATTTATTGTTTGATGTGCAATGATCATACTTTATAATCTGTCGAAAGTAGTATTTGTTTCAGGTGACGCATTTAATTAGTATAAATAATAAAAAATATCGTGCTTCATTTGCATATGAAAATAGCCCGATACCACCGCGCGTCACTACCAGTAAAATAAATATTACTAAATGATTATATCTGTATAGTGGGCATTCGTAATTTTTAGAACTGGTGAAATAGTGACACACTTATTTCATTCCTATAAAGAACAATATGTGCCTACTGAATGGGCATGTACCTTTAACCGAAGTGAACATGTGCACTGCATGCTCGGATCAGACTGCGCAGATGCTGATCTAGCGCTTCACTGGTGCCAAATTCATTAAACCAGTTTTTCCTAGCCGAATCCCATATACCTGTCACGGTCACCGAAGTGCATACATGTATACATGGCGTCGTAAATGCGACGGATGCAATACAAGGATGTGCATGTACATGTACATGTATGTACCGATCGCATCGTGGGGAAATCTTGCTGAAAAGGCATACCGTGCGGCGCATGCACAAGCCATCGGACGACGGACGTCACCTTCTGTAGCGAATATATTGTACATTAAATAGCATTTAGCACACGCTCTAGGAGAATGCTTCTTACAAACTCTCCAATCGTATTTTCTAATCCTATTTCGGCGTTAACGTTTGTGTATTGTGAAACATGTATTGCTACTTGTAATAGCATGGCGTCTAAATTAAAACTTAAACACCCGAGTTCCCTTCTGCAGTTTCCAAAAATCAGTGTAGTGTTACACATATATTGCAAATGTTATTACCTCGCATTCACTGAGGCGTACATTGTATACATGTATACAGTACCATACATAGAGACAACCAGGCTGGTGCCTTGTGATATCAGGTTTGTTTTATCAGGTAAGTCTAGGAACGGCGTAGGAATTCATACCGCTTCCGAGTCGAGCCAGCTCAGTAATATTGATATGAAATGACACTGGCCCGGTAGCGTTCTATCCTATAGTATGGTCGAACAAAAACAATGTTTCAAGTAACCTTCCAATGCAAGGCATAGTACACCCACTCGGCGTCAGGGTGGTAGTAGTAATCTTGATTTCCTCCAGTAGGAGAGCACAAACATGAACATGTAATTAAGCATGGTGAAATATTGGAATGGTGGAGTAATAAAGAGAATGTGACAAAAGTGCAAGTTATACAACTAGTACTGTACATAGAACGTATAAAGTTGGAAAACTGCGCTTTATATGTGCGGTTCCGTGGGAACAGTGTGTCAATTTGACGTGGGACCTATAAATAATACGCGCCCAGATCTACACGCACAACCGTACGGCTCGATCATAGGCAGCACTATTCATAATGACGCCGCAGACAGCTTCCACACCGGATTAGTGTATGAAAGAAAATCTCATTGAAGACACCAAATCGAAGGTTATTACATCTTAATTTACCACCTCGCCTCACATATATCGCTTATAACCACATAACATTACTAGGCTTAGTCAGTACTAACACTCCAAACCTTAGCCTAGGTATATAACATTATACGGTAAGTCAATTTTCATCTTCACAATCTGGTCCATGTTTATGCTAAATGTGAAACATATGCCCGATACCATGTAAGAAATAAGACACGCCTAGTACTGTGTCTGTGCATGCATGAGTGGCCAACATCCTATGTTCATATCCAAACAAGACATGCACCTGCAATTCCGCAGATAGTGTGACGAATATCGAGAAATATTCAATTCCACATTTTGTGATTAGATCACGCCACACTTGTGTCCTGACGGTATCTGAATATGGACACTCGTAAATACAACGGAATACATTTTTTTGTACGTGCTGGTGCAACATCTGGGGCACTGTTGGCGGTAAAACTCAGAGAATAATTTGCACCTGAGCACAACTGCCGAACGACACTGGCGCAGGCTATTTCCGTTTCCCGTGCTAAATTCCCACAGCGGGCATGGGCTAATTGGCTCAGATATAGTTAACAGTTTATAAAGGGGTTCATTACTGTGGAGCCCGGCTTCTAGTTGAAGACATAATCAATAGTCGCTGTATTGACAAGATGTTTCCACGTACCTTTAGGCACAAACTGTCCACCGTTTAGGAATTCATCAATACTATAATCTAGTGAATATTTTCGCAATACACGACAAACGTCTGGCATAAATCCTTGAATACTACTTGGGTTTGTGTAGTATGCTGCAAGTCTATTAAGGAAGATAACTCGTACTGGCTTGTTATATTGTAACATACAGAGTTGTCCTCGCAAATGTCCATCATGTTAGTTAAACCACTTTTAGAGAGAGATATACTAGCACCATGTCGTCTGCTACTGTGGGACTGCAGGAGTTTTCGTCGTACAGCACCATCTGGGGTAGACACAAGCTAGGTAAGTTAGATACATGAAATGGGAGCTAACTCCTCCTTGTTTTGTTCCCTGTAACACTCGAAGCGAATTTGACGTATGTCCTTGGTATAACACGTGACTGTTCATGGTATAATACATACTAATAAAGGGTTTCAAAATTAGGTCACTTACATCGGCATTGTGCAGCTTGTAGAATAGTCCCATATGCAATACCGTATCAAAGGCTTTTTGCGCATCCAGGAAGCATACATACTGTTTTCAGACGACTGGAATTTTCTCGTGCATAATACAGACTTTCGCGTAACATAAATGACGTCATTTTACATTACAACTGTTACCCTTCTGAAAACCACATTGGCGTAGAGCAGGCATTGTAATATGTGACAGCATTCTGTCGAGTAACAAACGTTTGTATATTTTCAGAAGAACTGATGATAGCTCGGTAGTTGTTCGGCTCATCATTGCGTTTCTTGCCACCTTTGTGGAGTGTAACAATAACACCTTTCTTCATTTCAGTAGGAATATGTCCAAGATAGAAAATAGACGTGTTGTTCGCCAGTGCGTCATAGAGTTGCAGACCACCATGTATCAGCTGTTCATAACAAATGCTGTCATTTTCACAGGCCTTACCGCGCTTGCCTTGTTTTCTAATGGCCGAATGAATGTCCACACGTGTGAAGGGCATAACTGATGTCGAGTTAGTCACATTATTCACCATGTCGCTTTGAATATCATGCATGCATTGGTCTATTTCAGTTTTGTGGTTTTCAGAATAACTTGGTTTATCTGTGGGAGAATATAATTTTTTTCAAAATATTGGCCCCATGAATTTGCAATCGATTCTGCATCTCTAATAACCGTTCCATTAAAGTTCATTTCAGCGCCAGTTGCTGTGCAGCATCTATTTCTTGTATTATTGTACAGTTTCTAAAAGTCATCGCTGTTTATTTTGATGTATATGAACAGCTGCAATGTCGATTTCAGCATCCACCTGTTGCAGCTACGATTTTGTACATCGTCGGTGATACTTTCGCCTCCATGTACTGTTTATAGTATATATTACCACAGCCACGAGGTCATCCTTGTTGGATCCACTTTATTCTTAATTCTGACTGTTGTCTGGGTAATTGTTCCAGTTCGTGGTTCCAGTATGGTTTTAGAAAGTGTTTAAATGAAGATTTCGGAATACACGCATCACAGCACACGTTGAATGTTGTCACAATTTTGTCATACAGTTTCTAGCTTTAATGAACAATGGAAATGGATTTCAACTAAATGCACATTAATAAATTGTTCATTGTCCCGAGTCTGCCTTTCTCCAACTCGTCCGCGAGACACACCCGAACACATGTGCAGAGTTGATGTACGATATATTCAATTGGCATATAATAGGTCTATGCCGGGACACAGCTAAAGCGTCGTCGTCATCAACAATCTCACATGCACGAACAAGGTCTGCCTGTTCACAACCGATGACCACGTGATCGATCATAGATCTATGCATACCCTGGTTTAGACTCTCAAACTGGGGTTTAGTGAATTATTGTGCATTTGGCGAGCCTAAACTAGGGTTTGGGCAGTCTAAACTGGGGTTGTTTGAGCTCAAACCGTGGTTTAAGCTATCAGAAACCCTAGTTTGAGAGTCTAAACGGTGGTTTCCGCCGCCAAGTGCACAATAATTGCTCAAACCAGGGTTTAAGAAAACTACCGTTTGGGATCTCAAATGGCAGTCTAAGCCCAAACTAGGGTTTGAGGAGCCTATGTAACAGGATTATGGAAGACATGCTCGGAGATTTGAACATGAAGATATGTGTAATCTATCTGGACGACCTCATTGTATTTTCAAACACATTTGAGGAGCACATGGAGAGACTGGAAATTATCTTCAATCGTCTTAGAGAGAGCTGTCTAAAGTTGGCATCGAAGAAGTGTGCATTTGTCCAAAAGAAAGTAAAGTATGTTGGCTACATAGTGTCAGAAGATGGTGTTTCAGCAGACCCTGTAAAGGTTGAAAAGGTCAAGAATTGGCCAAGGCCAACATGTGCGGAAGATGTGAGACAATTCGTTTCATTTGCTGGATTTTACAGAAGACTTATCAAAGATTTTAGCAAAGTTGTGAAACCATTGTCAGAGGTCATGCCCCCACAAGCACAGAAGAAAGGACGGAAAAAAGAACCTCTCACAGATTAGAAATGGACCGAGGAACAAGAAACGGCATTCAACAAACTGAAAACGATGATGACATCAGCACCAATTTTAGCATATGCCGATAGTAGAACAGGGTGTCCCTTCAGGTAGCATCTCCCCCATGTTAAAGGTTTTTTCCCGAGTGGAGGAGAAAAACCGATAAGGGCGTTCACCCGTATTATACCCGTTAATAGCAGACGACAATTTCTACCTGTGCAAACACGGATCGATACCGTTGATGCCGGGGTATTTAAAAATATCACAATGGGTTAATATTCGCGTTATTGGCTAGAAACATATTTGTATTTAGCTTTAATGAGCTTTAATGAGCGAGTGTTAAGATCGATACCGTATTTCCGATATGCCTCTGTTAAATTAACATGTCGAGACATTGCATATGTGTAAATCTCTGTCGGTGTAGTCCGTGTAGGTGTACGTCGTGTGTTGAACCATTTATGCTAGTAATATACCGCCCGGCCTCGAACCATCGACCTTCGTATTATAAACCCGCGCGCTAACCTACTGCGCTAGTCGGGTTACTGTATGCAAAACCCGTAACGTAATCTATAGATAACCTTCATGATGTACATGACTTTACGTATGGTAGTCTTTGTTGAAGTAGAGGAAGACAGAGTGAAAAGAACAACAACGTATACCACTATTTATATTTAATGTCCCCATACAAATGGAGGTATGTGGGTCGGAGACACACCACTTTACAATCATACATGGTTATAATTTTGTGAAGCACGTAACATATACACCACATCTACTAATTATACATTTAAAATCCGTATGGAACTGTATGTACATAGTCCCTCGTCACTCTCTTATCATATACATATTTATACACCTTGTTTTCCATTTTTGTCAGTAACTTTTTAGTTTTACTGTCCCGACAAATTTTAAAATTGTCATTCACTGTCACTTGCTCCTCTCTCGAATCTGTCACAATTCTTTTGATAGTGTAATAATTAATGTCTTTTGCATTCTTGTAATTCAAAGTGATACCACGAACCTTACAACATGTACGGCTCCCGTTCTCTCCTGGCTTTTCCAACTCACAACCATAATTCTTTGGACCAGCGGTGGCGAAACTGATAATTTTGTTATTCGGTACCTCATTTGTCAAATCCCCAAAATAATCGCCAAGCGGTGGCTTCCATTCTCCGCGTTTGGACGTGAAAATTACAGAATCCGTATCAACATGCAGAATTGTAGGACCCAGTTTCTCTATGTAACTGTATAGGTTTAAGCGGGCCTGTGCTGTCGTGTATGCTGCAATAACAACATTTGTCTTGTTCGACGGTTCTATGAAGTCTTCTTTGTTTATCCATGTCATTTCCACCATCTCTTCGCTGACGAAATTAACTCCCAACACGTCTTGCTGGTCACTGGTTAATTTGTCATAGAACTCAGCCGGATCTGATACATAGGTAACTTACAGCATATTCGGTCTTTGTCCAAATGTTCCCCAGAATGAGTTGAGCATTAATTTTGATAGAGCTCTCAGTCCAGGATTCTTTTTTATGTTACTGTACTCGAGATGGATTCCTTCACGTCTGTAATAAGCATCTATATATTTATATCTGTCTTGTTCTGATTCACACCATGACGGCCACCCACTAGCTTCCTGTTTCATTTTCAGGAACGTGTTCACATACTCGGTGAACACACCCTCAGTCATCCTCGTGGGGTTGTATTGGGCTATTTCATTGAAATGCCATACCTCATATATTTTGGCAACCTTATACCCCTTGCTTATGGCAACATTCAACTCATCTGTCACCCACGTGCCGATCAATGCTCTTTCCTCATCATTGTGATGACATTGTGATTGTTGGTATGTTTCTGCACACGTTTTGCACAAAACGAATAAAAGCTTATCGTTCATTCTCACTGGTAGGACGGGTATGTACAAGCCTAGCGGTGGCAGGACCTTACATTTAATCAGTCCTTCATACTTGTTTATCTCGTCAAAATCCTCAGTGATGATAGACGGATGTCCAAGTGGAACTTTTCCCGTTTTGTTTACCCAAGGGTACAAGCTCGTGACGTCGTAGTAATCTATTGAATCGTCCCGGATGCCTCCTTTAATAAAGTAAACGGCTCGGTCCTACCTCCAAAGAACGCGTCTCGTGGTTCGAGCGGTGTTACAAATTCTAACTTATTTATAAAAGTTTTCATTTCTTTGTTTTCTCTCAGTTCGTTATCAAAATCATGTTCCCATTTCGCAATGTATGTATAGCCTAAGCCTTCGATGTACCGTTTATTTATCAGGGTCCGCTCGTACAGATCACCCATCGTCATGTCATTGACTGGGTTCACTGTGGTTTTAGAATAGAATTTCGGGTTTCCGTGCCAGAAATCGCCGTGGAATTCTAACACTACCTTCTCACATTCTGTCTCATAATACCCATCCACCATATATTTTCCAATTTTCTTCTCCCCGCCATTCCTAGCATGTTGGATAGGCATGCCCAGTTGACGGGATACATATTTGATCCATTGGAGAGCCTTGATTGATTGTTTCTGCTCGGGCTTGTAACCGTGTTGTTTTATGATTCCGATAGTTTCTGGTTTTAGAAACTTTGTCCGAAATACCAAGTTGCAAGCTGAAGCTATTGTGCAACAATGTTCGAATGGGTCAATACCGGGATCACCTTCCACTGATGAATTCATGTCCATAAATAATTCGCGGAATTTTAAGCAACACATTCTGAGTATGTCAACATCTGAGCGGCAATATTTGAGTAGTTCTTTCTGGAAATCAAACGGGCTATTTTTGTTGTCTGCGTACCATTCATAGAAAGATTTTCTATCTTCCGATTTCATCGCGTCAGGGTTGTAGTACTCTGCATTAGGGAGGTGGTTTAATACTTTGTGCTGATTCTCCTTTCGGTTATATAGGTGCGGAAAATGTCCTTTACAAAGTTCTGGAATCTGGAACATGGCGGGTAATTTGGACAGGGCCATGGGCAGGAAGTTGATGGAATCTATCATTTTCATTCTGCAGTCATTTATGAACAGGGACATGATCTTTGATCCATTTGAAATGATTTGTGGTTTAATGCCGTTTCTGTACAGGTACTGCATGACGGGATAGGAATCATATCCTTTGAAGTTATGCGCAAATACTATGGATCCTTCGTTGTCTTCCGAAAACAACCACTCGCAGAAATCGTCTGTTGTATTTGTGCCTGAAAACACATTCTCTCTCACGCCACAATTCTCACATTCGTCCAACTTACTGTCCATACAATCCTCACAAACTTTCTCAACAACACATAGGTTTGGTTTATGTTCAAAAGAACCGCATTGTAATTTACCACAGTTTTTGCATTTTCCATTTTTCCGATCAAGTATGTAACCCCCTTCGCACTTTATCATGTCATCCTGGGTACATTCCATATCATAGAAGATGAACGTTTTCACATTGTTAGATTCACAATCGATGGCTTGTTCTCCCTCAACATCACCGAATCCATCTTTCACTTCAATGTTTGCATCTGCATCATTGGTGAAATTAGCTGGCTTCATGTAACACTGATGGCCCTGTGGAAAATAGTCGATGCATGTTTTGCAAAATGTTTCTCCGCACACGTGGTCCTTTGCATGGATGTCCATGTTTATCGTTTTCTCACACTTTGTGCACTTATAAATGGTGTTACAAGTACACTTGCACTTCTTCGTTGACTTCATATGGAGGGCGTAACACTCATGCCCATTCAAATTGCGGTTGCATTTCCGACAGAGGATGGATGTGCCCGTACTTTCGTGTATTTTGCGACAGGCATAGCATACATTGTTGCATTTATGATTCTCTTTGTTACTGTACCCCTTCTCACATTTGTCGCAATAGTAAGCACGATTGATGAACGCAGGCATAGAAGTGATGACGTCATAATGATTGTCATGAAGATAAAGATGTATCTTCTTCTCCGCTTCTGGACCAGTGTAGATATTACCATTAAGTTGGTCACGAACGTAGATCTGGTAATCAGGAATCACATCTTGAAATTTCTTCAGTTCCTCAACACCGCAGCGCGCATGTGGGACACCCGCATTCTCGTGCAGTTCTTCAGCCATTTCTTTCTGAATATATTTGCCATGTCTAATTGATTCCCATTGCTTGTGTTTGTCTAGTCTCGCCTTTGCCGTCACAATAGCACGAGCACAGCATAGTTCATCATTGTTTTGTATGCGAATAATGCACTTCTTATCCTTGAGAAATCTCTCCAAGTTCACGAATTTACATCGTTTTCCTATCCCACCATCTGGCATGATTACGTGCGTAATTTCAATTTCTAGTGTTTTGTCCAGTACAAACTCTTCGTATGATTGTAGCACACGTTCTATCTCTGATAAAAACAGTTCCACCTTCAACTCATTTTTTAGCATGAAAGGTAATGTGACAGGAAAATCCAGTTCCGAGGACTGCACCACCAATCTAATCAAGTCTTTTGGCTTTGCGAATGTTGTAACTTCGGCCATAATCGAAGCGAAAATCCTTTTTAGAGTTTTCGTAATTTCCCGCAAACCTTCTACTTCTATATCCCTGAACGCGACGACATAAGTAGATGACGTGGTGTTGAACTTTATCATTTTCACTTGTTTCGTCTTTTTCATAGAGTAATAATTCTTTGGATCATCAATTTTGACGCGTTGTATATCCTGTGCTTCATCTCCCGCATCATGTTGCCTCTTAACACCACCTCCTTGTTGATGACGTATCCGGATATGTCTCGCCAGAGAATCTGATCTGGTAAATACCATCGAGCACTGGAAACACTCATGTTGTCTGAACTCTCGGTGTCTCGCCTGGTGACGTTCTAGCTTGTCAGCACGGCCGAAGCAGTTTCCACACGTCACGCAGGTAAATTTCTCCCAGTGGTTTACGGTACGTCGATGTTGTAGTAACTGACTCAGTTTGAAGAACCCGCTCCCACATATTTCGCAGGTGTAAGTCATGTCTGCTCTCTTCGATGTCTGGAAGTATAATGACAAACTATAGTAAATCTCTCCTTCTTATGGACAATTGAAACACGTACTATGATGTGATTGGTCAATTTGTTACGCAATTTGATTGGCTGATACGAATGAGTACTCAAATTTTATTGGTTGATTGTATTATGTCTAGCCAGATGAAACCGACTGGAACCGGTTTAAACTAGTTTTTGTTTTAGACCAAAATGCATAAGAAGGGGTGTGCTCGTATGTAAAATCCATTTAATCATGGAGTGTCAAAAGTGCAGCATCAGTTTTAGTAGTAGATTCAACATGAATCGTCATTTAACTAATAAACAGTGGGAAATGACAGGAAGAGGCGTAACACACAGAAAGCATGGATCACATGAAGATATGGGAGCTTCGAGAGCTCCGGGAGAAATGGGAGCTCCGAGAGCTCCGGGAGAAATGGGAGCTCCGAGAGCTCCGGAAGATATGAGACAGCCAGAAGCTCAGACGAATCAGGAATTGATGTCAGCACCTTCGAATACTATACAAGATACGCAATCAGACTTCGTTTTCAAACATCCATTTACATGTATGATTAGTGGACCGACGTCGTCCGGAAAAACCTACTTCGTAACGCAACTGTTATAGAACGAGCAAAGGAAAAGATATCTCCAACGCCACAGATAATTATTTGGCTTTACAAGAGATGGCAACCGTTATACGATCACATCAGACAACGCGTATATCCCAAAGTCGAGTTCATCGAGGGGATTCCATTTAACTTAGAAAAGGACGAATTCATAGATTCAAAACTCAATAACGTTATTATATTGGATGACATGGCATCCGAAGCTGCGAAGGATGAACGTGTTACAGATTTATATACGGAAGGAAGTCATCATAGGAACACGTCCGTCATCGCTTTTAACCAAAACATGTTCTATGGTAAAAACCCAACCATGCGAAGAAATTGTCAGTATCTGGTATTATTTAAAACTCCCGTAGACAAACAGCCAGTAATGACATTAGCCAGGCAGATGTACCCTACTAACCCACAGGTACTTCTGGGTCAGTTTGATGAAGCTGTGAATAAACCATACGGCTATCTAGTGATTGATTTAAAAGCCAGAACACCGGAGCACTTGCGCATGCGCACAAACATTCTAAATAGCATAAGAAGGGCCGAGACAAACAATTCAGACAACTGCATAAGAGGAAGCGAATCGCATAGCAGTGTTAAACATGCAGACCATAGTATTATAAGGAACGACGTCTACGTTGACAACGTTGATTTTAATAACGACATACGGCGATATAACTCAGATATCTCAAAAGAAGTATCATATTCACAAAACGATCAAGACACAGAAGACGAAGTCATGCATTCTTGCGATGCCTGCGGGTTGGTGTTTATGGACATCCACGATTTACAACGGCACGTGAAACAATGGTGTTATGAGGGACAATCCGCAAAACGAAAAGCCGATGACAACCACGAAGATGAGCCTATTAGTAAGAAATGGATATCATTGGAACACGATAATATGGACGATTACTATGATGATATTGAGGAACATTTTCGAAAGATGGCGGATGAGGCGATAGATAAAAGCGAAGACATTTGGAATGAGAAAATAGAGGAATTTCAGCAAAACGGTATCCCCTTCAAGAAGGCGAGGGCAAATGCATATGACTACGTATTTGATATCGATAAAGGAGAATTCTTAAAGACGTACACTACATTATTGAAACGGCTAGTCCCGATTACCGAAAGCGAAATACATAAGAAAATAATTGCGGAAATTGTAGATTTAGAGGATATGTCATTAAATAAGAGAATTAAAAAGGTTTTGAACAAATACAGTCATTGGTTCAACGATCTGTTTCCTGATGACGATGATAGCGATGCCACATATGACGGGGAAGACACAGAAGACGAGAGTGACGATTAAATCTGAAAAAACATAAGAATAACATTATGTATATGAAGAATATAACACTTACTAGAATATCAAAATGGAACATTATTTGCACTCAATATATTTCGACCCGTCAAAGCCTGCGAGTTTCTCTGGACCGGATAAATTGTACAATTATGTCAAGAAACAAGATCAATATGAAATAAGTAAATACAAGATCCGCAAGTGGTTACAACAACAAGAACCTTACAGTTTAAGCAAACCGGTGAGAAGAAGATTCATAAGAAATCACGTGATTACAGCCGGTATTGATGATTTGTGGGAAGCAGACTTGTTCGATATGTCAAAATATTCTAAAGACAATGACGGCATTACTTTCATTCTACTGGTTGTAGATGTATTCTCAAAATATATATGGCTTAGACCATTGACACATAAGACTGGTGCTTCTGTTAGTACGGCTTTTCGAGATATATTTGCCGAAGGACGAATCGCGAGACGACTATCCACTGATAAAGGTCAAGAATTCCGCGCTAAAATTGTCCAAGATCTAATGAAAAAGAACAAAGTTTTGTATTTTCCTACAAAAAATGAAATCAAAGCGTCCGTAGCGGAGAGAACAATCAAGACTATCAAGATGAAACTGTACCGATATATGAACTATAAACAAACGGACATATATCTACCAGTGTTACAAGACATAGCAACAAGTTATAATAGTACCGTACATAAAACGATAGATAGGGCGCCAGCGTCGGTTAAAGACGAAAATGAAATGGAAGTCCGAATTGCTACTTATCTATCACGTAAAGATGGAACGGTGACAAAGAAGAAACGTTTCCGGTTCAAAATCGGTGACTATGTCCGTATATCACACTTACATGCGACGTTTACCAGAGCTTACGATCAGACATACAGCGGGGAAATATTCAAAATATTCCGGCGATATTTCCGGGGACATATACCAATGTACCGCTTGAAAGACATGGCGGATGAAGATATTACTGGAACGTTCTATGAAAGCGAAATTCAAAATATTTCTGTGAATCAGGACCAAATGTGGAAAGTGGAAACTATTATTAAAGCGAGAGGCAAAGGAAGAAACAAACAATATTTCGTGAAATGGTTACATTTTCCTAAGAAATTCAATTCATGGATAAACGCATCTGACGTACAAGATGTATAACATTAGTGTACTGACTATATTCGTAACACTATTTGCTATAAAGTTCTAGTATTCACATATAAATCAATTTGAGAATGTCTACATGACAATACCATATATCGAAGTTAATAAATAAACAATAATGATTGTAAATACCATCGAATGTTTAGAGAGAGAGAGAGAGAGAGAGAGAGAGAGAGAGGGGGGGGGGAGGGGGGGGGGGGGCGAGAAGAGAAAGAGAGTGGGGGAGGGGGTCGTTTCTGTGTTTTGAAGTTTTATAATGTTGTATAGCACTTTGTGGATGTTGTATAGTTAGTAATAAATGTATATACATGTAATACTGTGTTCGTGTTGCTTTCAAGTCCATTACTCTGATTAAATACACATTGATAGCATGTATTATATCAGCTATGTATATTATTAATGGATGACTACATAATAACTGTTTGTATCCAATAATGAATCTCTATTTAAATATATTGTCACTGAGTGAATAAAATGGATGTCCACCAATATAACAACACAACATGACCCTATAAATAAACTATCATATGTGCCAAAGAGACCAACACAAAGAGAAAATAAAACAGGCCCCTACACTTATGACCGCACAACAGTCAACAAATCTGTATCGACAGGCATATTTAACGTGGTACAAACGTTTACTGGATGTGTACGGTTAGAAAAACGAGCGAAACGCATAAATAACAAGACCGATGTCCAGACAACACACACAAGAAGTCGTATCGTAGGGATCCACTCCCAATACTCTATGATATGAACTATATACGTATTTACGATCGTTGAAACACTCATAATAATGCACAATATTCTGCACAAAAAGGACCATTGATTCACAATTCAACGGTGAAATGTATGTCAAAATCGCACTCGAGGCACGCGATACAGATGAATAATTAGATTAAACTAAGTGCAGGCTTCTTTGCGTTAAAATCATATTTCGGACACATCCAACACAACACAGATAGCTACTTCGCTATCATATTTATGTTTTACGACATTATTGAATTATGGTGTTAATGTATCAAAAATGTGCGTCAGTCCTTGGCATTAAGTATATTTAATTCCTTCCAACAAGTAAATGCCATACAGTTCAGTACTATACAGCTAGACAGTAATACTGAGCTCACAACGGCACATTTTAAATTAAATTATCAGCAAGAAGAATGACCATGTATACACAAGAATTACAATTCGTCTGCTACGGTATTAAATTGTATAGAGTTTATCGTTGATTATTCGTCTGTGTTTACAGGTAAACTGATTTAAGTCCGGTGTAGTTAGCCTCGAGCTGTGCTTTGATTGGTCAATAGATCTTAAAGGTACATACCCACGCAGTAGGTTACACTGTACTACTACTTTTCATTTTCTGTCATGTCTCATATGAGCCATATGTCTACCCACTAACGAGTTATTTCTAATTACGGCGCGTGTTAATTGGTGTTAAATCGCATTTTATATGCCGCGACCAGAAAGGGTATTTTCCGACCTCGTGCTATCTTTACCAATACGCGTCACGTGACACGGTCAATCATATCACATCTTTGACATGCGCAGTGATGTATCGGAGGTTGAGAAGAAAAATCTCTATTCAAATCTAAATCTCCACGTAACTCTTTCCATTTGGTGATCTGGACGCCAATATTAACCACTCTCTCTCTCTCTGTACTGCCTGTCGCTCAGACATTTCACCTTTGTTTTGGCCGACGCCGTTTCATACAATAACCGTCCTGGACGTTTCGACATGTTGATATTCTTGTGTACATATTGAGAAGCCCACTGGCGCGCGTAGTATACTGCGCATGCGCACCGCAAGCCGTGATGTGAAAGTCGTCGTCCCCGCACATTATCAAAATAGACTGTTACCGCCGCGCGTCGCTAACAGTAAATTGATAATTAATAAATGATTATATTTGTATAGCGGGCACTCGTAATTTTTAGAACTGGTGGAATAGTGACATAATTATACACTTATTTAATTCCTATAAAGAACATTTTGCGCTTACTGCGTGGGCATGTACCTTTAAGGTAGACTACAGTTACAAAAATATGATTCTGTTTGTAAATCTTACCTGCTTAATATGCAGTCTACGGCAATGCGTTAAATGCTATCTCGGCGAAGTCTCTATAAAGAATGATTTAATATCGGGAAATGTATTTATAGCTATTTGGTCGTCAGTAAACATATCGCTGTATAATTTAACAGAGGCATATCAGAAATACGGTATCGATCTTAACACTCGCTCATTAAAGCTCATTAAAGCTAAATACAAATATGTTTATAGCCAATAACGCGAATATTAACTCATTGTGATATGTTTAAATACCCCGGCATCAACGGTATCGATCCGTGTATCGAATACTGGTTTGCGCAGGTAGAAATTGTCGTCTGCTATTAACGGGTATAATACGGGTGAACGCCCTTATCGGTTTTTCTCCTCCACTCGGGCAAAAACCTTAAAATGGGGGAGATGCTACCTGAAGGGACACCCTGTTCTACCGATTATAGTCTTCCATTCGAGCTACATATTGACGCAAGCCTACAGGGATTAGGTGCCGTATTGTGTCAGAAACAAGACGGGAAAACAAGGGTAATCGACTATGCCAGCAGCCGTTTGAACAACGCAGAAAGGAATTATCCAACAATGAAATTGGAGTTCTTGGCATTGAAATGGGCGATTACAGAAAAATATCACGACTATTTGTACGGACATTCTTTTTCGGTTGTAACAGACAACAACCCATTGACATATGTGTTATCTACAGCAAAACTTGATGCTACTGGTCACCGTTGGTAGGATACTGGATAAATGCGGTGAAAGATCAGAAACCACAGAGACAACATCCACCAACTCGAGATCACTTAACAATGTTTAGGTCATTTCGAGCTTTCAATATGGAGAGGGGCATATTGTACCGGGAGGTGGAAGATAGTGATCAGAAACGAAAACAGTTAGTTTTACCGGCAGTATGTATCAAGCAAGCACTTCAAGGGGTACATGATGACACGGGACACCCAGGTAGAGATAGGACAATGTCAATACTACGTGATAGATTTTGGTGGTCTGGAATGACATCGGATTCAGAATCATGGGTGAGAAACTGTGACAGATGTGTCAAATGAAAATCTGCAACAAATATAAGGGCACCATTAGTAGGCGTTACTTCTGGCTATCCGACCGAGCTAGTATGAATGGATTATCTCACACTGGAACCATCGAAAGGAGGAATATGCAATATACTGGTAATAACAGATCATTTTACTAGATACGCCATGGCCATCCCGACAAAGAATCAAACAGCGAAAACTACAGAGGAAGCATTTTTCAACAGCTTTGTAGTACATTATGGACTACCGACCCGCATTCACAGTGATCAAGGAGCAAATTTTGAAAGTGAGTTGATCAAAGAACTATGTGGTTTGACGGGAATGAAGAAAAGCAGGACGACAGTGTATCATCCCATGTCCAACGGTATGACGGAAAGATTCAATAGAACATTAATGGGGATGCTAGGAACATTGGAACCGCATCAGAAACAGGACTGGAAGAAATATATAGCGCCACTAGTACATGTATATAACTGTACCAGACATGAAAGCACCGGCGTTTCACCCTTTGAGCTGATGTTCGGTCAGGCACCAAGGTTACCAATAGGCTTAGTGTTTGGAACTCATCCGGAGTTGGAGAAACAACCACAGTCGGAATACATACAAGACTTAAAACAGAAACTCAAGAACTCGTATGATCTCGTTCAGAAAGCAGCAGAAGGAGCAAGAGAGAAACAGAAGAAATATTATGACCAGAAAGCCAGAGCGTCAGATGTAGGAATTGGAGATAAGGTACTGGTGAAGATTTTGGCACATGATGGTAAACATAAGATAGCGGACAAGTTTGAGGACGATGTGTACTTGGTGATGAATAAACCAAACAAGGACATTCCTGTGTTTGTAGTGAAATCAGCTGCAGGAAAGGAAAGAACACTGCACATAAATCACTTGTTACCGGTGGGTACATTCAACACCGAAAGGCCTGTGCCTGTACCTTGACGGATACAGAAGCCGACAGCCAGTGAGCCACTTGAGTCTACACAGACGCAAGATGAAGAGGACACTGGGGCAACTATGATGGATAATGAGCAATCATTACTCGATAACAATGGCGGTGAGGAAACGGATTCAGAGGAAGAACGTGTTGACGTGACATACTTCATCTCAGAAGCCGTAGGGGACGCCCACGGTTCTGAAGATCCGGGGGAAAGTTCTGATACAGTGTCTGAAGCGGAAGCTGAAGCAGAAGCTGTGAATGTGCCACAACCAATACCGCCAGTAACAGTACCACGAAAATCTCTGAGAGCAAAGAAGAAACCCAAGTGGCATGACACTTACTACATGCAACAGACAGCTACCGGAGATACAATAAACAATGACGAGACGTCATTCTGAAGACAGGGGAAAATGTAACAGGAAGAGAAAATATGCACCCGACCCATGACTCGAACCCCGCAACTCCCGTTTACAAGGCGGTCGCTCTACCGACTGAGCTAACCGGGCACAGATACATATCTTCTCTCCTGAGTTACTAGATCCGTACCGTGACACCTAAACTAGGGTTTAAGCTACAAACCATGGTTTATGGAATTATTGTGCATTTGGCTTGCCATAGACACCCATGGCTTACACGTGACCCAGACGTAGGCCAGACTAGATACCGGTGTTCATTGTCCTCAATGTTTAACCTGATGACAATGCCATTATCACGATTGGCATTTTTTTTCTTAAACTGTGGTTTGGGTCTAAACTAGGGTTTAGGCTTTTTATTGGATTACGACATCAAACGGCAGTTTCTGGCCACATATCCAACTTTCGCGGCCACCTTACCTGGACAAAATCCATAGTGACCACATGGTCAATTTTAGCTGACCAATACGTGATGGTCAGGCTTTTTCCGTAATCTCTCGGAAATTTACAGGTGTCACGTACGTGATGTATGCAATTTTATCGATAGGTAAATCCATAATCCATGTACATGTAGTGTGGCGAATCCACCATTGACCACTGTGATATTCGAATTAACGTGTCAGGTTAACATGTATCTCACAAGTTAAATATGTTTTCCGTAAATGACATCGCAAATATGTTATACCAAATGTGGAATTAAATATTCTTCCTTTGTACAAATAAAGTTCAAGGAAATTTAGTTTGCACTAAATAATTCACGATGATTCTGCTTAATTCCCTGTAAATAAAAACAACACATTTCCATTTATTGACAATTTTATAATTTGTGACACTTTCACCAATACTAGTTTCGATAATCGGTGGAAATCTCGTTAATATTGCCGTGAAATCAAGAGAATGCAACGATACAAATAGCTACAACCGGCGTAAATAATTTTGTAAACTAACGTAGTCCGACCAAAATTTATAATTCCCGTGTATGTAAAAAGGGAATTAGTTTAATTATTTCTAACCATATCAAATAAAGATGAAATTATATTAAGTATTGCAAGTTGCAATTATGTCAAAGATAATCAAATAAGACAAAGTATATGCTGAAATTACAAATCAGTAGAACATGTTTGCCGTACTGCAAATTTAAGAGAAACACTTTTTATTAGGGTCTCATAATTTAATGTTGCACACATCTGGTAATAAAACAGAGCAATATAGGCCAGTTCAGCATTATCATCCTTATGAACGTGAATTGCACCATTATGAATGGAATTACAAAGTTATTCACACAAATAACATTAATAATATGTCAGTTGCTATAGGTGTATACTATGATCAGACTGCGCGGATGCAGACCTTATATGAGTGTATGCTATTTTCTAATCGATTTTTGAAATGTGTACGTGTATGAGTCTGATCGGGGCTGACACTGTTCATTAACTATTATGTAGCCTGCACAATAGGTAAATAATTACAGATGACCGATGTGCTCGTTATATATATTCTCAGACTGGCGAACTTTTTTTAACTTAATATTTCGGGCAATATACATGTAGCCTAGCTAATGCAAAACAGCGATTGAAATCAGTGTATACCCAGATCAAGCTGCGCATCCGCATTCTGAACGGGGTCTACCATGGTTGTACAAATATAATTCAAGGAGGTTTAGTTTAGTTTACGGTAAATAATTCGCGATGATTCTGCTTAATTCCCTGGAAATAAAAACAACACATTTCCATTTATTGACAATTTTATAATTTGTTACACTTTCACCAATATTAGTTTCGATAATCGGTATAAATCTTAATATTGCCCTAAAATCAAGAGAAAACATGCAACGATACAACTATTTACAACCAGCGTAAGTAAATTTGTAAACGAACGTAGTCTGACCAAGATTTATAATTCCCGTGTACGTAAAAATGGAATTACGTTAATTATTTCTAACCATATCAAATAAAGATGAAATTATATTAAGTAGTGCAAGTTGCAATTATCTCAAAGACAAATCGAATAAGACAACGTCTATGCTGAAATTATAAATCAGTATGTCAATTGCTATAGGTGTATACTATGATCAGACTGCGCGGATGCAGACCGTATATGCGTGTATGCTGTTTTCTAATCGATTTTTAAAATGTGTACGTGTATGAGTCTGATATGGGCTTACACTGTTCATTAATCATTATGAAGCCTGCACTATAGTTATGCGGAGAAAACAACCACACAGTCGTAACAATTAGTTAAATCACGTAAATAATTACAGATGACCTATGTACTCGTTATATTCTCAGACTGGCGAACTTCTTTTAACTTAATATTTCGGGCAATAGACATGTAGCTTAATGCAAAACAGCGATTGAAACCAGTGTATACCCAGATCAAGCTGCGCATCCGCACATTCTGAACGGGGTGTACCCTGGTTGTACAAATATAGTTCAAGGAGGTTTAGTTTGCAGTAAATAATTCGCGATAATACTGTTTAATTCCCTGTAAATAAAATCAACACATTTCCATTTATTGACAATTTTATAATTTGTGACACTTTCACCAATATTAGTTTCGATAATCGGTATAAATCCCATTAATATTGCCCTGAAATCAAGAGAAAACATGCAACGATATAAATATTTATAACCAGCGTAAGTAATCTTGTAAACTAACGTAGTCTGACCAACACTTATAATTCCCGCGTACATGTAAAACGTGAATTACATTAATTATTTCTAGCCAAATCAAATAAAGATGAAATTATATTAAGTATTGCAAGTTGCAATTATCGAGAAAATCAAATAAGACAAAGTCTATGCATAAATTACAAATCAGTAGAAAATGTTGGTTACTTTGTTCACAAATAATTTTACCGACAACACGGTCAGGCCTCGGGTAACATATAAGCTTTTAGAGTGACCGTAAGCAGGTGCTCGTTCAACAAATATCACGGAAATTGCCGAAGATTTCCGTGATACGCTAATTGGAAAATGAAAACAGATGGTGTCATTATTATTATCTAAAAAGGACCAAAATAATATTAACTTAGAAACATAATTTTCATATAAATAGATAGAAAAATGAATGAGCTAATTGAAAATACTTATGATTTTTTTGTAACTATTCTTGTAAAAAGAGATTTTGCAATTTTCCCAACGAAAATCGAGAAGAAAAATCACAATTTGCTATATAAATCATATAAAAACTATCGACTACGTTTAAAGCTAAAAAGGACCAAAATATTTTTATTTTAAAAACACGATCGAAACATCATCATAAAGTACAATAATTGAAGTTTAAAATGTGACCTGTGATTTTTCAATCGGATGTGTAGTTTAAAAGTTACGTAAGAAAATATAATAGTCTCCTTATATAATTCCATATAAAAATCTCCGCTACTGATATAGACTTTCTACAGGTAAGGTGGCCACGAAAGTTGGATATGAATGCAAAATAATTGCTAAAACCCCAGCCTATACCCTGGTTTAGACTCTCAAACTGGGGTTTAGTGAATTATTGTGCATTTGGCGAGCCTAAACTAGGGTTTAGTTAGGCAGTCTAAACTGGGGTTTGAGATCAACCCGTTTGAGAGAAATCCTAGTTTGAGAGTCTAAACGGTGGTTTGAGCCGCCAAGTGCACAATAAGTGCCCAAACCAGGGTTTAAGAAAACTACCATTTATGATCTCAAATGGCAGTTTAAGCACAAACTAGTGTTTGAGGAGCCTAAACTAGGGTTTAAGCTACAAACCATGGTTTATGGAATTATTGTGCATTTTGCTTGCCATAGACACCCATGGCTTACACGTGACCCATCTAGGCCAGACTAGATACCGGTGTTCATTGTCCTCAATGTTTAACCTGATGACAATGCCATTATATCGTCTCTGCCGAAATATACGAATAATCGTAACGGGGTCACGCCTCGCTTTTCAACATAGCGGTATAACTTAGATTCCGCCATGGATGGTTTGAATCCGTTAACGTAATATCGTTTGGTATGTTTACGGACATGCTGAACGACCTAAGCGTCTTCGAAATCATCATTGTTGTCGGATACTATCGGAACTCTATTCGTTACGACAGGAATGTTATATTGGGAAGCTGTACTAACTGGCTGACTGAGATCAGTGGCTGCGGGCCGCACCATAGTAGTGTTTCCGGCAACCCGACTAACGTTATGATCACCTATCACAGTGGAACGTGCACCAGTTACAGGGACACCTACACTATCGACACGATTAACTGCATGAATACCCGCCGTGCATGATACTGCTGTCACAGGAAAACTTATATCACGAGTCAACATGGGCATATCTGCTGCAGTTACATCACGAGATCTATCAGTAGATGATATGCATCCATTTGCCGAGTCACCATTATGACCGCGTTTTCCGCTATTGTTAAATACAGGAGATGAATTCACAGAGACCCTATGTAGCGTTTCAATGTTTTCGCGGTTACCTACATTGCGCACGAGATCCGCGGGTTGTGGAGGTGGTTGTACATAGCACTGACAACCTTCATTTAGTGGTGCCCAATATTGGTTTGGCATATACCCGTATGTTTGAGATGCACCATGCATTTGACCTGTATTTCCTATCATTTGAGTTGACATATTTACCGGTTGGCCTGGTATACAGCCTGGTATTCGCGTAGCATTTTGCATAACCATTTTGCAGAGCATCTATGTACCTTGGCATGATATCCCCCGCGGCCAGGCGCGTAGCTGCATTAAGGCACTGCAGGCCCGGGCCTGCAGCATTTTCGAGAAAATGGAAAAAATAATGTGCCAAAGTGCATCATTTACCTTCTAGTTTCTTTTTTTTTCTGGGGGGGGGGCATGCCCCCAGACCCCGCTAGCATACTCGCACCAACGGTGCTCGAAGTCGTCAACCGGGCCTGCAGATTCAAATTGGCTAGCTACGCCCCTGGCGGCAACTGGAGAACACGCATTGTTTGTCTCATGTGTGGATGCATCGGTATATACCAGTGGAGTGCGGCCATCGCACAAGTAAGTAGGGTATTTTGAACCAGTATTACGATGTACCAGTGCATCGGAAAGCGGCAAATAATAACCCGAATATGGCACCGACCCTTCGGCATAACCCCGAAGCACCACTAGAGGAAACAATGCGAGTAACCTCCCTTGAATTAACACTATTGCAGTTAACACGTGAATCTGTGGGATTAATGCAGGGTGTGGATACGGGGCCCAATCCAGTGATGACATTGCTGACAGAGCTGTGAGAAATGCGGTATACAGGATCACATGACCGAGTGGTAGATAGATTGTGTCCCGCCACCACACCACGCACCGATTGCACTGAATGTGTCACTGATCTGTTACTCAGTATTGTTACATGTGGCGATTTTGTAATTGTTGTAGGCGTGGAACTGTTTGTTCCCATATGACTGCGAGTGTCTGAGAGCCCTGTATCGCTGGTGCTGCACTCCGCGCCGGCGTAGACGTCTCCAAGTAGAAGTGCTACGCATAGATACAGTACATATATCGAAGGCAAATAATTGTAGCTAGTAACACTATAGTTCCCTCGCCGGCGATGCCGGGAGGCGGAATTGTCAATGTGTTGCTATTTCATTTACCATAAGTTACGCTTTATGAAATCCCAGTTGCAAATACTGATTACACGTCATGTTAGCTTACCAAACACCAGATATCTCCTTCTTATGACTTCGTTTATTTGCCGTCTCGCGTTTACATTCTCGCGGTCTCTCAGCTTCTCCCGGAACCACGAGGCTGCTATAATTTCATTGGCTAGTCGGAGGAGTCAAATAAAGGGAGGTAATAGAGGGGACCGGTCCTTCTTTTAAATTGACATATTACATCCCCCCACCACAAAAAAAAGAACTGTCGCCTAATAAATGTCATCATTGTGATCAATATGCACTATGTCTCGCTTTCCGCAAGCGGGCTCGCAAAAAATGACTTTGTCACAATTATGTTGTTATGTAATATATAGAAATTATTTGCATACTGTATATCAGTTTATATGCAATACCACCTCTTAAGAGGCTTCCAGAGAATGGATTCGGAACGCAAACTTCTAAGTCATTTGACCTTGGGCACAAGGGCCGCATGAGTGGGATACAGCATGAATATATGGATGATGACTAATAAGCATATGAAGTTTGAAGTCAATGTGACTTAGGACTGCAGAGATATAAGGTATTTAAAAACTCTAACGCAGTTTTCGGAACGCAAACTTCTAAGTCATTTGACCTTGACCTTGGGCACAGGGGCCGCATTAGTGGGATACAGCATGAATATATGGATGATGACTAATAAGTATATGAAGTTTCAAGTCAATGTGACTTAGGACTGCAGAGATATAAGGTATTTAAAAACTTTAACGCAGATTTCGGACGCAAACTTCTAAGTCATTTGACATTGACCTTGGGCACAGGGGCCGCATGAGTGTGATGCAGCATGAATATATGGATGATGACTAATAAGTATATGAAGTTTCAAGTCAATGTGACTTAGGACTGCAGAGATTTCGGACGGACGCACGCACGCACGGGCGCACGCACGGGCGCATGCACGGACGGGTGCACGGGCGCACGGAAACCCGGACGTCATTATGATCACTATGTTATGCTTTCCGCAAGCGGGCTCGACCAAAATGACATACAATTATGTTGTTATGCTAGCACATGTAATATAGAAATTATTTGCAAGTGACTACTAGGTGTGGGATTCTCTCAGTGAGAAAGTTTACAGTCGTAGACAAGATAAGTTCACTAAATCGGAACTCAACGCAGAGATTCAGTGATGTGGCAAAAAGTGACATTGACTGAGATCAGACGCAGGAAGGATTTGAGAAGCTCGTACAAAAACTTTCAAAAAGTAAACGACCGACAGACAGGCGAACGGACGGACGGAGAAACAGACAGGGCGAAACCTATAGGGCACCGCCGATTCTCGGCGGGGCCCTAACAATACATTAACATGCATGTGAAGTAGATTAGTACATCAATTGACTGGTTTCTGCAAGCAAAGAGTGTCTATGGCATAACAAATATGGCTTATATTTTTTAACGTACTACTTTTGACTACACCGCGCATGAATATTATAGTGTGGTTAAACCTATAAGGACAATTTATGTTTTGAGATCTGGCAAATTTACCCACTATTCACAACTACATGTATGTCCTATTCCCTGATATAGAGTTTATTCAACTACATGTACCATATTGAAATAGCGGATTTATTTCCCCCCGAGACATCTGGAAATCCGATAAAAAAGGAGTGCGGAGCACGAGTTTCTTTGTCGGATTTACAGATGTCAAGGGAAATAAATCTGGTATTTCAAAAAGATAGTGGAATGATTTGTATATTACATGCTCTTCGAACAATGTGAAATTTGCTCTTAGACCAGCTTATAACATTGTCAAAATTGACAATTTTGATGTTAGTGTATGAATTGTTTCTTCGCCGGAAATGACGTCAATTACGTCTTGCGAACGTCTAGGAGGAACTATTCTTTAGGTTAGAAGACACCAAATGGTGCGAAATCGCATAGGGTGTATGCAAAAGTAGTCCGGTATAAAACAAATAGTGCGGGTGTTTTGAGGTCACAGACACCGTTTGCTTGCAAATCTTGATCCATTACTAACCAGTTTCACTTGAGGAACATTTTGGGGTGCCTTTAACACCAGTTTCCAGCATATTTGTAGCATTTAACAAGAAAACACTGAACCTGTTGGTCACTTGATGTAAACGAACTTTCCGTGGCCAAAAAATGTACACAATATTGGAGGATATGACAAGGTTGGATTTTCCTTTCTTAGGAGTAAGTGAACCTATTGTTTAGTTCATTCAGAACCAGTACAGACTGGCTGCAGGTCATGTACAAGTGGGTCCCACAGCATCCATACGAATAGTGAAAGTAGGAGAGACTGGTCTTATTAGATGGCATTCGATTAAATTATATAGTAAAACTATTTGGTGGTGTCTAACCTTTAGGACCCTAATTAACGCGCCATTTCGTGTTTTGCATCGCGCACCGGCACATATATTAGGATCAATACAGTAATCCAAATTTAGAATATCTCGTCATCCGTTAGTCGTATCATTACCAAACTTTATCAATAGCTTCCTCACTTTCCTCCATCAATGTGAGGAAGCTATTGATGAAGTTTGGTAATGATCCCAGATTTTAAGAGATATACGAAATCGGACTGTCTAAAATGTACGTCCCACAAAGGTTAATGATCTGACCGTCAACGGATCAAGAGATGTGGGAAATTTGGCTACGTCCCAAATTGTTGACGACGCGACACCGGCGGCGGAATTGTGACCACTACGTCTCCCTTTCTACTATCGTGGGTGAGACAAAAAAATGGAACAAACATTGATTTGTATTACAAATACTAAACCCCTGTTTTCAAGTTCAGTTTGAGGATATAATCGGGGAGCCGCACCATGTGGAGAGTATGCGGTGAACATGGCAGTACAGCGATTCCGCGTTTGTCGCCAGCAAGAACGTCTGCTACATCGTTCTTACTACGCTCTTCGGCCTTCCCATCTCCATATGCTATGGCCTCCGGTTTGCCACCATCACCTTCTTCGAGGTCTGGATCTGTATGCCGTGTCTCGTCGCAATGAAGATGTCCCTCGTGTCCGTCAGGCGCATGTACAACGCCTTCATGCGCTGCCTGCTCGGCCCCTTGTTTGGCTCGTTCGGACTGCTGTTTAGCAACATCAAGGCAACTCTAACCAAAGATGAGTACAAGACCAATGGCTGTGGATGTGTTAACAGCTGCACATGTGCTAATGAGAAGCCGGAATAGATGTCTAATTTGACTTCCTGTCTGTGATAAATACATTAAATGTGATAGTTTTATGTGGGGTGCCGGCTGACACAGGTGACCCAGCTGACAAACGTAGACCTATATCAGTCTGTGCATGCGTGCAGTCTGATCAAGTTCTATACTGTTTGCTTTTCAATCATCAAAATAGTAAAAACAATATATTATAATCCTCCCGAGTGAATGTGCAAGACAATCGTCTCCAATAGTTGCACATTTATGTTGTAAGGTGTCTTTTCCGAGTGTGTAGATCTTGTAGCCGTATAATGGTATATAATATATGTGTGATTGTATATCTGTATGAATGTATATAATGCCATTGCTTGAAATTCTGCTCATCCGATGTTCCATTATTAGGTGAAGGCTTTATTTGTGGTCGAGTAAATTCTACAGTTGCTCACCAAGTTGGGCAAGTGCAATATTCAGACGGGATGATCTCTATTTTGCCACGGTGACCAATGGTCTTGGTTCTAAAGAAACACTAACTAGTCAGATAAATTGTTGTGATTCGTTAATAACCGCAATGACTAAAGTCTAGCAATGTCTATGTAAACCATAGCATTATCGCCATATATGTACCCAATTATTGAATAGTAGGGTAATTTCTGAGGATTCCGTGACCATCATGTTCCTACCTTTTTTTTTATTGTTGATTTGTCAACTGGAACCATTTTAGAAAAAAATAGCTCCTCTACATTTTTCAAAAATGATGGGGAAAACTTTTTAGAGCACAACATTCAAAATGGCCGCAAACAACATTTTGAAATACATATACATAAAATGCATTATCTCTGAAATGAGATGAACAAGCAACACAAATGAGGTGTCGTTTCCCAATAATTATATCATGCCAAAACTGTTGGTATGGTTAATTTTTAGTTTGGACTTCAAGATGGGTGCCACCCATCGTCTAAAAATACACAATACTCCATATTGTTAGTGGGATCTAAGCTAAAAGTAAAACTAGTGTGTATTATTCACTAATTTTAGCATGGCACACCTGCTGGAGTGTGTGTGTGTTCGTTTGAAAGGCACTTAGTCCTTGACATTCAAGATGGCCGCCGTCCGCAATATTGAACAATACACACAATATTCTTGTGGGGGAAATTAAGCTAAATTAAAAACTGGTGTGACATTGTTGTTAATTTTAGCAGACCACGCCTACTGGAAGGGTTGTTTGTTAGGTTGGATGCTATAAGGATCAGGAAATCCAAGATGGACACCATATGCCATCTTGAACAAGAGTGCTGAAGGTCACAATATACGCCCGTCGAGGCAAGGCCAGTTAACAAGGGGAGATAACTCACTGACAATTAATAGGGTTCTTGCCATGATAAACATGTATATTGAATTTGGTCACGATCTGTCAAAATCAACAGACTTCTTCGTCTTGCCATGATAAACATGTATACCGATTTTGGTTACGATCGGTGAAGTAGAACTTGAGTTATTGCGTGGACAAGGATACAGAGTACGAACAATAAAAATGGCCGCCAAGAGGAGATAAGTAATTGGAAATTATTGAAAATAAATAGGTTTCTTCATATTGCCGTGATAAACATGTATACCGAATTTGGTTACGATCAGTGAAGTAGAACTGGAGTTATTGCGTGGACAAGGATACAGAGTGCGAAAAATAAAAATGGCCGCCAAGGGGAGATAAGTAATTGGACATTTTTGAAAATAAATAGGCTTCTTCATCTTGCCGTGATAAACATGCATACCGAATTTGGTTACGAGCGGTGAAGTAGAACTTGAGTTATCGCGTGGACAAGGATACAGAGTGCGAAAAATAAAAATGGCCACCAAGTGGAGATAAGTCATCGGAAATGTTTTCAAAATCAATAGGTTTCTTCATCTTGCCGTGATAAACATGTATACCGAAGGTTAAAATCCGTCAAGTAGGACTCTAGTTATTGCGTGGACAAGCTGTGCCCGCCCGCCCGCCGCCTGTACAAGATGAATTATACATAATACGTCCCGTTTTTTCAAACGGGCGTATACAAACTGAAAATACAATAGTTTTGCGACGGCATATAAGTACCATGTACAAACAGTGTGATTTCTCACTAATTTTAGAATTCTATATTGACTTTAATGGATGCTTTGTTACCTTAGAGATTATCATGACTGCCAAATTTCAAGATGGCAACCAAATTATATATTGCGCAATAAAAGTTGCTCACTGGATATGGTGGATGATTAATTATGAACAGCAACCCCGCAAACAAATGTTGGCTTTCATTTTAGTCTACCTGTATATATTAATGTTGCTGTAAAATCCAAAATGGGTACTGTTTTGTATTTGCTATATTGAAAAGAAAAACACAAAGTGAGAAAGTGATCAAAGGTTGACAATATAGTCTGAATGAATGTAAAATTGTGAGGTTGTTATCACTGGTACAGCAAGATATATATTATATATATGGGCCGCGCTCTGTGAAAACCGGCCTTAATGACAACATTTTCGATTTGCATTTTTTTACATTTTCTGATGCGGACACCTTTCAAAAACAATATTCTGAAAAGAAAATGCAATTATGTTTAATAGTTTTTGCTTTATCTCACTTTTTGTAGCACCATGTGAATCACGTACGAAAAAAAACGTAACGTCATCAGAAAATGACGTTATTGAAACGGCGACGTTTGTACAATGCAACTCAACAGCATACAGTAGAAATGAGTGTTCATAGACTCATTCACTGTGCTTGCTGTAAACTGTATTTGCTGACAAGTTACACTAAATTTATCTACAAGTGTTAGTATGTATACTATCAAACATTCATCAGAATAAAACTATGATATGTGCATGTAGTGAACAAAACAAACGCACAACTATCAATTCTAAATCTGTAATTAGCCGACCTGTGGCTTCGTAATTTGCCACCATCGCCATAATAGATTCATATACGTGTGTCGTCAGAAAGATACATTGTATTTATTTCAGAATTGACGTCATTTACAGTTAATTGTGACGTCATTTATTGATTTAGACAATACGTCACCAAAGACAAAAAAAATAAACGGCATTCCTGGTGTTGGAAATTGTAAATTATATGCACATCGTATGGGTGATTGAAACAAATGCATTTTATTTCTGTAGAAATGAATGACCAGAATGTGGATAGGCCTATGGCTGCACATATCAATGACTTCAGCGCCCGATGGGGTCTAGCCGGTAGTCGGGCACCCCCGGACATTTTCAAACAAAACTAGAAAATGTGTTCATAGAACACGGATGTCCCACATATCGCTTTGATAATAAATGAGGCCAAATTACAAGTCCAATTTTTTTTTACCTGAGCGTTAAAGTTAGTGAAGCACCAAGTATGTGACCTTGACCCTAGGCTTGGCGGGGGCAGGACGAACTTTGATTTGGCACAGGACAGTAGAGGACCATTAGAGCAATGCATATATGAAGTATGAAGCTGATCCGTGAAAGGGAACAGAAATTATAAGATATTTACCCGAGCGTTAAAGTTTTTGAAGCACCAAGTATGTGACCTTGACCCTGGGCTTGGCGGGGGCAGGACAAACGTGGCACAGGGCGGTAGAGGACCATTAGAGCAATGCGTATATGAAGTATGAAGCTGATCCGTGAAAGAAAACAGAAATTATAAGATATTTACCTGAGCGTTTTTGAAGCACTAAGTATGTGACCTTGACCCTGGGCTTGGCGGGGGCAGGACGAATGTGGCACAGGACAGTAGAGGACCATTAGAGCAATGTGTATATGAAATATGAAGCAGATCGGTCGAAGGATGAAGAAATTACGAGACATTTACCCGGGCGTTAAAGTTTTGTGACGGACGGACAGATGGACGGGACGGACGGACGGACGGGACGGACGGACAAGGGTAACACTAAATACCCCCTCCACTATCGTGGTGGGGCATAATAAAAATCGACTGTCCATTCCCCGACTCGGAATTAAATTTACATCTCAGAAAGCGGGAAGAACATTTTCCTGTGTAGCCAATGTGACTGGCGGACGGGCTAATGTACATGTACCCCGTACTAGCAGGTAGCAGGTCAATGGGAAAATGCTGCACTGACCCCACTCCATCGACTGGCCACCACCGCCACTGCCGTGAAAATGTGGAGATGTAACATACATGGTTGTAACATACATGGTTACATGTCCCGATAAAAATACCGGCAGTATATTCTCTTGTCCCCCACCCTAACCTGAAATCCTGGATCCGCCCCTGAAAAGCACCGTGGCGTACGTACATGTATTTTGCATAACTGCACACTATAACACAGTCAGTGATTTACACACTAAATTTGTCCCGATCACAACATTGATTTTGTTGAAATGACGCTCCACACCCTGCGACTATTGTTCGAAGCGGCTCATTTGAATTTCGACGCGTTTTAAACTTTAATGTGTGCATGTGCGTTTGCTTTATATTATTTACACGCCTCCGACTAGAACGGCCCTTTGATAACAAACAAAGCACGCAGACGTGCATTATTTAGTACAATGTAGTACAATGTAAGAAAATTAACAACAATCTGGCAAAGTCGGACTTCTTAAATGCGTAAATGTTGGAGACCTGCGCATCTGTGCAGTCTGATCAGTGTCGGCAATGATTGCAAATATACTAGTAAAAGTGCTATACATTCATATAACCATATTTACAGGTGGTCATTTTAAAGAATATTTACATTGTTATCAAACGGCAATCGTAATCGTAGGCTGATTTTTCGTGGCCTAGGTGTCAGGAAATAGCATCTGCGGCGATCTGGCATTTACAAATTTCCTGGGGGAGGACCCCCCAACTTTACAATGCGAATCACGCTTCGCGCTCGCGGAGGTCGGCTACGCCCATTTGTAATTACAACCCCCCCCCCGCCCCCCTTGCAATTATTTCTGTATCCGCGCCTAGTAAGTGGTAGCAGATACAGATAGAAATCAGTAAGCTACGTCCTTGATGGCTACAATTATGTATTACAATTATCATGATTATTGTGTCGCAGTAAATATGCATGTGACACAATACCAACACACTAAATACTAAAACATGTTTGGCCCAATGTCGCCATGATGGGATATGCCAGGAGCGGCGTATATTTTGGCACTACCATAATTATACATCTGTGATATGCTTATTTTTATGAAAGTTTCCAAATCGTATTTTTATGTTGATTTTTGAAACATGTGACAGGCGAAACAGTAAATTAAACGAATTAAGCCCTGTGCCCAGTTCTATCTGTTACATAATACTGCTTCTGTGATGGTGTTATCTAAAACTTACCGGTTGTATGGTTATTTGGTTTCAAATGTCAGGGCACAAGTCATCCATATATTATAAAAAATAATCAACAAAATCACTACCTGTTTCCTTGAAGGAAACCGAAAAAACCAGACAACTGTCTGAACCACTATGGAAACAACTGTAAAAGTCTGCTACGCGTATCCAGCATTAAAATGTTTGTGAGCCACAAATAGTAAAGCATACGGTTATAAATAGGACAACGACAACATCAACTTATTGCAATGACGCAACTATTTCAAGTGTCAAAATCCGACGTGACGTTGGTAAATTTAAGCGTAACGTTGCGACGTCATTTTCAGGCTTTCATGACGTTGTCATTAAGGCTGGTTTTCACAGAGCGCTGCCCATATATATATAATTTATACATATGTCTATTTTCACATTTATTATAATATATGAGCCACAGTTATTGACATGTGTGTAGGATAGTGTGTTGGTGCTAGAAGCTATCATAACCTGCAACATGCTTCCTTTTGATGTACCGGTATGCCAAGTTATCCAAGGAGTGCAACTCCAGTGGCTACATGCATCAGATACATACATGCCTTTATACAATTGTAGATAATGATAAGAATCAAACCGAACACATACGTGTATGTCTATGATTGTAGATAGTGATATGACATTGGACATGTGACTTTAGCTAGTGATTCCAAACTTCATGTACAACATATTCAGTAACTATACAACTATCGGGTGTAACTTGTGCAGTTACTGCATCAGAAATTGTTTGTGCTAGAGCAGCTGTCAGAATCACAATTATTATCAGTATTATCATTGGCATCCTCTCCCTGATAGTTTATGCTTAGTTGAGGCTCTGGGAACAGATGATATAAATATGTCAATATACATTACTTGTGGTGTTATGGCTTGTCAACCATATAGTGCTATCATATTTCCTACTTAGAATTTGTCAATCTGTCAAACTCTGCTGTTAGTTAATTTGATTTGTGGTCACATTGTCTGTGATGTAGCAATTTCTGTATTTCATAAGCATCAATCAGTGATAAAGATATATTTCCATACCATTTTATGCCGAGACACATATATAGTTTATATGCGTAATGGTGAACATGGTCAGACTCGGTGTGTAGAAGTGGAGTATGTCTATATGTAATCTATCATTTATTAGAAGTTAGCTCACCACTGACTCTTCGCTCATGGTAGTTCTACAAATCACGCCTTACATATTTATCATGTATGTGCTTGGAGACGTAAGTGGCCATAAGATGGATTCATCAAGAATGTAAAATTGATTTATAATCAAACTAAATATATCACTAGTTAGCCACAAGTTAGGCCCCTTGTAGATTCATCTTATATATTTTACAGAAATATGATGGACGACCTGCGAGCAATATCTATCATCTAGCAAGCAACACCCATCATAACAGTCAGTCAGTGATGAGTTGATGTACAATTGACTGATACAGTATAAGTTAGACCAACATGCAATGCATATTCTATATTTTCATTAACTTACTGGGACTCGTGTAGTAACATTATAACTCATAATAACATAACACTAGTAGTAATTTGTATGCATTTAAAGATGGAATAATGTTACCATTTTGGAGTCATGATTTGCATACGATTGGATAAAAAGATGTGTACTTCTGAATTAACTAGTCCTAATAGTAGAGCACTGTATGATTTTGAAGACAGCTGCTAGTGGCCGTTTCACTAAACGTTGTACGACTAAAATGTGCGTAAGTGCAAATTTAGGATTGTCTGGAAATTTCAATTGATGGCTTTACATTTATTGAGCAAGAAAACATTGTTAATGTGCAATTTACAGGCTATCATAATTTTGCACTTACAAACGTTTTAGTGGTACGAAGTTTAGTGAAACGGCCCCCTGGTCTCCAGTCGGAATTCTGGTAAGGATGAATCCCGATTGTTAAATTACCCATCGCATACTCCCACCTGCCACCCACGAATAGATGTACAGATGCGTATGAATGTACATAACGCTGCATAAACATTGACAGAGATGGATGGATGCAGATAAGGAATTAGAAATTGAGTATTGTCACTCCATCATTTCTGAACCAATTGGGTATTTCAAAATAGTAATTGGGTAAAATAAAATCACACTACTGTTTATACATCAGCAGACCGCAATTATTGAATAGTTTGCTTCTAAATAAAAAGATGTCTTGGCAAGATGTCTTACCAAGATGTGTTTTCATGGGTAAATAATACAAATATGCTATATGGTCTGTTTATTGTTTTCTGTAGCATGATAAAGATACCACAATTGTTTCATTGCTTTTTGATACTCACTACTTCTGATTTCAATTGGGTTTTTGGCAATTTTAATTGAGTATTCGAGCAAATACGCACCTTATCTGGAGCTCTGATGGATGTATGATTGAAATGCATACATCGTTGCAAGTGTGTATGTATAAATGACAGACGATAATAAGTTGCTGGAGGTCGATCGACGAGTCAAAAAATAGGTAGACCAGGTGCATTATCATATCATAGCCTCGTTTTTGTGTATAATAAATACATGATAGAGTGCACGTGCATGCATTTTAATATAATAGTGTATCTTGGTGCTGAAAAAAATACATCTAGTATGGCTTAGTGTATCAAAGCGGGAGAATATCCGTACGTTTGCAGAACTTTTGTTCATTCTATCTGGTCGAGAGTTCAAATCTCACAAAATGCATTACTTTTGTCGATACTATTGTGTTATTTTTATGACTGGTTGCTGGAGAGGAAAAAATATGTGAACTGTCTTTACTATATGACCTCAATGTAAAATGAACAGCGAGAATTTACTCCCAGATTCTTCATGTCGACACATATGAAATGTGCATTTAGTTACCGGTATTGGTTTTCTTCAAAGTAAGAATAACGTTCTAAATGTAATTTATCTCATGCTTAGTTAATGTAGTTTGTAAGAGCAACACATATAAAAAAGAAATTTATAATAAAATATAAGCAAATAAAAACATACTAGTATGTATGAAAAACTAAAATTCAAACTCACTACCTACGGCATTGATATCCATCACTCTTACCCCTTGACTACATAAGACTTGTTGACAAATCTCAACATCACTATTGAGAAGGAATGAGGTATAGTTACCTGTCACACCTATTCTGTGTTTTGTTTATGACCGGTTTGTTTGTAAACAAGTAGCAAGTTATCGTCTGCGGACTATAGTCCGAGGTCAGTAAAACAGCACTTTTACAACTTTACAACTTTGTGCCTACAGAGCCCCGCAGGGGATGTAGAATTCTTTTTTTATTAATTTGTTCCCAACAATTTGTTCCCTCAATTTAACAATTCGTTCCCACGAAATAACAATTTGTTCCCTCAATATAACAATTTGTTCCCACGAATTAACAATTTGTTCCCACAAATTAACTATTCGTTCCCTCAATTTAACAATTCATTCCCACCCTCAATTTAAAAATTTGTTCCCACGAAATAACAATTCATTCCCTCAATTTAACAATTCCGTATTGTGCCAGATGGTTTGAATGTGAATGTAATTTATGCACATCTACAAAAATGTGTGTATTTGTGTCACTGAGCATATTGTATGCATACATGGCTTTCGCACATGGGTTGCTGGCTGACAAAAGGAACCTTACGACGTTTGCGACCAGCATAGCCAAAGGTCAGACTGCATACGTGGTCTCATTCAGCCATATCCGTCATTCAGTCACTAAGTATGCACACTGCCTTCAGCAAACTATTAAACCGTAATCAGTGTGTGACGGCAAGAGGGCTAGGATCTACACTTGTTGCAAATTTTGTGAAGTGCCATTTTTTAGTCAACGGCCCATATATCAACACAAATGTTAATTGTTTTGGGGGAAAGAACTTAGACATGTTTATTGCTTCAGATTCTTTAATCCATCTGGATATACAGCTATAAATAAATACATCTACAGTGTAGAAAATATATTATACATAAAACTGTATACATAATTTGTATCACTTTGTTCAACATGCCCAATGGAACCATTTAAAGACCCATTCTATACCTGATCATCTTTGTTCAACATGCCCAATGGAACCATTTAAAGACCCATTCTATACCTGATCATCATCTCAAAGATAATTGCTTTGTAAATGTGATGGAATATAAGTATTACATATATTTAAACATTATCTTGTTACTGTATCATATACGGCACATGGAGTTACCATCTCGGCCATGTTAGTATTTACATGCCATCAGTCAGTTTCACCTCTTGTAGCGTTTGACACATAGATCTACAGCAAAATATATGACAAATAAACAAAGAAAATTGTGTACAACATGTTGCAAGGATAATCATTTACAATGTACAATCAATTATCTCATGCCAAAGTAAACACCATGATTGATACATTGGTTATACATTTTGTCATTTCCAAAATCTACAATGGCCATGTTATACTGTGTAAATCATTAGGTCACTCCACTCAACCAATTGATCTACAGGTATGACAACCTTACCTCATATAGTCTATGCGATGGGTAATTTAACGATCAGGGTTCATCCTTACCGGAATTCAGACTGAAGACCTGGTTTGGCCCTCATATACGTCTTTGACATTTTGTATGTGACAGTTATACCCCATATATGAGTATTACTATTATTCACAATCCTATTTTAGGGGAAGGGGCCAAGTGACTTTGGTGTGGTATATACCTGGCACCAGGTCAGGTTATTCTAATGTCAGTGCTGAATATATTTTTTCTCGAGCAGGTTAAAACGGGATCGAACCCGTTTGCCTGCCTTACATGACCTTAGCTGTTGATAGGCCGTTAAACACCAATAAACAAACAAAACAAACAAACCTCATATAGTCTGCTAGCAACATGTTTATGATAGCAGCACAAGTCCATACAAAATCAATATTCCTTGTTGCACTCAATACAGTATACATGGTAAATATTCTTGTGTACATATTACTATGCACTCTATATAGCCTGTGTAGAGATTTCTGTTGGGATATTCAAGATGGGGGCACATTTATCATCCAAAATCAGACTAGGTATTGACTTTGGCTACATATAATGGATAGGACGTTGTTTGTTTGTTTGTTTGCTTGGGTTTAACGGCCTATCGAGCTAAGTTCATTTAAGGCTGGATCAATGGGTTTAGTACTAAATCCCATATATTACCTGTACAAGTACATGTACATTTTCAAGTACATGTACAAATGGGGGGGGGGGGGGGGGGAAATCCCAAAATCAGAACTGAATATTTACAATAAAAAAAATATATATTCAGCCCTGAAATCAGAATAATCCTGACCTGATGTCAGGTCCTCGCCACACCAGAATCACTTGGCCCCCTCCCAAAAGCAGTAGGTTCAGTAATAATCTCACTACTTTTATAATAGGCAATAACCCAATTCAACTCCCAGGTAACAAAAGAGCCAAAGATAAAAACACCATCGCGTTCGCCTGACCAACCACCCACGGATAGGACGTTGTACAGAATTCTTTTTAAATGATATTGCACTAAAATTTATTTCTTTATCTGTCCCATTCTGAGCCGTCTGTGTAAAACGCTACAAGAGGTGAATCTGGCAGATAGCTTGTTTATGCTAAGATGGATAAGATGACAACTCAATACACACTATAGTATACACTAAGAAGAACAGGGTCAGATACACTTTAATCAATCAATTTATTAAATCAAATTTCGAAGCCATTGTCTTTGAAACAAAGGATGGTGTTCTTTGAAGTCAGTCCTTCACATACATGTTTGGGCCATTGGCAAAACATGGCCCGATGACATTAAAGGTCATTGTCTCAGATGTGGAAGAAATGCGAGCAAAGAGCATTTCCCAGTAGATTTGTTTTATGAACATATATGACCCTATATATGATGGGCGACCTGAAAAAAGAAAGTAAAAAATAAAAAAAATAATATTATATTTGGGTTTAACGACCTATCAACAGCTAAGGTCATTTAAGGTCAATGGGTTTAGTACTAAATCCCATATATTACCTGTACAAATGGGGGGGGGGGGGGGAGAAAGCCCAATTTCAGAACTGAATATTTACAATAAGAAAACTATATATACAGCCTTAAAATCAGAATAATCCTGATCTGCGCCACACCAGAATCAATTGGCCTCCTCCTAAAAGCAGTAGGATCAGTACTAATCCTTCACATACATGTTTGGGCCATTGGCAAAATATGGCCCTATGACATTAAAGGCCATTGTCTCAGATGTGGAAGAAATGCGAGCAAAGAGCATTTCCCAGTAGATTTGTATCGGTTTTATGAACATATATGACCCTATATATGATGGGTGACCTGAAAAAAGAAAGTAAAAAATAAAAAAAATAATATTATATTTGGGTTTAACGACCTATCAACAGCTAAGGTCATTTAAGGTCAATGGGTTTAGTACTAAATCCCATATATTACCTGTACAAATGGGGGGGGGGGGGGGGGGGGGGGGGGGGAGAAAGCCCAATTTCAGAACTGAATATTTACAATAAGAAAACTATATCTACAGCCTTGAAATCAGAATAATCCTGATCTGCGCCACACCAGAATAAATTGACCTCCTCCTAAAAGCAGTAGGATCAGTACTAATCTTACAACTTTTATAATGGGAAATAATCCAATTCAACTCCCAGGTAACAAAAGAGCCAAAAAACGTACCTGAGGATGATACCGGTATATTTATATATACCTCATCCATCAAAGTGGATAGTTTCTCAGAGTAGACAATCGGTTTTATTTGTGTCCATGGTCCGGAATCAGTCGGGCCTAAACTGATTTCTACACGTGAGAACTACTCGCAATACAATGGTATCATGTCCGCAAACACTGATGAACTAGTAAAAATGTTGAATGCTTGGCCCGGCGCTTAGTTTTCGCCGCAGCTAGAGTCGTAAGACGGTTGCGAGTGTAAAAAAAAAGATGGGTTGTTAAATATATCGGGTATTAAAATTTCATTTACCAACAAAGTTGAATGAAACATAGAATGGATGCGAGACAAAAGTAAGGATACAAATTAACACAAGAGTTGTCAGAAGACAACGAAGCTCGCCTGTTGGCAGCCTTCACTCAAACTTGGCATAGTTGCATAAAAAAACATGAATATTATATAACTTGACCTTGGGTTGAGGGGCGTGCAGTGGACCTCGACATTGGGGTCAGTGGTGCAAGGTGGGTCGTGGGTTTGCTATAGCATAATATAGCATATTAAGATGAATGCATGTATGAAATATCAATGCGCTCCCTGAAAACAGAAGTAAAACAAAATTTAACCCAACGTTAAGTTTATGAACGCACTAAGTTGGTGATTTTCTACAGCATGATAGCTATTCACATGAGGAATGCATGCATGAATGTGCTAAGTTTGTGACATTGACCTTGAGGACAGGGGTGGGGGGGGGGTCATGGATTTGCTGTAGCACAATAGAGGATCATCAGATGAATGCATGTATGAACAAGAAACGAGGCAAAGCCACGAAGGCCAGGTTTTTTCCAAGCATAGACACTTGGATAACATAATTATACCCACTTTTTGTAGTGAGTGAGTGAGTGAATAGGGTTTAAGGTCCGCTTTTCTGACATAGAGGTACAAGCCTCAGGGAGTCTACACGCAGACGGGTCAACGGGGTCGTGTCCCGTATCCACCTGTCCAAGGGGGGTAAATCCCAACTTCAGAACTCAATATTTACAATCAAAATATATATTCAGTCCATGAAATTAGAACAACCTGATCTGGTGCCAGGCCCTCGCCACACCAGCATCATTTATCCCATCCCCTAAAAGTAATAGGATTAGCGCTAATCTTACTTTTATATATGGGGCATAGCCCGACTCAACTCTCACATACAAGAAAGCCAAAAATGTACATGAGGGCCAAATCCGGTATAGTGGGTTCCGGAAAGTATGAACCCAATCGTTAAGCCAGTTTAGTCGCCTTTTACGACAAGCAATGGCTACTGCAGCACTATTCTCAGGATCAGTTGATCCCGCCCCGGTGCCTGCACGGGGCCGTCCCACTTTTTGTAGACTAGATGGCTGTGGCCTGCATGTTGCGCCTTGGGGCGAGGCATGGACACTAACAAAATAGATATAGTAGATGGAAAAACTTTAACCAAAAAACTTTAACCGGACGGACGGACGTATGCCAAAATGCCGACGATATCGCGCTTTCAGCAAGCGGGTGCGACAATGATGATAAACACCCATGTAAAGTATCAAGGTAATGGGTGAAGCAGTTGCAGAGATATAGTAGACAAAAAAACTTCAACAAAAAAATTCAAAGTAATTTGACCTTGACATTGGGCACAGGGGCCGCACGGTTGGGGGTAGAATGAAAATATGAATGATGATAAACACCCATGTGAAGTTTCAAGGTAATGGATGAAGCAGTTGCAGAGATACAGTATAACGAAAAACTTTTAACCAAAAAACTTTAACCAGACGTACGTTCAAAAGTTAACGTTGAAAATGGCTAAGTCAATTACGTAGAAATAATAGGTGAACGTAAAAAAAATGGTCACATGTTGGATAGTTGTATGTGGTAGGCACCCCTTGGTTATGAAGCTGTGAAAGTTTGGTGGTCCTAGGTGGTACAGTACCAAAGAAATGGACTTAAACACGAAAACTTAACATTGTAAACGCGAAAACTTAACATTGAAAATGGCTAAGTCGACTGCGCGGAAAAAATGGGTCAAGTTCAAAAAAAGGTAACATGTTGGATAGTGATATGTGGTGGGCACCCCTTGATTATGAAGCTGTGAAAGTTTGGTGGTCCTAGGTGGTACAGTAACAAAGAAATGGACTCAAACACGAAAACTTAACATTGATTGTGGACGCCGCCTGCCACCCGCCGCCCGACGCCCGCCGCCCGCCCGCCGCCCGCCCGCCCGGCTTTCGCCAATCCAATAGCCTGGATTTTTTTCTCAAAAAACCTGGCTAAATATCAAAGCGTTCCCTGTACTGAAACGGAAGTTACACAACATTTACCCCAACATTAAGTTTATGAACATGCTAAGTTTGTGACCTTGACCTTGGGGTAAGTGTTGGGTGGTGGGTTGTGGATTTGCTACAGCATGATAGAGGGTCATCTGAGGAATGCATGTATGAAATATCAAGGCGTTCCATGAAAGGAAACAGATGTTATAAGACATTTTCCCCAACGTTAAGTTTATGAATGTGTTAAGTGTGTGACCTTGATCCTGGGGTAAGGGGTGGGCCTTGCATCATGAATTTGCAATAGCACAATATAGTATCATCAGATGAATGCATGTATGAAATATCAAGGCGTTCCATGAAAGGAAACAGTGTTATAAGAACATTTACCCGATACGTTTTAAGTTTATGAATGTGCTAAGTTTGTGACCTTGACCTTGGGGTAAGGGGTGGGTCATGGATTTTCTATACCACAATAGAGTATCATCAGATGAATGCATGTATGAAATATCAAGGCGTTCCATAAAAGGAAACAGATGTTATAAGACATTTACCCCAACGTTAAGTTTATGAATGTGCTAAGTTTGTGACCTTGACCTTGGGGAAAGGGGTGGGAGGTGGGTCATGGATTTGCTATAGTACGATAGAGTATCATCAGATGAATGCATGTATGAAATATGAAGGTATTCGCTGTAAATAAACAGAAGTTACACAACATTTACCCCAACGTTAAGTTTATGAACATGCTAGGTTTGTGACCTTGGTCGTGGATTTGCTACAGCATGATAGAGGGTCATCTGAGGAATGCATGTATGAAATATCAAGGTGTTCCACGAAAGGAAACGCATGTTATAAGACATTTACCCCAGCGTTAAGTTTATGAATGTGCTAAGTTTGTGACCTTGACCTTGGGGTAAGGGTTGGATGGTGGGTCATGGATTTGCTACAGCATGATAGAGGGTCATCCGAGCAATGCATGTATGAAATAACAAGGTGATCCATGAAAGGAAACAGAAGTTATAAGATATATACCCCAACGTTAAGTTTGTGGACGCCGACGCCGACGACGCTGGGGGTATGCCATAAGCTCTTCTGCACTTCGTGCAGGCGAGCTAAAAATGAACAAAATAGACAAACAAAAAATTGATTCTTCTGAAATGTGGAAAAAAAACTAGAAATGTGGCCTGTCGGAACATGAATGCCCCCGCTGGCAGCCAAAGAAAACGAGGCATATTTGATTATAAGTCATTTACCAGAGCGTTAAGGTTTCGAACGCACCAAGTCTGTGAGCTTGTCCCTGGGCTTAGCGGGGGTGACGAATGTGGATTTATCACAGGGCGGTAGAGGAACATTGGAGCAATGCGTGTGTGAAATGTGAAGCAGATCCGAGCAAGGAAACAGAAATTACAAGCCATTTACCCGAGCGTTAAAGTTTAAAACGCACCAAGTCTGTGAGCTTGACCCTGGGCTTAGCGGGGGGCGGGACGAATGTGGATTTGTCACAGGGTGGTAGAGGAGCATTGGAGCAATGCGAGTGTGAAATGTGAAGCAGATCCGAGCAAGGAAACAGAAAGTATAAGCCATTTACTCGAGCATTAAGGTTTCGAACGCACCAAGTCTGTGACCTTGACCCTAGGCTTAGCGGGGGCGGGACGAATGTGGATTTGTCACAGGACAGTAGAGGACCATTGGAGCACTGTGTGTGTGAAATGTCAAGCAGATCCGAGCAAAAAAACAGAAATTATAAGTCATTTACCCGAGCGTTAAGGTTTCGAACACACCAAGTCTGTGACCTTGACCCTGGGCTTAGCGGGGGCGGGACGAATGTGGATTTGTGACAGGGCGGTAGAGGAGCATTGGAGCAATGCGTGTGTGAAATGTGAAGCAGATTGGAGCAAGGAAACAGAATTTATAAGCCATTTACTCGAGCGTTAAGGTTTCGAAGGCACCAAGTCTGTCACCTTCACCCTGGGCTTAGCGGGGGCGGGACGAATGTGGATTTGTCACAGGGCGGTAGAGGACCATTGGAGCAATGTGTGTGTAAAATGTGAAGCAGATCCAAGCAAGGAAACAGAAACAAGCCATTTACCCGAGCATTAAGGTTTCGAAGGAACCAAGTCTGTGACCTTGACTCTGAGCTTAGCGGGGGCGGGATGAATGTGGATTTGTCAGGGCGGTAGAGGACCATTGGAGCAATGCGTGTGTGAAATGTGAAGCAGATCGGAGCAAGGAAACAGAATTTATAAGACATTTACTCGACAGTTAAGGTTTTGAAGGCACCAAGTCTGTCACCTTCACCCTTACGTACGTACGGACGCCGGTAACACTATATGCCCCCCTCACCATTCGGTGGCGGGGGCATAACAATAGATTGTACAAACATTATCTAAGAAGTTTAATGTTTGTTTGTTTATTGGTGTTTAATGGCCTATCAACAGCTAAGGTCATGTAAGGCCGGGAAAACGGGTTCGATCCCGTTTTAACCTTCTGTATTGGGGAGGAAATCCAAAAATCAGAACGGAATAATTACATCGAGAAAAAATATATTCAGCCCTGAAATTAGAATAACCTGACCTGTTGCCAGGTCCATACCACACCAAAGTCACTTGGCCCCTTCCCCTAAAATAGGATTACGAATAATTGTAATACTCACATAAGGGATATAACTAAGTTTAGTGAAAAGGGCCCAATATCATTATACAGAAATAATATGCAAAAGGTATAAAAAAAAGTTTGTACATAAATCATTTTCGTATAAATGGTCATAATGCTTGGAAATGGTTGGAATATGTATTTGGCAATGTGAGATTTCTACTTGTGGCTGTGACTAAGAGATCCGTAATAGGCACTGGTGTGGGACAAGCATATTCCACCCGAGTGTCAGAATATGTTACTCTGACAATATATTCTGATCACGAGGCTGGAATATCCTTGTCCCACACCAGTGCATATGATGAATACTTTTCCTTGCAAATCTCAAAATATTTATATGACCCATGTCAACAAATCGGCTTTCACTCACGAATAGCTTGCTATTACAGTGGATCGTTTGGAAAGTATTAAACTAATGTTCAATGTCATCACCATGCAACCCTGGCAATGTCAAAATGTACACCACACGTTGCTGACATCATCAAAATTAAAAAGATGTCACCCCACCAATGACGGTAATGTGTAATTTATGCATATGATGTGTTGGCAGTGACATAAATGGGGTACAATGCCCTTGTACATCAAGGCGTGATTATAAAATAGTTTAGCAAGTACTCGGGACTCATGCTCAGAATCAGGAAATTTTGATTGTTTGATGCTTAGCACCAACCAATTTTGATTATGATTTTATTTTACGAATGTCTACAAGTAACACTGGATAGTTGCTACTTAGCTGCTGTTCACATAGCAGGATTATAAAACAGCCTATGCTCAATCTGTAGCTCGTACCTACTGTCTGTTCCACATTTTGCTAACGACAAACTTTTGGCTATTAGACACATCAAATCTAAAAAATATTTAAATGCAAGTACTTTTTCATCAATAATAAAAATGTCACCCTCCCCAAAAAAAGTTTCTTTGATGAAATTCCATCAAATAATGATTTTATTGCGAAAAAACGATTTTCCTATGGGAATTTAGCATGGGGATAAAAATACTTCCATGTTAAATTCCCATAGGAAAATCGTTTTTTCGGAATAAAATCAATATTTGTTGGATTTTTTTCCAATAATTTGTTTTGGGGGGACTTTTTTATTATTGATGAAAAAGTACTAACATTTAACTATTTTTTTTTAGATTTAGTGCGTTTAATAACCAAAAGTTTGTAGGCAGCAAAATGTGGAACAGACAGTAATGATGTAAGAACATTATGTTAATCCAAATTTTGATTACATTCTAAGAAAGTTTCTGAGATTGCATTAAAAAATGGGGCTAAAATTTCACAATTTAAACTGCGTATTACAAGTAGCACAAGAATCAAATAAGAAATGTTTCATAATCATCAACCTGATTACGGGGCCATTTTGGAAAACAATGTCTATCATAGTTCATTATAGTTAACCTTATTAACCCGAAAGGCCATAATAAATCAAACTTGTGCAAACTCTAGTACTTAACATACTTTACTAGACTTTCTGAGAACTTTCTCCAAATTTGTACTCGCTAGCAAATCGGGTACGAGACTGACGGAAGATGTCATAAACGCCTATTCCAAAGTCACAGATCATGGCCTCACCCTTAACAAAATCTTGAGCACATTATCGAAATTCATACTCGAAATCAGGCAGTTTGATTGGTCGAGACTGAGCTGTGACTAATTAAACTTCCTGATTAATATAATGGTTCAACTCTAGGACAGAACAGTCCATGTGAGATATTCAGGGGTGAGCAGGTCAGTAGAGGTTCGACTTGCCGGCCGTCAACTCCTCCAACTGTACTATGGTTTGGTGGTGGTCCATGTCCAGCTCATTGAGCAGCTGTTCTGCTATACGGCTCCGCAGTCGACCGCCCACCTGTGGTATATATACAGTACAACTACTAAAAATAGAGAACCATCAGAGAAATGCATGTGTGAAATATTAAGAAGATCTGTTTGTTTGTTTGTTTGTTGGGGTTTAACGGCCTATCAACAGCTAAGGTCATTTAAGGCCGGGTCAATGGGTTTAGTACTAAATCCCATATATTACCTGTACAAGTACATGTACATGTTCAAGTATATGTATAAATGGGAGGAAAATCCCAAAACCAGAACAGAATATTTACCATAAAAAAAAAATATATATTCAGCTCTGAAATTTGAATAATCCTGATCTGATGCCAGGTCCTCGCCACACCAGAATCACTTGGCCCCTCCCAAAAGCAGTAGTATCAATAATAATTTTACTACTTTTATAATGGGCAATAACCCAATTCCAATTAACTCCCAGGTAACTAAAGAGCCAAAGATAAAAACGTACCCGAGGGCCAAACCAGGCAAATTCTGTGAAAAAAAAAGTTGACCTTAGCTATTGGAGCCCGGAGGTTCATGGATTATAAGTAATTTACCCAAGCGGTAAGGTATATAACCTTGGGCTTACTGGTGACCAGAGGATCTTGTTGTCATTAGTTGTCACAACATGATAGAGGACCACCATGTTTACCTGAAACTTATGTTCTGTGACCTTGACCTTGGGGCTATTGGGGCCTGGATGTTCATGGATTTATTACAGCATGACAGAGGACCATCAGAGGAATACATGCATGAAATACCAAGAAGTTCCGTGAAAGGAAACGATAATTATAAGACATTTACCTGAATGTTAAGGATGGAAAAAGCGCTGACTATAGTCGCGCCTGCTGCTAAAACTTTATGGTCGGTAAATCCGACAAATGCTCCCCGTTGACGCCTGGATTGAAATTCAAAGTCCTTGACACTGGGTATAGGTGTAGTATGCTTATTAGTCACAATAAATGGCGATCAATGTGTATATGATGTTTCAAGTTGATATTTCAAGCGGTCACAGACATATAGCAATTTGTATAACTTTAACGTAAGCTTTAAAAAGTCATTTGACCTTCGGCTCATGGGCAGCATGGGTAGGGTATACAATGAAAATATGGATGGTGATCAGTAGGACAGTTTCTATAGTGAATTTCCACCACAAGCCTCGTCTGACATTGATACATATAACTATTAACAGACTAACAACAAACAAAATGTGGGACAGTTTCTTTAGTGAATGTCCACCACAAGCCTCGTCTGACATTGATTGGTCAGTAAGGTCACATATATCTATTAACAGACTAACACCAAACAAAGTATGGGACAGTTTCTATAGTGAATGTCCACCACAAGCCTCGTCTGACATTGATTGGTCAGTAACGTCACATATAACTATTAACAGACTGACACCAAACAAAATGTGGGACAGTTTCTATAGTGAATGTCCACCACAAGCCTCGCCTGACATTGATTGGTCAGTAACGTCACTTTATCACTATATATTAACAATATTAACAGACTGACAACAATCAAAATGTGGGACAGTTTCTATAGTGAATGTCCACCACAAGCCTCATCTGACATTGATTGGTCATTAAGGTCACATATAACTATTAACAGACTAACAACAAACAAAATGTGGGACAGTTTCTATAGCGAATGTCCACCGCAAGCCTCGCCTGACATTGATTGGTCAGTAAGGTCACATATATCTATTAACAGACTGACAACAAACAAAATGTGGGACAGTTTCTATAGTGAATGTCCACATTGATTGGTCAGTAAGGTCACATATAACTATTAACAGACTAACAACAAACAAAATGTGGGACAGTTTCTATAGTGAATGTCCACCACAAGCCTCGTAAATGCAAAAACTTAACATTGAATGCATGTGAAATGTAGGTCAATAAACAATGAAAACTAGGTCAAGGTCACATGGGCTCCCTCTGTGTGAGATGGTTACACCACAGTGTTGATGTACATGTACACCGAAGCATTCCATCAAGGGAAACAGAAGTTGTAATAAATTAAACCAATCGTTAAGTTTTCCAAACCCAGATATTTCTAAGTCAGCCTTTGGGCTGTCTGTAGAATGATGCGGGATGTTGTTACAAATGAATGTATGGAATATTAAAGCATTCCATTGAGGGAAACAGAAGTTACAACGAATTAACCCGAGTGTTAAGTTTTAGAAACATAGCCAAACGCAAAAATATAACGTTGAATGCATGTGAAAAGTAGGTCAATGAACCATGAAAACTAGGCCAAGGTCACATGGGCTCCCTCTGTGTGAGATGGTTACACCACAGTGTTGCTGTATACCAAGTATGGAGGTCGTAGGACTTATAGTTTTCCGGAAACTGAGCTAAATGCAACAAGAGTTGTCAGAAGACAACGAAGCTTGCCTTCACTCAAACTTGACACAGTTGTATAAAAAACATGAATATTATATAACTTGACCTTGGGTTAAGGAGTGTGCGGTGGATTTGTTATCGCATGATAGAATATGATCAGATGAATGTATGTACAATGTATGAAATATCAAGGCGATTCCTGTAAAGAAACAGAAATTATATGAAATTTACCCCAACGTTAAGTTTATGAACGCACTAAGTGTGTGACCTTGACCTTGGGGCAATGTGTGGGTGCTGGGTTGTGGAGTTGTTACAACATGATAGAGGGTCATCAGATGAATGCATGCATGAAATATAAAGGTGTTCAAAGAAAAGAAACAGAAGTAATAAGAAATTTACCCCGTAAAGTTTATGAACGAAATAATCAAATAATCAGACAACTGTATGCTGTATGAAACAGAAGATACGTTCCCTGTAAAGAAACAGAAGTTTGCCCCAACATTAAGTTTATGAACGCACTATGTTTAATGTTTATGATCTTCACATTGGGGGGGGGGGGCGGGGGGGGGGGGAGACAGAAATTTGCTCGAACATTAAGTTTATGAACGCACTATGTTTATGACCTTGGGGGGGAGGGGGGGGGAGAGGGGGAGAGGGAGGGGGGGGGGGGGTTGGGTTGTGGGTCGTGGATTTGCTACAGCATGATAGAGGTCATCAAATGAATGCATTTATAAAATAGCAAGGTGTGCCATGAACAGAAACAGAAGTTATACAAAATTTAACCCAACGTTAAGTTTATGAACGCACTAAGTTGGTGATTTTCTACAGCATGATAGCTATTCACATGAGGAATGCATGTATGAATGTGCTAAGTTTGTGACCTTGACCTTGAGGAAAGGGGTGGGGGTGGGTCATGGATTTGCTGTAGCACAATAGAGGATCATCAGATGAATGCATGTATGAAATATCAAAGCGTTCCCTGTACTGAAACAGAAGTTACACAACATTTACCCCAACGTTAAGTTTATGAACATGCTAAGTTTGTGACCTTGACCTTGGGGTAAGGGTTGGGTGGTGGGTTGTCGATTTGCTACATGATAGAGGGTCATCTGAGGAATGCATGTATTAAATATCAAGGCGTTCCATGAAAGGAAACAGATGTCATAAGACATTTACCCCAACGTTAAGTTTATGAATGTGCTAAAGTTTGTGACCTTGACCCTGGGGTAAGGTGTGGGTGGTGGGTCATGGATTTACTATAGCACGATATAGTATCATCAGATGAATGCATGTATGAAATATCAAGGCGTTCCATGAAGGAAACAGATGTTATAAGATTTACCCCACAGACATTTACCCCAACATTAAGTTTACAAATGTGCTATGTTTGTGACCTTGACCTTGGGGAAAGGGGTGGGGGTGGGTCATGGATTTGCTATAGCACAATAGAGTATAATCAGATGAATGCATGTATGAAATATCAAGGCGTTCCCTGTAAAGAAACAGAAGTTATAAAAAGACATTTACTCCAATGTTAAGTTTATGATGTTGATCTTGGGGAAAGGGGTGGTGTGAGTCATGGATTTGCTGTAGCACAATAGAGGATCATCACATGAATGCATGTATGAAATATCAAGGCGTTCCATGAAAGGAAACAGATGTTATAAGACATTTACCCGAACGTTAAGTTTATGAATGTGCTAAGTTTGTGACCTTGACCTTGGGGTAAGGGGTGGGCAGTGGGTCATGGATTTGTGATAGCACGATAGGGTATCATCAGATGAATGCATGTATGAAATATCAAGGCGTTCCATGAAAGGAAACGGATGTTATAAGACATTTACCCCAACGTTAAGTTTATGAATGTGCTAAGTTTGTGACCTTGACCTTGGGGAAAAGGGTGAGTCATGGATTTGCTATAGTACGATAGAGTATCATCAGATAAATGCATGTATGAAATATGAAGGTATTCCCTGTAAATAAACAGAAGTTACACAACATTTACCCCAATGTTAAGTTCATGAATGTGCCCTTGGGGTAAGGGTTGGGTGGTGGATCGTGGATTTGCTACAGCATGATAGAGGGTCATGAGATGAATGCATGTATGAAATATGAAGGCATTCCCTGTAAATAAACAGAAGTTACACAACATTTACCCCAACATTAAGTTTATGAACATGCTAAGTTTGTGACCTTGACCTTGGGGTAAGGGTTGGGTGGTGGGTTGTGGATTTGCTACAGCATGATAGAGGGTCATCTGAGGAATGCATGTATGAAATATCAAGGCGTTCCATGAAAGGAAACGGATGTTATAAGACATTTACCCGAACGTTAAGTTTATGAATGTGCTAAGTTTGTGACATTGAACTTGGGGTAAGGGGTGGGCTGTGGGTCATGGATTTGCTATAGCACGATAGAGTATCATCAGATGAATGCATGTATGAAATATCAAGGCATTCCATGAAAGGAAACAGATGTTATAAGACATTTACCCCAACGTTAAGTTTATGAATGTGCTAAGTTTGTGACCTTGACCTTGGGGTAAGGATTGGGTGGTATATCGTGGATTTGCTACAGCATGATAGAGGGTCATCTGAGGAATGCATGTATGAAATATCAAGGCGTTCCATGAAAGGAAAACCCCGAGAATAGTCCTATATTCATCTACATATCATAGTAAAGGTATGTATAAAGTTTGATGACTGTAGCTGATGAGGTGTTGAAGTAATGACTGTAACACGAAAATCAGAATTTTTCAATGTAAAATTAGTTTCTGTGAGTACTTACCTGTTATATGTTGCTATATAGCTTCTATTGGGGCTACCCATTCTGAATACAATTTATTGACCCGCACCTAGTCCGCACTTACAGCTGTCCCAACCCATATCGACCGCGCATGCGCGCACGGGAGACTTCCTCTTTGCGATAGAACAAATCTCTCACCTTGCGGGGTGGGAGGCGGGTGTTAAATACATATAACAGGTAAGTACTCACAGAAACTAATTTTACATTGAAAAATTATGATTTCTGTATCATACTTCCCTGTTATATGTTGCTAGAATTTGTCTCCAAGGCGGGAAGGTAAGGTGATACCGAAACCAGAAAAATAAATTAATTCGCTCTGTGAATACTTAACCTAGGATCAATAAATTGACTCACCAAACAACTTGTAGACTAGACCCGGGCACCGTCTGAGCAGCGCCCTCCCCCCCCCCCTTTTCCTGCTCCCAGTCGCAGTTTCACACGCACTGAATGTGACTAACTCATATCATGTTAGCGTCATGTCATACACACTGTTTTGCCTCCACCAAATCTAAAGACTCACAGTATCTACACTGACCCTTGGCCATGTCCACAAGTCTCTTAAAGTAGTTCTAACCCACATTACTTACAAATAGTAATGCTAACATAAAATACCCTATGCATATTGACAACCACATACTATCAATAATTACAATACATTGTATTCATGAACCTGGATGAATGATTATGTGTTTTCGAGTGTCATGATACCTAGTACCGTTAGCACCCCGGAGCACAGGGAACTCACCGTTACCCTCTCCGGACCTCACAATCATTGGTAACCACACACAACTGCACACATTATAGTAAAATATGTATCCAGACTGGCATAACCAGTCATGTGTAATCAAGAAAACTTTCCAGGAACAAAACTTGAACTAGCTGATAACTAGAACGTTTTGTACTGCCAATGTGAATATACCACCAATTTGTTATCCTGGACTAGATCCACTGGCCCAGAATAACAACAGGCTCAAAAAGTGAGCCTTTTACACATGCTTTGCACCCACGACAACCCTGCCAGCCGCGACTAGGGGATCCAATGTGTAAATATCTGCGCTCTGCGCCGTCAGTGTACGTATGTAAAACTGATAAAAGTGGAATGAGACTTCCCGGATGCCGTTTCCATTATCTTATCCAGGATCACTCCATAGAGGAACTCCGAGGAGGTAGATACTGCTCCGACCTCATGGGCATCGATTATAACCTTATGAGTTAACCGAATTGGATCGATATGCTCTGCGTGTTGCGAGAGACATCCATCTGTAAACTGACGCTTTGGATAGAACCTGATTACCCACGCATGGAATAAAAAATCCAGTGCCTACCTCTCATTGGTTAGTCATTGAGATGTAGTGCCTAATTCACCTGCCAGGGCATAGCGTGTTTTCCGTCTCGGTTAAATTTGGTAGGTTCGTGCTGGGCGAGAGATCAACTCATATTCTGGATCAGTGCGAATGAATTTAATATATTGACATTAGTTTGTTGTTGTTATTAACCGGAAGCATGTGCTTTTACCAAGTTAAGATACGATAAGTATACATTATAGAATACGTAAAGTATATAATGTCACAGATAACCGACTCGATTTGGACAGGCCTGGGATCACGAACGGTCGGGTATGCCTACCTGGGACCCGAGCCTTAGCAAGGAACCCAGCTTCGCAACCATAGTAACGGAATCATTATCCAAGCCAGATTCTGGTCGCCCATGTATAGGCCACGTAATTCCCGCCGCCTTTTCGCCGAAGCGAAAACGAGGAGTAACCCATTCTTGACTGATCAATCAAAAGAGGGAAACTGTCACATGGGCTCATACTGATCTTTCGTTAAAGCCCATATAACCACTGTTAGATTCCCTAACTATTCTAGCTACTGGTCTTTCTCTAGTGAAGAATGAAATCATCGCCGATAACTGGGGTCTGAACCTATGATACATATCGGCACTGAAGTGAACTTGAAACAGCTGGCCAATGCCTACATGTATCCCTTCCTAGTCGACGCTGACAATTTCTTTTCATCGAACAATTACTAAGGAAATCGTCCATTTCGCCTACAGCTGGACTGACTGGATTAATTTGCCTCAACTTACAGCGATTAACACAGACCTCCCATTCGCGTCTTAGCATGCAGTAGCAAAAGGACTTTGCCTGTGCAATGATTGCTGCAGCTAGCTGCGAAAATTTGTCCTTTCTGATTCCCTTCCTGATCGCCTCCAGACGTGAAGAATCAGAACGAGCGTATTCGCATGAGGTGTTCCCCCTGCATGCTGTGACAGAAGCTTGGGAAACACTGGAATGCCCACCGGATGGTACACTAGACGTTCCAGTATGCTGGAGAACCAACTTGTCATTGGCCAGCATGGTGCCACTAGTGACCGAATTTACTGATTGTGGAAATGCTTACCCGTATACTCATTTCCATGGGAGACGGACTGCGCCCACCGCCTATGCCTCGAGTCCAGAACTGGAGACAGATACATTGGGATCTGATTGTCCATCATGGTCGCAAACAGACCCAACCAGGGGTGGTCTCACCTGTTGATAACCGCGTTGGTCACTGTCCTTGACAGTGACCCCCTCGGTAAGGACTTTCGAACCCCCCTCGACAGATAGTCCACAGTACATTGGTAGACGACCTACACCGCATATCTGCCTCTGAATTCAATACCCCTAGCAGCTAAAATAGCCCCCTGGCTGGTAGTTGAAGTGGATACACAGCTTTGAAGATCACTCTCAACATCATGTCTACTCTGTACATATCGGCACTGTCCAAGTGTACCCTGACTATCCCCAGCATGGTAAGGAAACTCATCCCTACGTAGCAGATGTCCTGATTCGGTACTACTTCCGACATCTCTATGTTCGGCATGAGACCCAACCCCGTGATAAGATCCCAGAACACACGCAGCTTGAGTAGCAGTGTGTCTCTGGACTGATCGTGCAGGAGCCAGTCGTCCAAGTATTGAAGTATGCAATAACACACGGTCTGGACTCTGCCGAGATTACCTCTATTAGTTTTGTGAACACCCTAGGAGCCGTGGCTATTCTGAAGGGTAGGACACAAAACTGCTATACCATGCCTTGCGACTGAAAGCTTAGAAAGTTTCTGGACGCATGGCATATCGGTATATGAAGATAACCTTCCTGTGGTTCGATGGAGACTGCCCAATCGTTGACTCTAATAGTCCGACGTATCGATCGAGCCGTCTCTATCTAGAAATGATCTGTTTGTAGAAGCTCAGAGATTGCCAATCTCTGATGCGTGCAGCGCCACCTCTGGGAGCCCCACCCTATTGGGGCTGTATAGGTGTTATGGGTTGCTTAAAGCTACCCGTTACCTGACTCGCTGGGTTAGGAGAAGGGGATGTTGAAGCTTGCTTATGTCCCCTTTCCAGCCCGAGATGCGCTTCTATAAGCGAACCGCTTGGCTAAAGAGGCCACTGATAGTCTCGCTAACTGCTGACTCTGTCTTACTGCAGCATCAGCAGCAGTCACCTGAGAACATCTGTTTCCAAACAGATTCGTGGCCTGAAGGGATGCTTCCCGAAAAGATCCCTTCCCTGTATCGTAAGAATGCCGTAGCTAACGTGGCCTCGCTCCTCAACAGAACCATGTCTGCCGATATAGTCAGAGACATAGCCATGATATGCCTCGTCGCTCTGACTGACTACTGAAACAGCGACTCCAATGCTCTGTCGTCATTCACCTCAATGGTCGCTCTGGCCTTGCACAAAACAAGTCCGTGCCTTATGGAACTAAGCCTTGGATACTCCCATCTCTGAGCATCCTTTTCAAAGGCCGAATACTCTAGGAGCCAAGTTTATGTAAGCATAACCTAATACTTGAGCTTCTGATCCAACTTAGTTTTGGGGTCAAATCCTGTGCCAGATCAATTCCTCTAACAGAGCTCCTACAGTGTGGGGCTGAGGCAGTCTAGGCCTACCCTTGAAAGCAGTAACCTAGTCTGCTTCACACAGAGACTTAGCCCTCGGCACCTGTGCAGGTTAAACAGGACCACTATCATGAGACAGATACTGGTATACCGAAGCTACTGCCTCCGGATAAGAAGGGGCACTGTTCTCCACAGCTACACTAGCTGCTGAGACCAGTCATGAGTCCTCTATCACTAGATGACTCCCAGTGTGCATCCTGTCTTCCCCACCTGATGCCATCAGAGGATTTTAACATTCACCCGTACCAGTGAAGTGCCCTTTTCCTCTGACAAGCCTGGTGCATTTTGTCTTATGAAATTCACCATCATCTAGCCGAATGTCTTAACCGATTGCGCCACGAAGCCCACATTATCATCTGATCGTGACCTTGATCTATGTCTGCTATGCCTATGACGACGTCTATGATCGTACCTTAGACACGACCTAGAATGTCGTTTGTGTTTCATGGATATACAAGACCGCGGCCTGGTAGACGAGCTACTGGAAGATGACCTAGACCTATACCTAGCTCTCTTCCTACTAGACCCGGATCTACCCGTCCTGATCGACGAGTCTGTGCGCCCCTGTCTGATGTCATCAGACTCACCTCAGGACTAATACAGTGTGTCGGTAGGCCAATGTCCTATACCGTTACCCTGTTGTATATCCATAACCTTGAACAGATATTCCGCTGAAAACGGCGTTGTCAAGACCAGCATCGCCGTTATCAGTGGCTATATTTGACACTTCTGTTGACCGGAGGAATACGCTTGCATTCCACCGAGGCGCGCCCAATTGGATTTGCGTGTACTATACCCACATCGCCTATCCCCTTGAATCTACCTGTCCCGTGTCCGGTGTTCTTGCTCAGTGGTTAGCTAATAACCCAGAGCAGAACTAGTGTCCGATGTCCGGCGTTCTTGCTCAGTGGTTAGCGTATAACCCAGAGCAGAACCGGTGTCCGGTGTTCGTGCTCGGCGGTTAGCGTATAAACCAGAGCAGAACTGGGGTCCGGTGTTCTTGCTCAGTGGTTAGCATATAACCCAGAGCAGAACTGGTGTCTGGTGTCCGGTGTCCGGTGTTCTTGCTCAGTGGTTAGCGTATAACCCAGAGCAGAACTGGTGTCCGGTGTTCTTGCTCAGTGGTTAGCGTATAACCCAGAGCAGAACTGGTGTCCGGTGTCCGGTGTCCGGTGTCCGGTGTCCGGTGTCCGGTGTCCGGTGTCCGGTGTCCGGTGGCCGATATCCTTACTCAGTGGGTAGCGGACCACCCAGAGCAGAACTAGCGACGCTGGATGTCTCAGTCATAAGAGATACCCTGCCACTATTCGGACTCGGACTTGGCGTAGACTCAGAAACAGTCTTTAGTTTCTGAATCTTGCCGAACCCCGACTGGTGTCCGGTGTCCGGTGTCCAGTGTCCTTACTCAGTGGGTAGCGGACCACCCAGAGCAGAACTAACGACGTTGGATGCCTCAGTCATAAGAGATACCCTGCCACTATTCGGACTCGGACTTGGCGTAGACTCAGAAACAGTCTTTAGTTTCTGAATCTTGCCGAACCCCGACTGGTGTCCGGTGTCCGGTGTCCGGTGTCCGGTGTCCTTACTCAGTGGGTAGCGGACCACCCAGAGCAGAACTAGCGACGTTGGATGTCTCAGTCATAAGAGACACCCTGCCACTATTCGGACTCGGACTTGGCTCAGACTCAGAAACAACTGTAGTTTCTGAATCTCACTTATTGATACTTACCCTGATAGTACCTAATGGTCAGGCCCCTCCATAGAGGCCCCCAAGGCCCGAGACAAGCCCGGTTTCTCCTTAGAGCAACCGCTATGTCTCTAGCAACAACGGAAACAAATTATCTCATGAGAATCACAAGTTCCCGTTTTGTGACCACAACCAAATTTCCTGACCCGAACTGGGCTTAGGTTTCCCTTAGCCCATTATGAACGTGGTACGGAAAACCTATTCAAATATCGAAAGAGACAGTCTAAAAAAAATTAAAAAATTTCTTTGTCGAAAATAGGAAAGTCCGACAATAGGAAAATCGCGAAGTTTGCGCCCTGTGGCCACACTAAGAAAAAAAACTCGAAATACTTTCAAAATGAAATATTTTCGACTAGCAACTTATAGAAATGAATAGCCCACACTCTATTACAGAAGATATTGCCTACTTACGGACAATAACCATGAATAGAGTGTACAGTTGTTTCTGTCAAAATGTTCCGGGTTTATACGTGTACAAAGTGTTGTGCGTTGCGTATCCGTGGAGTTTCCGTTAGTTGCGTTTCAAACTGTGTGTCGTCTACGTGTAATACGTTTTCGGCCATGCGTTGCGTTTCCCCACTCTTGCGCATGCGCGAAAGTCGAACAAACCGTGTTCAATGCATTGAGTTTCAAAAGCGTGTAATCCGTGTACAACGGTTGTAAACGTATACAACGGTTGTAAACAACGTATTGAGTTTCAAAAGCGTGTAATCCGTGTACAACGGTTGTAAACGTATACAACGGTTGTAAACGTATACAACACTAAGGTAAACCGTTTAAACGATTTAACGCTTTCTTTGACGAACGGTTACACGCATCTACATGTACACAGCACCGTACAGATGAAACCGTGTTATACGTAACACGTTTCCACGGGTTTTAACGCATTACACGTTTTGGTATGCCAACCTTGTATCGCGTAGAATGCGCATGCTCTGATCGTTCTTCGTGTTTGTATATATACTTGTAGACTCACTGCAGGGCTTCTAACATTTTCAGTTTTCCGGTTCTGGACCGATTTTTGAACTCTCAGACCGATTGAGATTTGAAAACTAGTCTTAAAAATCGGTCCGAGTAAAAATTGCCAGTCGGCTGCTATTTCGCTGTAAACCTTGTAAATTTACCGGTTTTGACCACCAAGTAATTTATGACACATATCCGCGGGCCATATCCGTGTTAAACCAGTGTGCAGCTTGCTGTGTATTCAGTTTCTCCAAATATCGATTAATCTTAACACACGCGTGGGACTGGTTTATAGCGGATTAATGACTGAAATAGACTGGCTTCAGCGTAAAGATAATACGAGAGTTCCTAGACTCGCCATTTCTGATGATGTTAAAATAAAATAAAGAAACCATGCACTGTGTTTATCTGTGTTCGTAATATTTAACCCCAATTAACTGACACGGACTATCGGCCCGGGCTATTCCATATTAAGTTAGGAACTGTTACATTACGCTGTATTATGCGTCATTTTTGTGTATATAAAATGTACATAGGAATGCCGCAGATCCTGATGAGCCGGCTCACGTGATCTACAATTCTCAAACATTTTGATAAACGACAAGGTACATCTGTCGTGTTAAAAGCGTGACTCATTAGTCATCAGGGATTAGGGATCAATTGAAGTGCTAAATCACACCGCCGATGTACTTTGAACTCGATCTGAGGGTATGTATTCGCGATATTTTAAAAGGGATGAAACAAGGACGCCTCGAAGCGATCGGGGCCGAACAGGTATTTGCGTTAAAACCGTTGTACACGTTTCAACGCTTTCATATAGCTACACACTTCCAGGTAAAGCGTTGTACACGTTTCAACTCTTTCACCTCGCTACATAATTATACGCCAAAGCGTGTTATACGCCTTGAAGCTAAACGTATTACACGCTTTAAAACTAAACGGTTTGACAATGTGTATTACACGTGTACGAACCGTATTATACGTTTAAACAACGTATGCAACGCTTTTAAACTAAACGGTTTGACAATGTGTATTACACGTGATATGGGATGGGACAGGTGTAAGTGCAGACTAGGTGCGGGTCAATAAATTGTATTCGGAATGGGTAGCCCCAATAGAAGCTATATAGCAACATATAACAGGGAAGTATGATACAGAAACTTAACATTGAATGATGACGCCACCGCCGCCGCCGCCACCGCCGCCGCCACCGCCGTCGCCGCCGCCTCCGCCGCCGCCGACGACTCCGGAAAAGCAAAACCTTAGTCTCGCTTTCCGCTTTCGCGGGAGAGACAAAAACAGTTTTGATTATTGATCATTCCTGCCAAGTTTCATTGGGCCTGGCGGTTCGTGAGAACAAGATTTTTTAAAGAATTTACCTATTTTTCCACGACAGCCATCTTGGATTATGCGACGACCTCCAATTTTATGAGTCTGATGTGCCCCCACCGATAGATCAATCATGTTTGACCAACATTGGCCAAGCGGTTCATGAGAAGATGTTTGAAATTGTGGATGGACGACGACAGACGACGGACGAAAGGTCGTAACAATAGCTCACGCGGATTTTGAATAAGTAAACGTTACTGGCCAAAAAAACACTCCAAAAATGTTACTAGTACTCTACTGCAAGGTTTACTCTAAATTTGTCTCGTCTAACAATGTACTTACAGTTTTTGGTCTGAGCAGAGCTTTCTTGGGCTCATTATTTAGTGCACCCATGTCGGGGGTGAGTGTGCGGTTGTTGGGCCAGATCATCGCCGGGGGAAACAGGCCCGATGACGGCGTGCCACGACTTGGAGGCAGGCTCCGGTGGGCAGACTGGGCTCGCGATCTCTTACCACCTGTTGTCGCTGTGCAATACACAACCAGTCTGTGTTAATGGCACACTCTCTGTTATGCACAGAACATGATGAAACCAGTTAGTAAACTAGAAAATGTGTTCATAGAACACGGATGCCCCCCATCTGCAGCCTTGATAGTAAATTTTCCCATATTTTTAATAAGAAAGCCAAATTCAACTGAACCTAAAAATTCCCATTATTGCATCTCATATAGATCATTCAAGAAATTTAATGAGAATAACTTTAAAACTGATCTGGAAACAGCTCCATGGAATAATATGAAATTGTTTGATGATGTGAATGATATAATGGATACATGGTCAAGATATAATAAATAACCATTTACCAATGAAAAAACATAGGGTTAAACGCAAACAACAGCCAAAGTGGCTGACACCAGACATAATTGATGCAATGAAAATGAGAGACAGTTTCAAATCAATCAATGATGATAGCCAGTACAAATTATATCGAAATAAAGTAAATCAACTAATAAAAAAGTCAAACAAGATTTGTCAGAAGACAACGAAGCTTGCCTGTTGCCAGCCTTTGCTCAAACTTGGCACAGTTGTATACAAAACATGAATTTAATATAACTTGACCTTGGGTTAAGGGGTGTGCGGTGGACCTTGACATTGAGGTCAATGGTGGAAGGTGGGTCATGGATTTGTTATAGCATGATATAGCATATTAAGATGAATGCATGTATGACATATCAATGCGCTCCCTGAAAACAGAAGTAAAACAAAATTTAACCCAACGTTAAGCTTATGAATGAACTAAGTTGATGATTTTCTACAGCATGATAGCTATTCACATGAGGAATGCATGTGCTAAGTTTGTGACCTTGACCTTGGGGAAAGGGGTGGGGGGGGTGAGTCATGGATTTGCTGTAGCACAATAGACGATCATCAGACGAATGCATGTATGAAATATCAAGGCGTTCCCTGTAAAGAAACAGAAGTTATAAAGACATTTACTCCAACGTTAAGTTTATGATGTTGATCTTGGGGAAAGGGGTGGGGGGTTGGTCATGGATTTGTTGTAGCACAATAGAGGATCATCAGATGAATGCATGAATGAAATATCAAAGCGTTCCCTGTAAAGAAACAGAAGATACACAACATTTACCCCAACGTTAAGTTTATGAATGTGCTAAGTTTGTGACATTGACTTGGGGTAAGGGGTGGGCGGTGGGTCATGGCTTTGCTATAGCAAGATAGGGTATCATCAGATGAATGCATGTATGAAATATGAAGGCATTCGCTGTAAATAAACAGAAGTTACACAACATTTTATGAATGTGCTAAGTTTGTGACCTTGACCTTGGGGAAAGGGGTGGGGGGTGGGTCATGGATTTACTATAGCAAGATAGAGTATCATCAGATGAATGCATGTATGAAATATGAAGGCGTTCCCTGTAAATAAACAGAAGTTACACAACATTTACCCCAACATTAAGTTTATGAACATGCTAAGTGTATGGCCTTGACCTTGGGGTAAGGGTTGGGTGGTGGGTCGTGGATTTGCAATAGCATGATAGAGGGTCATCTGAGGAATGCATGTATGAAATATCACGGCGTTCCATGAAAGGAAACAGATGTTATAAGACATTTACCCGAACGTTATGTTTATGAATGTGCTAAGTTTGTGACCTTGGCCTTGTGGTAAAGGATGGGTGGTGGGTCATGGATTTGCTATAGCACGATACAGTATCATCAGATGAATGCATGTATGAACTATCAAGGCATTCCATGAAAAGAAACAGATGTTATAAGACATTTACCCCAACGTTAAGTTTATGAATGTGCTAAGTTTGTGACCTTGACCTTGGGGAAAGGGGTGGGTCATGGATTTGCTATAGCATGATAGAGTATCATCAGATGAATGCATGTATGAAATATGAAGGCGTTCCCTGTAAATAAACATAAGTTACACAACATTTACCCCAACGTTAAGTTTATGAACATGCTAAGTTGGTGACCTTAACTTTGGGTGGTGGGTCGTGGATTTGCTACAGTATAATAGAGGGTCATCTGAGGGATGCATGAATGAAATATCAAGGCGTTCCATGAAAGGAAATAGATGTTATAAGACATTTACCCCAACGTTAAATTTATGAATGTGCTATGTTTATGGCCTTGACCTTGGTTTAAGGGATGGGCGGTGGGTCATGGATTTGCTATAGCACGATAGAGTATCATCAGATGAATGCATGTATGAAATATCAAAGGTGTTCCATGAAAGGAAACAGATGTTATAAGACATTTACCCCAACGTTAAATTTATGAATGTGCTATGTTTGTGGCCTTGACCTTGGTTTAAGGGATGGGCGGTGGGTCATGGATTTGCTATAGCACGATAGAGTATCATCAGATGAATGCATGTATGAAATATCAAAGGTGTTCCATGAAAGGAAACAGATGTTATAAGACATTTACCCCAACATTAAGTTTGTGGACGCCGGCGACGCCGGGGGTATGCCATAAGCTCTTCTGCACTTCGTGCTGGAGAGCTAAAAAATCACAATATACAGTATTCTAAAGGAAAATAACAATAAACCCTCAAGTGTCTGGAGCAATGCGTGTGTGAAATGTGAAGCAGATCCGAGCAAGGAAACAGAAATTATAAGCCATTTACCCAATCATTAAGGTTTCAAACGCACCAAGTCTGTGACCTTGACCCTGGGCTTAGTGGGGGCAGGACACATGTGGATTTATCACAGGGCGGTAGAAGACCATTGGAGCAATGCGTGTGTGAAATGTGAAGCAGATCCGAGCAAGGAAACAGAAATTATAAGCCATTTACCCGAGCGTTAATGTTTCAAATGCACCAAGTCTGTGACCTTGACCCTGGGCTTAGCGGGGGCGGGACGAATGTGGATTTGTCACAGAGCGGTAGAGGACCATTGGAGCAATGCATGTGTGAAATGTGAAGAAGATCTGAGCAAGGAAACACAAATTATAAGCCATTTACTCGAGCGTTAAGGTTCCGAACGCACCAAGTATGTGACCTTGACCCAGGGCTTTCCAGGCTCGGGACGAATGTGGATTTGTCACAGGGCGGTAGAGGACCATTGGAGCAATGCGTGTGTGAAATGTGAAGCAGATTCGAGGAAGGTAACAGAAATTATAAGCCATTTACCCGAGCGTTAAGGTTTCAAACGTACCAAGTCTGTGACCTTGACCCTCGGCTTAGCGGGAGCAGGACGAATGTGGATTTGTCACAGGGCGGTAGAGGACCATTGCAGCAATGCTTGTGTGAAATGTGAAGCAGATCCGAGCGAGGAAACAGAAATTACTGGAAATGTGGCCTGTCGGCACATGAATGCCCCCGCTGGCAGCCAAAGAAAACGAGGCATATTTGATTATAAGCAATTTACCCGAACGTTAATGTTTCGGTACGTACGGACGCCGGTAACACTATATACCCCCCTCATCATTCGGTTGCAGGGGCATAAAAAAAACATGAATATTATATAACTTGACCTTGCGTTAAGGGGTGTGCGGTGGACCTTGACATTGAGGTCAGGGGTGGAAGGTGGGTCGTGGATTTGATATAGCATGATATAGCATATTAAGATGAATGCATGTATGAACTAGAAATGTGGCCTGTCGGCACACGAATGCCCCCGCTGGCAGCCAAAGAAAACGAGGCATATTTGATTATAAGCCATTTACTCGAGCGTTAAGGTTTCGAACGCACCAAGTCTGTGCCCTTGACCCTGGGCTTAACGAGGGCGGGACGAATGTGGATTTGTCACAGGGCAGTAGAGGAGCATTGGAGAAATGTGTGTGTGAAATGTGAAGCAGATCCGAGCAAGCAAACTGAAATTATAAGCCATTTATCCGAGCGTTAAGGTTTCAAACGCACCAAGTCTGTGACCTTCACCCTGGGCTTAGCGGGGGCGGGGCGAATGTGGATTTGTCACAGGGCGGTAGAGGACCATTGGAGCAATGTGTGTGTGAAATGTGAAGCAGATCAGAGCAAGGAAACAGAAATTAGAAGCCATTTACCCGAGCGTTAAGGTTTCGAACGCACCAAGTCTGTGACCTTGACCCTGGGCTTAGCGGGGGCGGGACGAATATGGATTTGTCACAGGACGGTAGAGGACCATTGGAGCAATGCGTGTGTGCGAAATGTGAAGCAGATACGAGCAAGGCAAGCCAACCCGACAGTTTAACTGTAGAAGCCATTACCCGCATAGCGATAGTCGAACGCAAACCAAGTCTTGTGACCTCCGACCCTGGGCTTAGCGGGGGCACAACGAATGGGGAATTTGTCACGACTGAGAGACATTAGAGCAATGCTGTGTTGAAATGTGAAGCAGATCAGCAAGGAAACAGAAATTATAAGCAATTTACCCGAGCGTTAAGGTTTCGAACACACCAAGTCTGTGACCTTGACCCTGGGCTTAGCGGGGGCACAACGAATGTCGATTTGTGACATAGCTGTAGAGGACCATTGGAGCAATGCGTGTGTGAAATGTGAAGCAGATCGGAGCAAGGAAACAGAAATTATAAGCAATTTACCCGAGCGTTAAGGTTTCGAAGTCTGTGACCTTGACCCTGGGCTTAGCGGGGGCGGACGAATGTGGATTTGTCACAGGGCGGTAGAGGACCATTGGAGCAATGCGTGTGTGAAATGTGAAGCAGATCCGAGAAAGGAAACAGAAATTATAAGCCATTTATCCAAGCGTTAAGGCTTCGGGACATAATACGTATGTACGGACGCCGATAACACTATATGCCCCGCCCCCCTCACCATTCGGTGGCGGGGGCATAAATATCAATGCACTCCCTGAAAACAGAAGTAAAACAAAATTTACCCAACGCTAAGTTTATGAATGCACTAAGTTGGTGATTTTCTACAGCATGATAGCTATTCACATGAGGAATGTATGTACGAATGTGCTAAGTTTGTGACCTCGACCTTGGGAAAAGGAGTGTGGGGGGGGTGGGTCATGGATTTGCTGTAGCACAATAGAGGATTATCAGATGAATGCACGTATGAAGTATCAAGGCGTTCCCTGTAAAGAAACAGAAGTTATAACAAGAATTCCGCCACGGAAGCGGTGTCGCGCCTGCCGAGGCATTTGACCGTGAACATTACAAGTAAATAAATGACCTTGACCTTGAGAATTTGGATGTGGGGGTGTGCGTAATGAAGCATCATCCCTAGACAAACATTGATGTGAAATTTTATCAAAGTCTGGCAAGGGGTTAAAGAGATATTGTGAAAAAACAATAACTTTAACGCATTTCTGTTACAAAACCGGTGAACATTACAAGTAAATAAATGACCTTGACCTTGAGAATTTGGATGTGGGGGTGTGCGTAATGAAGCATCATCCCTAGACAAACATTGATGTGAAATATTATCAAAGTCTGGCAAGGGGTTAAAGAGATATTGTGAAAAAACAATAATTTTAACGCATTTCTGTTACAAAAACCGGTGAACATTACAAGTAAATAAATGAACCTTGACTTGAGAATTTGGATGTGGGGGTGTAATGAATGAAGTATCATCCCATAGAAAAACATTGATGTGAAAATATTATCAAAGTAAAATGGCAAGGGGTTAAAGAGATATTGTGAAAAAACAATAACTTTACGCATTTCTGTTACAAAAACCGGGTGAACATTACAAGTAAATAAATGACCTTGACATTGAGAATTTGGATGTGGGGGTGTGCGTAATGATGTATCATCCCTAGAAAAACATTGATTGTGAAATATCAAAGTCTGGCAAGGGGTTTAAAGAGATATTGTGAAAAAACAATAATTTTAACGCATTTCTGTTACAAAACCGGTGAACATTACAAGTAAATAAATGACCTTGACCTTGAGAATTTGGATGTGGGGGTGTGCGTAATGAAGCATCATCCCTAGACAAACATTGATGTGAAATATTATCAAAAGTCTGGCAAGGGGTTAAAGAGATATTGTGAAAAAAACAATTAACTTTTAACGCATTTCTGTTACAAAAAACCGGTGAACATTACAAGTAAATAAATGACCTTGACCTTGAGAATTTGGATGTGGGGGGTGTGCGTAAATGAAGTATCATCCCTAGAAAAAACATTGATGTGAAATATTATCAAAGTCTGGCAAGGGGTTAAAGAGATATTGTGAAAAAACAATAACTTTAACGCATTTCTGTTACAAAACCGGTGAACATTACAAGTAAATAAATGACCTTGACATTGAGAATTTGGATGTGGGGGTGTGCGTAATGATGTATCATCCCTAGAAAAACATTGATGTGAAATATTATCAAAGTCTGGCAAGGGGTTAAAGAGATATTGTGAAAAAACAATAACTTTAACGCATTTCTGTTACAAAACCGGTGAATATAAAAAGTAAATATATGACCTTGACCTTCAGAATTTGGATGTGGGGGAGTGCATAGTGAAGCATCATCACATAATAAACATTGATATGAAATATTATCAAAGTCTGGCAAGGGGTTAAAGAGATATTGTGAAAAAACAATAACTTTAACATATTTGTCTAACACAAAAACCGGACGACGCTGACGACGACGACGCGGACGACGACGAAAAAAGCGCAGACTATAGTGGCGCCTCTGCTAAAGCAGGCGCGACAAAAAGACATTTACTCCAACGTTAAGTTTATGATGTTGATCTTGGGGAAAGGGGTAGGGGGTTGGTCATGGATTTGCTGTAGCACAATAGAGGATCATCAGATGAATGCATGTATGAAATATCAAAGTGTTCCCTGTAAAGAAATAGAATTTACACAACATTTACCCCAACGTAAAGTTTATGAACATGCTTAAGTTTGTGACCTTGACCTTGGGGTAAGGGTTGGATGGTGGGTTGTGGATTTGCTACATCATGATAGAGGGTCATCTGAGGAATGAATGTATGAAATATTAAGGTGTTCCATCAAAGGAAACAGATGTTATAAGACATTTACCCCAACGTTAAGTTTATGAATGTGCTAAGTTTGTGACCTTGACCCTGGGGTAAGGGGTGAGGGTGGGTCATGGATTTGCTATAGCACATTAGAGGATCATCAGATGAATGCATGTATGAAATATCAAAGTGTTCTCTATAAAGAAACAGAAGTTACACAACATTTACCCAACGTTAAGTTTATGAACATGCTAAGTTTGTGACCTTGACATTGGGGTAAGTGTTGGGTGGTGGGTTGTGGATTTGCTACAGCATAATTGAGGGTTATCTGAGGAATGCATGTATGAAATATCAAGGCGTTCCATGAAAGGAAACAGATGTTATAAGACATTTACCCCAACGTTAAGTTTATGAATGTGCAAAGTTTCTGACCTTGACCTTGGGGTAAGGGGTGGGCGGTGGGTCATGGATTTGCGATAGCACGATAGGGTATCATCAGATGAACACAGATGAATGCATGTATGAAATATCAAAGTGTTCCCTGTAAAGAAACAGAAGTTACACAACATTTACACCAACGTTAAGTTTATGAACATGCTAAGTTTGTGACCTTGACTTTGGGGTAAGGGTTGGGTGGTGGGTTGTGGATTTGCTAAAGCACGATTGACGGTCATCTGAGGAATGCATGTATGAAATATCAAGGCGTTCCATGAAAGGAAACAGATGTTATAAGACATTTACCCCAATGTTAAGTTTATGAATGTGCTAAGTTTGTGACCTTGACCTTGGGGTAAGGGGTGGGCGGTGGGTCATGGATTTGCGATAGCATGATAGGGTATCATCAGATGAATACATATGTATGAAATATCAAGGCGTTCCATGAAAGGGAACAGATGTTACAAGACATTTACCACAATGTTAAGTTTATGAATGTGTCAAGTTTGTGACCTTGACCTTGGGGTAAGGGGTGGACGGTGGGTCATGGATTTGCGATAGCACGATAGGGTATCATCAGATGAATACATATGTATGAAATATCAAGGCGTTCCATGAAAGGAAACAGATGTTACAAGACATTTACCACAATGTTAAGTTTATGAATGTGTCAAGTTTGTGACCTTGACCTTGGGGTAAGGGGTGGACGGTGGGTCATGGATTTGGTATAGCACGATAGAGTATCATCAGATGAATGCATGTATGAAATATGAAGGCATTCCCTGTAAATAAACAGAAGTTACACAACATTTACCCCAACGTTAAGTTTATGAATGTGCTAGATTTGTGACCTTGACCTTGGGGTAAGGGTTGGGTGGTGAGTCGTGGATTTGCTACAGCATGATAGAGGGTCATCTGAGGAATGCTTGTATGAAATATCAATGCGTTCCATCAAAGAAAACAGATGTTATAAGACATTTACCCCAACGTTACACAACATTTACCCCAACGTTAAGTTTATGAACATGCTAAGTTTGTGACCTTGACCTTGGGGTAAGGGTTGGGTGGTGGGTCGTGGATTTGCTACAGTATGATAGAGGGTCGTCAGATGAAAGCATGTAAATATGAAGGCGTTCCCTGTAAATAAACAGAAGTTACACAACATTTACCCCAACGTTAAGTTTATGAACATGTTAAGTATGTGACCTTGACTTGGGGTAAGGGATGGGCGGTGGGTCATGGATTTGCTATAGCACGATAGAGTATTATCAGATGAATGCATGTATGAAATATCAAGGCGTTCCATGAAAGGAAACAGATGTTATAGGAAATTTACCCCAACGTTAAGTTTATGAATGTGCTAAATTTGTGACCGTGACCTTTCGGTAAGGGGTGGGCGGTGGGTCATGGATTTGCTACACCATGCTAGAGGGTCATCTGAGGAATGCATGTATGAAATAACAAGGTGTTCCATGAAAGGAAACAAAAGTTATAAGACATTTACCCCAACATTAAATTTATGAATGTGCTAGATTTGTGACCTTGACCTTGGGGTAAGGGTTGGGTGGTGAGTCGTGGATTTGCTACAGCATGATAGAGGGTCATCTGAGGAATGCATGTATGAAATAACAAGGTGTTCCATGAAAGGAAACAGAAGTTATAAGACATTTATTTACCCCAACGTTAAGTTTGTGGACGCCGACGACGCCGGGGGTATGCCATAAGCTTTTCTGCACTTTGTTACAGCATGATAGAGGGTCATCTGAGGAATGCAGGTATGAAATAACAAGGTGTTCCATAAAAGGTAACATAATTTAAAAGAGATTTACCCAACGTTAAGTTTGTGGACGACGCCGACGCCTCCGACGCCGCCGGGGGTATGCCATAAGCTCTTCTGCACTTTGTACAGGCGAGCTAAAAATGTATCTTCCACAGTTTTCTCACTTAATATTGATGGCAGGACTGTTGAAAGCCCAGAAGATATTTCTTCTGAATTTAATAAATTTTTCGTAAACGTTGCATCTTAAATTAAAGAACCAGTTAAACATTTAAAAAAACATAACGCATTTTGTGAAATGAAGATCCCGAGCGACACAAATTTTTATATCCCAAAAATAACAAAAACTCAGGTGGAAAAGTATTTAACAACTATTGATGTTTCAAAAGCAACTGGACTGGATGAAATTGGACCTAGACTGTTAAAAATTGCGGCACCCTACATATCAGAAAGTACGACACACATATGTAACACCAGATGACCGCGGCCCGCATGTCGACCCCGCTGAGGCATTTGATGGTCTCAGAGTGTACATTGTATTTATTTGAAGTTTGATGCCCAATAAGCATACAAAGTTTCAAGCAAATCTGACTTACGGTTACAGAGATAGTAGGTATGTGAAAACTTTAAAGCAAATTTTGACAGAAACTTTAATGCAAACTTCTAAGTCATTTGACCTACATAGGGGCACAGGGGCCACATGAGTGGGACACAGAATGAATATATGGATGATGACTAATAAGCATATGAAGTTTCAAGTCAATGTGACTTAGGACTGCAGAGATATAAGGTATTTAAAAACTTTAACGCAGATTTCGGACCGCAAACTTCCATGTCATTTGACCTTGACCTTGGGCACAGGGGCTGCATGAGTGGGATACAGCATGAATATATGGATGATGACTAATAAGTATATAAAGTTTCAAGTCAATGTGACTCAGGACTGCAGAGATATAAGGTATTTAAAAACTTTAACACAGATTTCGGAACGCAAACTTCTAAGACATTTGACCTTGACCTTGGGCACAGGGGCCGCATGAGTGGGAAACAGCATGAATATATGGATCATTATTAATAAGCATATGAAGTTTCAAGTCAATGTGACTTAGGACTGCAGAGATATAAGGTATTTAAAAACTTTAACGCAGATTTCGGACGGACGCACGGACGGACGGACGCACGGACGCACGGACACCCGGACGTCATTGTGATCACTATGTCTCGCTTTCCGCAAGCGGGCTCGACAAAAAGTATTAATACAGGTGTATTTCCAGACCAGTGAAAACAAGGAAAGGTAACACCATTATTTAAAGCAGGTGATAACAAGAAACGAGGCAACGCCACGAAGGCCAGGTTTTTTCCAAGCATGGACACTTGGATAACATAATTATACCCACTTTTTGTAGACTAGATGGCCGTGGCCTGCATGTCGCACCTTGGGGCGAGGCATGGACACTAAAAAAATAGATATAGTAGATGGAAAAACTTTAACGAAAAAACTTTAACCGGACACACGGACGTACGGACGGACGGACGTATGCCAAAATGCCGACGATATCGCGCTTTCTGCAAGCGGGTGCGACAATGATGATAAACACCCATGTGTGAAGTATCAAGGTAATAGGTGAAGCAGTTGCAGAGATATAGTACACAAAAATACTTTAACAAATAAATTCAAAGTAATTTCACCTTGACATTGCGCACAGGGGCCGCACGGTTGGGGGTTAGAGTGAAAATATGGACGATGATAAACACCCATGTGAAGTTTGAAGGTAATGGGCGAAGCAGTTGCAGAGATATAGTATAACAAAAAAGTTTTAACCAAAAAATTTAACCAGACGTACGTTAAAAAGTTAACGTTGAAAATGGCTAAGTCAATTACGTAAAAATAATAGGTGAAGGTAAAAAAATGGTCACATGTTGGATAGTTGTATGTGCTAGGCACCGCTTGGTTATGAAGCTGTGAAAGTTTGGTGGTCCTAGGTGGTACAGTACCAAAGAAATGGACTTAAACACAAAAACTTAACATTGTAAACGCAGAAAAGTTAACATTGAAAATGGCTAAGTCGACTGCGCGGAAAAAAATGGGTGAAGTTCAAAAAAAAGTAACATGTTGGATAGTGATATGTGGTGGACACCCCTTGATTATGAAGCTGTGAAAGTTTGGTGGTCCTAGGTGGTACAGTACCAAAGAAATGGACTTAAACACGAAAACTTAACATTGAAAACGCGAAAACTTAACATTGAAAATGGCTAAGTCGATTGCGCGGAAAAAATGGGTCAAGTTAAAAAAAAAGTAAGATGTTGGATAGTGATATGTGGTGGGCACCCCTTGATTATGAAGCTGTGAAAGTTTGGTGGTCCTAGGTGGTACAGTAACAAAGAAATGGACTCAAACACGAAAAACTTAACATTGATTGTGGACGCCGCCCGCCAGCCCGCCCTGCCAGCCCGCCCGCCCGCCCGCCCGCCCGCACCCGCCCGCCTGCCGCCCGCCGCCCGCCCGGCTTTCGCCAATCCAATAGCCTGGATTTTTTTTAAAAAAACCTGGCTAAAAATGACCCAAGCAATTATAGACCCATATCAATTCTCCCAGTGTTATCCAAACTTTTAGAAAACCATGTTCATGACTCTTTGATGGATTTTCTGACTACGTTCAAACTATTACATACAACACAATCTGGATTTAGACCAAATCACTCGTGTGAGACGGCCTTAGCTTGTATGATTGATAAATGGCTAGGTGCAATCAATAATGGAGAAATTATTGGAGCTGTCATGGTTGACTTTAAGAAAGCATTTGATCTAGTAGACCATTCTCTTCTGCTAAAAAAGCTATGTCACTATAAGCTATCAAATACATCAGTAAAATGGTTCTCATCTTATTTACTTAATAGAAGTCAAAAGGTATCCTCTAATAATACATTATCTGCAACTGAATATATAACCTCCGGAGTCCCCCAGCGGTCTATATTAGGACCGCTTCTATTTTTATAAATGATTTACCTCTATACACGGACAATGTTAAGACTGTTAAGACTGATTTGTATGCAGATGACACAACACTATATGACATGAACAAAGCATTGCCAAATGTTAAACAAAATCTGGAGCATGAATTAGAAAAACTATCCACTTGGTGTAAAAAGAATGGAATGGTTATAAATTCCTCTAAAACAAAGGTTTTGCTCGTGACTACACATCAAAAACAAGAATTCCGCCACGGAAGCGGTATCTCGCCTGCCGAGGCATTTGACCGTGAAGATTACAAGTAAGTAAATGACCTTGACCTTGAGAATTTGGATGTGGGGGTGTGCGTAATGAAGCATCATCCCTAGACAAACATTGATGTGAAATATTATCAAAGTATGGCAAGGGGTTAAAGAGATATTGTGAAAAAACAATAACTTAAACGCATTTCTGTTACAAAACCGGTGAACATTACAAGTAAATAAATAACCTTGACCTTGAGAATTTGGATGTGGGGGTATGCGTAATGAAGCATCATCCCTAGACAAACATTGATGTGAATATTATCAAAGTGTGCAAGGGGTTAAAGAGATATTGTGAAAAAACAATAACTTTAACGCATTTCTGTTACAAAACTGGTGAACATTACAAGTAAATAAATGACCTTGACCTTGAGAATTTGGATGTGGGGGTGTGCGTAATGAAGCATCATCCCTAGACAAACATTGATGTGAAATATTATCAAAGTGTGGCAAGGGGTTAAAGAGATATTGTGAAAAAACAATAACTTTAACGCATTTCTGTTACAAAACCGGTGAACATTACAAGTAAATAAATTACCTTGACCTTGAGAATTTGGATGTGGGGGTGTACGTAATGAAACATCATCCCTAGACAAACATTGATGTGAAATATTATCAAAGTGTGGCAAGGGGTTTAAGAGATATTGTGGAAAAAACAAGAAAAAACTTAATTAAACTTAACAAATTTCTTGTTTACAAAAACCGGTGAAACATTACAAGTAAACTAAATGGACCTTAGACCTTGGTTATAAAATGCGATGATAATTTTTAATTATAGTTTATACAACTATAATTGGGAGACTGTCATGCAAGTTCTCCCAGTTTTGACAAGATGTTGGTTTTGTGGTGGCAGGCCTGATTCTACATAATAGGTCAGTGTCCCAGCCTAAGCGTGAGTGCATGATCATTTTTAGATATGCTAATTTTGACAATGGAATTATTGGTTAAATTATATAAGTTCAAAGGATCGCTGGGAGCAGGGAAGTGACATCCGCTGTCCCGGTGGGGAATTCAAGTTTTGCACAATGCGTAGATACCGGCTCGTGGATGTTTCTGAGGATTCTTGACATAAATAATTAATAATAGCGACTGGCTGGAAATACTTTCGACGTTGGATAATTACTTCGATAGATTTATCATTTATAATATCAGACCATGTGATTTAGGAATTATTATTATTTCGTGAATGCTCCAAATGGATATTCTTATTTAATTTTAATGATCGGAGAATTATTTTGATTTATGCCGTGTGAATGGCTTCTTAAGACATCCCAGATTTTGAATATCTAATCAGACCGACAAACAAAGTGTTGCCCGTATTTCTACGGATTATATTCCTTTTTTACAACATTGGAACCAAGTGTGTAAACTTTGCCACAAAAATGGATGTGCGAGCCTGTTCGAACAGTCGGAAGCGCAAATCTGGGGACGTGACATTGGATCGGGTTGAGATTCCGCAATTTAATATCTCGGCAGAGGTAGATCCACCTTACGACATGTCACTTCCCGAAAACTGGAGCGTGCAGAAGTTAAAATCTGGACTACGGCAACTGGGAATATCCCCAGGCCTTCAACAGAAAAATGTCGTTTAGTTCACCTATATCGGTCGGCGACAATCAAATTCTAGATCAACAAGCAGTGCGGTTATGTCAACAGCCATAACCTCTAACCAGCGTGCTGCAGTTATATCAACAGATGACGTCATTGCGCAGTCGGTTGCGCAGACATCGCATAGAGGCAGTAACCATGGTCGCGGTGTCGCTTTATCTGAGCATGCGCAATCGCACACAGTACAGCGCAGTGAAACCGAAACTAGACTTCGGGAATCTCCGGGCGACAACAACATCGCAGATCTGCATGCCAGTGTGTCTGCTTTACAGCAGACCGTCGCGAAACTTACCGATAACATGGATATACTTATACAGCAAAATGTGCAAACTAATTCGATATCCGCTCACATTCATTCTCATGTCGCACCTGAGTTACCATCCGTGTCTGGCCAGCCAGTGTTAGCAGGTGCGTCATTCGTGGAAGGTAACTTATTCATGAACAGTACTAACAACAACAACAATGTCAGTTCCATAAACTTAGAAAATGCTCGGTCCACATACGGGTACACTGCTGAGGCATTGCCTTTCGTAGAAACAGTTCATCCTAGTGTCAAATGAAACATTCAGGAAGGTAAAGACGTGAATTTGGCCTCGTTGTTGATACCTTATTACAATTGTCAGTCGGACTCTGTACCCGGTGGTAACCAGAAACCGGACGTTCGCTTAAACACAGAATTAAGTTTGCCACAATTCATTCAGGCATTCGCCGTCTATAAAAACATCATGTGCCAGGTGCATCCTAATAGGCGACCAGAATTAGATCTGTATGAGCGTGATATAATTGACATGGCATCCAGGTATGGGGGTCGTGGCTTTTATGAGTACCACAAATCTTTCTCGGCACAGGCTGTGGCACATCTCCGCTTCCATGGCGTGAAAATAGACTGGTCAGTTAGGAATAATACGTTGTTTTGTTCCATATTTTCAAATTACAAGGCTAATTGTTGCTCCGAGTGTGGTAGCACACTGCACATGTCGCAGTTCTGTCCGTCACAAACCTATGCTGTCTCTGGTAGTACAATGGAACCGTACAATAAGGCCAGTAGAGTTACCACGACTGCTGGTAGTTTTGCCAACCGTGCAAATTCCACCAAAGATCTTTTGGGTCACACACGAGTGATTCACAATGGAAACGAGATTTGTAACAATTTTAACACTATGCCTGGTTGCCATGCGTCTCAATGCAGACATGTGCATTTGTACTTAGTATGTAAACAGAGTGATCACTCAAAAATGAATTGTCAGAATTAAAACAAGAGGGCCATGATGGCCCTAATTCGCTCACCTGACTCCATGAACACCAGAGGAGAATGTGACATTGAGTTCATGTGTTTTAAAAAAAAAGTGCTATTTTTAGATGGACGTCATCTTGGATCAAGTGATGACTCTCATTTTACCAAATCTGAAAATGCTTCACCCAAGGATCTTAACTTACTATGAAGTTTGGCAAGCATCGGCCATGTGGTTCCTGAGAAAAAGACGTTCAAAATCTCGAATAAATGGACCTTTTGGCGGCCATCATGGATGACATAATCATCCGATTCCGACAAATATTGCACCAGAGCAATGCCTCATCGATACCTTCAATTTGATATATGACAGCTATTCAGTCGAAAATAAAATTTGACCCCCAGCTACGCTTTGACCCCACGTTTTTGACCCCGGGGTAACCATTTTAACACCTTTGAAAGAGCATTCTACATCGATCATTCCTACCAATTTTCGTCTAAATCCGGCTGGCGGTTCATGAGAAGAAGATTTTTTAAGAATTTGTGCTATTTTTAGACGGTGGCCATCTTGGATTAGCGTCGACCTCAGTTTTAACAAATCTGAAAAGGCTTCACCCATGGACCATAACTGTGAAGTTTGGCCAACATGGGCCAAGCGGTTCGTGTCAAGAAGAATTTTGAAATCTCTAATAAAAGAATGACCTTTTGACCTTTCGGCGGCCATCTTGGATGACAAGACCATCCAATTTCGACAAAAGTGTACCAGAGCCATTGCCTCTTTGATACCTTCGATTTGATATAGACATGACCATATTCGGTCAAAAATAAAATTTGACCCCATGGGCCACGCCCATTTTTGACCCCGGGGTCACCATTCTAACAACTTTGAAAGAGCATTGTACATCGATCATTCCTAACAAGTTTCGTCGAAATCCAGTTGGCGGTTCAGGAGAAGAAGATTTTTGAAGAATTTGCGCTATTTTTAGACGGCGGCCACCTTGGATTACGTAATGACGTCATTTTAACAATTTTGTAATCCCCCTACCTAAGGACCATGACCATGAAGTTTGGTGACTATAGGCCCAATGGTTACCGAGGAGAAGACATTTGAAAATGTTCACGGACGACGACGACGACGGACGACGACGGACGACGACGGACGACGACGGACACATTGCGGTAACAATAGCTCACATGAGCTTCGCTCAGGTGAGCTAAAAACTGGCAGGGCCAGGGACAGAAAATACCGAGCCTGACATAGTGCCTAGGAACAGCCCTATAAATGTTATAAAATTGAGTTTCGAGTTGCAGCATCATCCGGATAAGAACTATACACTAACTATTTAATTGACGTATTTTCAGAGGGATTTGAGACTGGTTTTAAGCATTTACCTGCATTACCGTATGAGTGTAAAAACTTGTTATCTGCAATTAAACAGCCTGACATTACTTCACAGTTGATTCAGTCAGAATTAGTTAAAGGATATTTGATCGGCCCTTTTGATAGCATTCCATATCCACATTACGTATCAGCCCAATTGGCATTGCTGAGGGGAAGTACTCTGGGAAAAAGAGGTTAATTGTGGACTTCTCATGATAATTTATTACATCCCAGTTTAAATGACCTTATTGATAGGGACGAATACTCTTTGACATATGTCACCATTGACCATGCGATTAGAATAACTCAGCGATTGGGAAAGGGGAGTAGATATTGTAAAGCTGACATTCAAGATGCCTTTAAACAGGTTCCTGTCAAGAGAGAGTTGTGGCCCTTTCAGGGTATCAAGTGGAACGATAAATATTACTTCTACACCAGATTATTAGTGTTTGGCAGTTGATTGTCTCAAGTTATTTGTTGGATCCTGCAAAACAATTATGGAATCAGTAATTGTTTACATTTGCTGGACGATATTCTCACAATCAATTCTCCATCCGATGATGCCGATCATACTATGTATATTTTGCGGTTAGTATTTGAGAAACTTGGTATACCGTTATCACCCACAAAAACTATGGGGCCAGTTACGGTTATTGAGTACTTAGGAATTATATTAGACAGTGGTGAAGATGGATGGCATGGTTTGCCGCTCTAGAGAGAAAGATGCAGAGAAAATCGCGGAATTTAGTTACAAACATTATCAAAAAGGAAATCATGTACAAAGAGGGAATTATACTGAGCAAAACTAGAAACGTCCCTCCATGTTTAAGGAAAGATTCATCAAAAACTAAAAGGGTTACTTTTAAAAATCAAAATGGAAAAACAAGTTCATTCATTTCTGTATCAAAGCCAATAAATTGCATTTGGATATCTTGTTAAATATTCGAGAGATAACCGGCCAAGGGCGGTAGGGGTCAAAATCAAAAATCACAAAAACTCAGAAATGTGTTACTTAATGTTTAGAGATGGAATTTCAATAAGTAATGTGGCAAATTCAGTAAATCTCGTTAGTACCGAGTGTGGCCACCATTTGCATGAATGCATGCAATGATCCTACGCCGCATCGACGTGACGTAACGCAATACCAGTGCGTTGGGCAAATTCCTCCATTCCCGTTGTAACGCCCGTGTAAGATCGCGAACATTGTCAATCTGATGGTTAGCTCGTGCTTTGCGGCCCAGCTCATCCCATATGTGCTCAATGGGATTGAGATCCGGGGAGACCGCGGGCCATGGCATGACGTCGACGTTGTTTTGCTGTAAGTATTGAGTGGTGACCCTGGCTACGTGAGGGCGGGCATTCGTGCATCAATGTCACACCAGGACCATGCCTGACGGATAAATGGTAAGGCATGTGCATTTAGCACATCTGCAACATAACGTTGTGCATTGATGTTGCCCTGTACAACAACCAAATCTGTCTTCCGGTTTCCCATGATCCCACCCCAGACCATTACGCTCCCTCCCCCAAACCTGTTCTTCTCAACAATGCAACAATCGGTGAATCTTTCATTTTTACGCCTGTATACCCGTAATCTTGCGTCAGCATGACTAACTGTGAACCGAGATTCATCGGTGAACAAAACTCGGTTCCAGTCAGCCCTTCTCCAGTTCAGATGACGTCGCGCCCATAACAGTCTGGCAGCACGGTGACGTTGGGTCATTATCTGATCATGTGTACGGGCGGCGTGCCCGGATTGGTTGGGCGTTACGACGTAACCGGTTGCGAATGGTTCTGCCCTGAGACACCGTATCGCCTAGCAGTGACTGTGGCTGCCAATCGAAGTTGACGTAAGTGCGTCAACGTAATGTAACGATCGGCTCTAGCCGTCGTTACACGAGGCCTACCAGGTCGCTGCCGGTCGTGAACAGCCCCAGTCTGCTGGTACCGGGCTGCAAGACGATCAATCGTCTTCCGACAGCAACCAAACCGAGGCGCGACCGCCCTGGCGGCCATCCCACCCGCAAGCATCCCAATTGCCTGATTTGCGTCGTTGTTTTCGGAAAGCCGTGGCATATAGAAAACAGTGAAAAATTAAAAAAGTTTTTTAATTTTCCGAATAGCCCCTATCGCAATGAATGTACGACATGAACTGAATCACCTTATCGATGACAAGTATAGCGTGCACGTGCAAAAAGTGGAAATCAACGTTCCGGTCACTGGCCGCTATGTAAACCGTGTGTATCGGCTAAACTCTACACGATCGTATTCTGAACATCGCCACGGTTTAAAATACATGTACTTTGAACATGTGATACATACATAGACAGAGCTACACCGGCTATAAAACAGGGACGTTTCTAGTTTTGTTGAGTATATTAAGCCTTCTAGGACATCTCAATTTTGCATGCCGCGTGATTTATCCAGGTCGTACATTTGTGTCATACATGTACTTGATATCGCTGTCTTCTTCTGTCATTAAATTTCACCATTATGTTAAAATCACGACAGACTGTAGATTAGACATTTGTATGTGGTCTAAATTTCTTCATGAATGGAACGGTATTTCAATGTTCATGAATGATGACCTTACAATGGCTGATGATATGCAGTTTTTCACGGATGCTACACCTCGAGCATATGCAGGGTATTATTGTGGGAAGTGGTTTCAAGGGGAATGTCCTGCTTTTATTTCATCGGAAGTCGTGGCGTATTCGTTTTCAATATCTGCAAGCAGGCATGAGCAATCCTATGTCTCCATGGATAGACTACAATGTGTTATACGTGGTGTTAAACGTAGTCAAGGTGCGAAGACGAGGTTGAGACTGCCAATAACTTTTTCAATTCTGAAGCAGATGTGCGACTTATTACATGCGGGAGATTTTACCCCAAACTTAGATTTGACGTTACAATGTATGTGTTCATTAGCCTATTTCGGCTTTCTTCGCTGCGGTGAGTTCACTGTTAAAGCTCGGAATGATGATGTTTATTCATATTTGAAATGTCAGGATGTGTCGTTCTTGACAGATCATTCTATGTTTTGTCTTACGCTACCTATTTCCAAGACTGATCCGTTCAGTGTAGGCGTTGATATACCGATATACAGAAATAACTCCATTAATTGCTGTCCAGTGTATTTGATGGAACATTATTTGTGTCTACGCAGAAAGCATGCTATACCAGGTACATCCGAGTTGCACGCAGTGCTATACAAGCTGCACAGGCCCGGATGTGTCATTGACTTCATACAAGGTAAACAATACTGTGGATGTGATAGTTTGTGCACTTTATTTAACAGCAGGTTACACACAGATGTCATATTTGTCTACATGTTCTTGTTGGGTACAAAATATTAATTAAGTGTGTTACGAGTACACGCATACCTAATTCATTTCTCCTCTTGGGGGCACTCCCCCTTTTCGATAAATTAATTCATATGTGCGGCATCAGTTGAAACATTTGCCAGATTTGTTGATACATCATTCACTGGCCTGAAGCGACTCGTCCCAGTACGTACGCTCGACACAACATTCTGTACGCTCGACTCACCTCATTATCGGCTCGCCAGTCGGTACACTCGCCCTGGACGACCCACCTCTCTATAGTCCGAGTACGCTCGACTCGCCAGTCGGTTACGCTCGACTACCCTGCACCACTTTCCTCATTATAGTCGGTACGCTCGACTCACCAGTCGGTACGCTCGACTAATTTCGACGACTCACCTCTTTATAGTCGGTACGCTCGACTCGCCAGTCGGTACGCTCGACTCACCAGTCGGTACGCTCGACTCGCATTCGAGTTGTTAACTCAACTCAGATCTTTCTAGTCGTCCACTTGATACACATCCTAGTTGTTAACTCAACTCAGCTCTTTCTAGTCGTATGCTCGACTCACCTCTTTCTAGTCTTTCACTTAACTCGTCACCCTCTAGTCGTTTCACGCGAGTTATTAGCTCTACACATTCACTCCGCCATAGTCGTGCAAGAGAATAGCTACTGCATACGTCTCAACTCTTGCTCAGAGAAATCTGGTCTGGCACATGCGAGTCTGATGAAGCACAGCACCAAATAGCAGGTAGCCCCCAATGAGGAGCCAAATATGTTAGGTATGTGGTCATGTAATATATATGATAGTACCGTTGTCACAGGAAATTCTCCCCCATGGAAATCTTCCCCCGCGGGGTCGAGGAAATATTCCCTCCCGGGGAAGAATTTCCTAGGAAATTCTCCCCCCCCCCTGGGGGGGAATATTTCCAGGCTCGACCCTCTGAAATTCTCCCCCCCACCCTGGAAATTCTCACCCAAAAGTTTGTGTATGAATGCTACAAAGCAGAATTATTTCCCACCAAACATGTGCACATAGGCACAATGTATGTCATTTGGTAGTATAAGAAAGGGGAACATAAAAAAAATCACCACCCTCACATCCCACCCCAATCACCTGCTATTCTTCTCCTTCTCTACAAAGAGACATTCACATTACGTCCTCTGTTACCAACAAACTGGTTCTAGCATGTGCATTTTGTATGCTCCTGAGCACAATATCAACAATGTATATGAAAATACATTAAAAGTTTTGTGGACAGTGTCTGTGAAGGTGGTGATGGGGGGGGGGGGGAGATTTCCAGGGGGGGGGGGGGGGGGGAGATTTCCTGTTACACGGTACTATGTTAGCTTAATAAGATATTTCATGTTTTCTATATACAGTTGCATGATGTGGGGATTGGTGGGTCAGAGGGATGGAGTGGGGTTATTGAGTATTTCAGATAACTGATAAAGGAAGGACAATACAAGTTACAGCATAATGATGATCTTCCTGCAAGTTTAGGTAATAGTCAATCGAGTAATCTGGTAATAGTGTATAAAGGTAAATAAATTTTTAGTGGCGTTTACTGATCAGACAAAACTATAACCTACAATCTCAACTGCTAGAACAACTAGAAATGGACGCTTGTCGACAAGCGCATGTGTATCCCCCTCCCCAGATACACAAGTAGTTTGAAAAATGGGTGTTCGAGTTATGCTCCGGAGACAAAACCAGTGACGGAAAAACAAAGGGAGATAACTAAAAAATTAGTGATGCAAGAGTTGTCATTCTTGCGTGACACACCTTTAGGGTCGTGGTCTATGCATGTGTGAAGTTTCATGAACATATTCCAAAGGGTGTTCGAGTTATGCTCCGGACACGAAATCAGTGCACGAAACAACAAAGGGAGATAACTAAGAAATTAACGATGCAAGAGTTGTCATTCTTACGTGCGACACACCTTTGGGTCGTCTTCTATGCATGTGTGAAGTTTAATAAACTAGAAAATGTGTTCATAGAACACGGATGTCCCACATATCGCTTTGATAATAAATGAGGCCAAATTCCAAGTCAAAATTTTCTTTTACCTGAGCGTTAAAGTTTTTGAAGCACCAAGTATGTGACCTTGACCCTGGGCTTGGCGGGGGCAGGACGAACGTGGATTTGGCACAGGGCGGTAGAGGACCATTAGAGCAATGCATATATGAAATATGAAGCTGATCCGTGAAAGAAAACAGAAATTATAAGATATTTTACCTGAGCGTTAAAGTTTTTGAAGCACTATGTATGGGCTTGGCGGGGGCAGGACGAATGTGGATTTGGCACAGGGCGGTAGAGGACCATTAGAGCAATGTGTATATGAAATATGAAGGAGATCGGTCGAAGGATGAAGAAATTATGAGACATTAACCCGAGTGTTAAAGTTTTGTGACGGACGGACGGACGAGACGACGGGAGGACGGGACGCACGTTCCTACAAATGAATACTTGTTGGGTTTTTACTCTATAAAAATACCCAACAAGAGTACCCAACACTATCCTAACCCTACCCAATAAGATCCCCGTACGCTTACAACAAGTACCCATTCGTGTGTGCGGACGGACGGACGGACAAGGGTAACACTAAATGCCCCCTCCATAGTGGGGGGGCATAAAAATATTCCAAAGGCTGTTCGAGTTATGCTCTGGATACACAATCAGAGCACGAAACAACAAAGGGAGATAAGTAAACAAGAATTCCGCGGAATCAAATGCCTCGCCTTGTCCCGCCTTGACCTTGAGCCTGGGCCCGAAAGCAATTTTCACTGGCCCGAACATATTATACAATTATTGACTAGTGAGCCATAGAATATCAGATTATATTCTATGGCTCACTAGTCAATAATTGTTTTATTATATGATAATAGTCTGTATATAGCACTTACGACCTTATGCTACTTGACAAAAATTGAAAAAGAATTTGAAAAAAAAAATGAAAAAAAAAATGAAAAAAAAAAGGGAAAAAAAAAGTTTAAAAATTAAAAATAATAATGCTTGCTACTGGAGCCCAGAATTTTTTTTTAATAGTCCTATATTTATCTACATATATGACAGGTCCACATACTGCCACAATATTGTCAACACAGTTTACGGAAATGTAATATCCAATGTAGTAATTTACCTGTATAAATTACCTGTGGTAAGAGTGGTCAAGACTGGACATTTGCACATGCTAGCACATGCACAGGTGAATGGTTCTCCCAGTCTCTATTGTTCTCTCTACAGGTAAGGTGTACAGAGCACACGAGAAAACGGGTCTTCATGCATTATTGTCCAGTTTGTAGAGTGCACAAAACAAAAAAGGGAGATAACTAAATAATTAGCTACGCAAGAGTTGTCATTCTTGTGCGCGACACACCTCAGGGTCGTGGTCTATGCATGTGTGAAGTTTCATGAAAATATTCCAAAGGGTGGTCGAGTTATGCTCCGGACAGGAAATCAGTGCGCGAAAACAAAAAAGGGAGATAACTCAAAATTAGCTATGCAAGAGTTGTCATTCTTGTGCACGACACACCTTCGGTTCGTGGTCTAATTGAATGTGTGAAGTTTCATAAAAATATTCCAAAGGGTGGTCGAGTTATGGTCAATCAGTGCGCGAAACAAAAAAGGGAGATAACTAAAAAATTAGCTAAGCAAGAGTTGTCATTCTTGTGCGCGACACACCTTCGGGTTGTGGTCTATGCAAGTGTGAAGTTTCATGAAAATATTCCAAAGGGTGTTCGAGTTATGCTCCGGACAAGAAGTGTCTGCGGCGGCGGACGCGGACGCGGCCCGCTGTCAAATCCATAGTATCCCCCAACGGAGTCAAATCCCAAAGGACAACACGGTCAAAAAATCTAACATTTCAAATTTCATCTTGCCTTTAAAGGTGCATGCCCACTCAGTAAGCACAAAATGTTCTTTATAGGAATTAAATAAGTGTATAATTGTGTCACTATTCCACCAGTTCTAAAAATTACAAGTGCCCGGAAAACAGATATAATCATTTAGTAATATTTATTTTACTGATAGTGACGCGCGTTGGTATCAGGCTATTTGCATATGCAAATGAGGCATGATATTTTTTACTTATTTATTCTAATGAAATGCGTCACCTTAAACAAATAATATTTTCGACAGATTATAAAGTATGATCATTGCACATCAAAATATAAATACAGAGAATAAATAGTAATGTCCGTTAACATTTTAGGGAAACACGGTTATCGCCCCTGATATCAGTGTAAAAATGTACGTCTAAAATAAAATGTATAATAATGCCAATCAATACGTGGGGTAATGGTGAATAAATGTTTATTTTGCCAGAAAATGTCATACGTACAGACTATACAAAAGTATCTGTATCACTATATTTTAACCTACTGCGTGGGCATGTACCTTTAACCCTTACAATGCTGGATTGGGATTTGTCGTCTGCTGTTTGTCTTTTTTGTGTTTGTTTCCATTTTTATCATTGGGACCGGGTTTTGGCAGCACTTTGGGGCCATTTCCAATGGAAATGATTCTGAAGTGTAGTCAGGCCATGTTTTTGTTGGGGGGAAGGGAATGCAGGAATTAAATTGACGGAGGACGGCAGTTTACGTTTCCTGCATTCTAGGGTTTAACTGAACCTGTTTTTGAAAAGTAGTCATGGTAGTGACAAACATTGCATATTTTTGGTTTAGTTTGTGTAGACTTGGAACTTCCTGTTTCAGTTTAAACCAACGTTAACTTACCTGTTTTGTGTAATGCTTATGCAGTCTCCGAATAATTCTGTGCAATAGGGGTCCCCCATCATGATATATACTGGAGATTATTCGCCCAAGTCTGTGTAATAGTCTTGTTCAATACCGAATGCACAACCGGAAGATGGTGAATAGCGCACTTTAGGTGCGCAGTAATACACACAAAATAGTCCAATATAACTAAGATTTCAGTTTAAACCTACGTTAACTTATTACGTTAACCTATTTTGTGTAATGCTTCCTTGGTCCTCTCTTTTTATTCCTGAGCGAGAGTTTAATTTTAAACTTGCTGGTAGGGGGACTTTGTCTACCGTACTTTTGTGAACCTGGAATCGATCATGAATGTTATCAAGATCTGGTTGACTATTGGCGGAGTTCCATTCACAATATGGCTCTGGACCAATGGCGCCTTCAGCGCGAGAATCCGAAATTGGATTAACAATTGCCTGGTCTGGCAAATAAATCACTCATAATTGGACCACCACTACTAAAATTGATTGTCCTTTCACCTTCTGTCGAAAAATCTTATTCTGTTGACATGTCTAGGGGGACCCCACGTGTGAAAAATGCACAACTGGAAGACGGTGAATAGCGCACTTTAGGTGCACAGTAAAATAGTCCATTATAACTACGATGAAATCACAGTATGATCAGAGCCTACACTACCGTACTTCAATTTATGCTGATAGGCAGTCTTGATGTATCTATTAACCAAATTGAAACCCCAAGTAGGCTACAATTTAGAAACATAATCCACATCACCACCTCTTCTACATCACCCTGGTCGGTGAATTATTTGCCAAATATTATCCCCCCCCTCTCTCCCCTACATTGCACTCATATCACAGATGGTTTGGCTGACTGGGGGACGGGGGGCAAATTATATTCGCCGAATATTATCCCCCCCCCCCCCCTCTCATCTACATCACACTCATATCACAGAGGGTTTGGCTGACTGGGAGACGGGGGGCAAATTATTCGACGAATATTATCCCCCCCACCACCCTCTCATCTATATCGCACTCATATCACAGACAGTTTGGCTGACCGGGGGGGAGGGGGGGGGCAAAATATTCGCCAAATATTATCCCCCCCAACTCTCATCTACATCACACTCATATCACAGAGGTTTTGGCTGATTGGGCGACGGAGGGCAAAATATTCGCCGAATATTATCCCCCCCCTCTCCTCTACACCACACTTATATCACAGAGGGTTTGGCTGACTGGGGGGCGGGGGGCAAATTATTCGCCGAATATTATCCCCCCACCCTCTCCTCTACATCACACTCATATCACAGACGGTTTGGCTGACCGGGGGGCGGGGGGCGAGGGGCAAAATATTCGCCAAATTTGATCCCCCCCCCACCTCTCATCTACATCACACTCATATCCCAGAGGGTTTGGCTGACTGGGCGACAGGGGGCAAAATATTCGCCGAATATTATCCCCCCCCCCTCTCCTCTACATCACACTCATATCACAGAGGGTCTGGCTGACTGGGGCGCGCAAATTATTCGCCGAATTTTATCCCCCCACCACCCTCTCCTCTACATCACACTCATATCACAGACGGTTTGGCTGACCGGGGGGTGGGGGGGGTGGGGGGGGGGGGCAATATATTCCCAATGCCGAATATTATCCCCCCCCACCTCTCATCTACATCACACTCATATCACAAAGGGTTTGGCTGACTGGGCGACGGGGGGCAAAATATTCGCCGAATATTATCCCCCCCCCCCCTCTCCTCTACACCACACTCATATCACAGAGGGTTTGGCTGACCGGGGGGCGGGGGGCAAAATATTCGCCGAATATTATCCCCCCCCCTGGAACCTCTCCTCTACATCACACTCATATCACAGAGGGTTTGGCTGACTGGGCAACGGGCGGGGGGCAAAATATTCGCCGAATATTATCCCCCCCCCCCTCTCCTCTACACAACACTCATATCACAGAGGGTTTGGCTGACTGGGGGGCGGGGGGGGCAAATTATTCGCCGAATATTATCCCCCCCACCTCTCCTCTCACACCACTACTCTATCACAGACGGTTTGGCTGACCGGGGGGCGGGGGGCAAATTATTCGCCGAATATTATCCCCCCTCCCCCCCACCTCTCCTCTACACAACACTCATATCACAGGTTTGGCTGACTGGGAGGGGGGGCAAATTATTCGCCGAATATTATCCCCCCCCCCCCCCCCCCCCCCCCTCTCCTACATCACCTCATATCACACACGGTTTGGCTGACCGGGGGCGGGTGGCAAATTATTCGCCGAATATTATCCCCCCCACCCGATTTTACAATGAATGGAGGTGGGGGGGGGGAGAATATTCGTGTGGAGGGGAAAATATTATTTGGGGGGGAGAATATTCTAGGAGGGAGAATATTCTGTGACACCGGCAAACAGGTTCGATCCCGTTTTAACCTGCTGCATTGGGGGGAAAATCCCAAAATCAGAACGGAATATTTACATCGAGATACAACATATTCAGCCCTGAAATTAGAATAACCTGACCTGGTGCCAGGTCCATACCGCACCAAAGTCACTTGGCCCCTTCCCCTATTTAAAAGTAATACCGGTAGGATTACTCTTATAAGGGGTATAACCAGATTCAACTGTCACATACAAAATGCCAAAGACGTATGTGAGGGCCAAACCAGGTCTCCAGTCGGGATTCCGGTAAGGATGAACCCCGATCGTTAAATTACCCATCGCATGCTCCCACCTGCCACCCACAATTGTCTATGTACATGTTACCTTGTTATGTATGCACTATGTACATATATATAGAGGGCCACATGGAAGATTAGTATCAACTAAATGTGTCACTTCGGTAAATAAAGACTATTATTATTATTATTATTATTTTAAAAGAGCATTGTTATTACGAAGCTAATCCCTAGACAGACATTGTAGGCAAATATTATTGAAATCGGTGAATGAGTTAAGGAGTCATTGAGAAAACATTAACAACTTAAACGCATTTGCCTTACAAATAAGGTGAACACAAGTCCCCAGTGACCTTGACTTTGAGTGTTCGGGCATGGGTCATATGCAAAACAAAGCAGCATCCCTAGACAGACAGTGTGGGCAAATATTATTGAAATTGGTGAAAGAGTTAGAAAACATTAAAAACTTAAACGCATTTGTCTTACAAACAAGGTGAACATAAATCCCCAGTGACCTTGACCTTGGCTGTTCCAGCGTGGGTCGTATGCGAAACAAAACAGCATCCCTAGACAGACATTGTGGGCAAATATTATTGAATTTGGTGAAGCAGTTATAATAGTGTAGAAATTTAAATTTATAAAGGCCCTAGAAATGACATCAGGGGTAAGGTCATGTTAATGCTTGTCATCCATGCCAATGTTTATCTATGACCTTTACATGTTATTATAAGCCCGGATGACACTTGATATTATGATTTGTTACCATATGGTGACCCAATTTGTAAAAGATGGTGTTCCGCCATTTCCGCTGTATATGAACCAACATAATAAATTATAAACTGTTGTAGATATATTAATTACAGAGATAAATGGGTCATTTTGGTGTCTAATCCTCAAGGATAATATGCCCTATAGATATGTGTGCATATTAGAGAAATATTTGAACCGTATATCGGATAGAATTGCAAAAAAAGGGGAAAATATATGAATTAGTTACTTCAATTTAATGATGAACTGGCTACAAATATGTATAAATATATATCAATACTATATTCGCTATAAATATATATCAAGTCCAGTTCATACTATATTACACTATATATTTTACCCTATGACATTTCAGAATTTGTGTTACAACTGAAAATACAAAATTACCTCACCCATCCCTTTGCAATGAAAAACATTATGACTAGCAATCTACTGTTTTGTGGCAAAACTCCGCAACCTCCTGCGGTATTCCCCGCAATCGATAAAAACAATTGCGGCAATCATGACCAACTGAATTGCGGCAAAACGTGGCGTAATCGTCAAACATATCACCAACACATTTGCCGCAATTTGCGGCGTTTTGATCGATAGAAAATGCGGCGTTTTGCTTCATATTTCAGTTGAGTATTCATGCAATTTCTTTAAGGTCACATATCGTCACGCGAATCGGCGTAATATCTCCAAAAATGTGTATGGAAGTAAAGGAACATATCTTCTGTATCGTAATATCGGCCTATACACATGTATTACATTGCCGACGTCACTTTTATATATATATATATTATATTTTTCCAATCAAAATTTAAATACGGTCATAAGTATTCATTTCCAATAGATCGGTAAATGGAAATTGCGATTATTACCTTAGAGGTAATTAGAAATCGTATGGGTCCCGTTGGTTTTCGTTGATTTTATGACCGACAACTTCCGTTTCGGTCTTCGACCAACTCGTCCGTCAGCGAACTCATAATAATACACAACAGCGACATGTCCAATGTTCATCAGCTGACAGTCGACAGGTTGCGGCATACCCGTATGTAGCCGGGGAGGGGGGGAGATAAGTTGTGCACTCGAAATCTCGCGATCACGCTTCACGATCGCAACCTATGCGAGAAACGTACACATTGTTTTAGGAGACGATTAATATGTGCAGCCAAAACATGTTTTTATTAAGAAATAGAACAAATGTGGACAAACATCAGTAGTTCTTGACAACAAAAACATAATAATTGTCTTAGGAGACGATTCTAATGTACTGCCAATACATGTTTATTGAAAAGAAAACAGATTTCGATACCTGTTATTGGTTGCTGTATCGCATCGTCGACCTATACACAAGAGTGCAAAATCGCAAGGCGAAAACATGATATTCTATTGCATTCAATATCGCGATTTCGCCTTGTGATCGTGCGTTTTTGTGAATGCGATGTCGCGTTTTTGCCTCGGCTTTTTCACGATGTGTTGAAATTGAGTTTTGTGCATACATGTACGTACTGGAACCCCAGACAATGTCGCTGCCCTTGACATGCAGTGGGCCTCACTATCGTGAGAACAAGCTGTGTCCAAGAGTCGTCCACCGCCCATACAGCGTGGATACATAAGTTTTCATACGGCGTATAAAGAAATATGCCGCCGTGCCCACCTATCCCAAACTAGCACATTTGCGACATATCATTTTCTGTCTAGCTTCACACCTGATGGTAGGGATGTCGGAGTTTTCCCCGATTTACGGTTTGCCTTCTGACCCAATGTTAAATTTGGCCGTTTTCAAAGTTGATTTTTGTATCAATATTGGACGATTTAGTTAATAAAAAACATACAGGCACATCGTGTAATGTATATTTTATGATTTACGATGTTTTTTTCTTCAAATATGTAACATGTGGGTGACTTTTAATCGATAAATTCTAATCACTTGCGCATTCACTTTTTTTTTGTGGACGCTGCCATTTTGAAAAATCACGTGATAGGTGGTGTGGCTTAATTTCCATAACGCGATCATTTCTTGATGGATATTTAATTTAGGCATGTCAACGGAAAGAAAAATGCACCGTCTACACGATTATATTGTCTGCTGTTGAAATTTCTGAGAGGAAAATCGTGTTTATGGTGCTAGAAAGAGGTAAATATTTGAACAGTGATTTTTATAGGAACCTCTGGATTCGACATCCTAGGTCATCGACAGTTTCTTTAACAATCATTAATGTGCCCTAAAAACACTTTATTGAACCGTCTGGCTTGTGCGCACTCGGTGGCAAACTTTTTTAGTAACCTCATATCAAACCGGAAGTTCGGAACACGAGCCGTGTCATGGGTTTTCGCGACCATTTTATTTTCACTTCCACATCGAAAAAGCCAGCGTTACAGTTGAGCTGGTCGTTTTTGGTGTAATATTAAAGTGCAAAATTGTTTGTTGTTTAATGATGCCTCTGTGCGTTTGTGGGTCCTTGTAGATTCACTTTGAATATATGTTCAACAATTCAATAAAAAAAAAAATTCAACTCCAAATCACAATGTGAATGTTATTTATTATCAATCAAATTGAGCTGAATCATTATTATTGAGTATTGTGTATTTAGCGATCTTTTTTTTTGGAGACACTATACTGTCAATCCTCCCTACCCAAGCGCCCTCCACCCCCCTCACCACAGCCCCACCTCTTTCTGTGGGCATTTTTTTTATTAGTTGAAAAGCGTCTGGAGGCCAATTAATTATGCAATATAACTAATTGATCTATTTTGTATTCAAGAAAAATGTCTGCTTTTTCTACAGCAGTGGGGGGGGGGGGGGAGAGAAGGGGGGATTTCTATTATATATTTGTACAGCGCCGGCGGTGGCGGGTGGGGCAGCTTCCTATTTTTCCTTTCTCCAACAGGCACAAATAGATGTAGGTAGAAGTTTACAGCTAAAATATTGACCCCCTCCCCCCAGTTTGCATTAAGAGGTTCGCCGGTCAATTCTGTCATAACTTTTATATCACTTTAAGGATTGGTTAGATAGGATTAGATTAGTTAAATATTTAAACACAGCATACTTCTGAACAACTACCACACATCCATGCTGCCCTTAATATGACCTTCACCTTTTGGCGTTCACAACTTTGAATTTTTTCGCATGTTAGGCAGAGTTGTTCATTTCTTCGTGGGTAACCCGGTGGGGTATTTAACGATCGGGATTCTTCCTTACCGGAATCCCGACCGGAGACCTAGTTTGGCCCTCGTGTACGTCTTTGGTTTTCTTGTACGTGAGAGTTGTACCCCTTATCCGAGTATGATTAATCGTAATCGAACCCGTTGGCCCGACCTTATATGACCATATATAGCTGCTTGATAGGCCGTTAAACACCAACAAACTGTCATAACTTCTATATCATTTGAACATAAACAGTTCAACACAGCATACCTGTGGACAAATGCCACACATCTATGCTGCCATTTTTATGACCTTGACTGTCACAACTTTTTCACACATTAAGAAATTTGCCCGAGTTTCTCATTTCTGTCATCACTTCTATTTCCCTTGATGGATTACTTTAATATTTTAATACATCGTACATGTGGACAAATGCCATACATCCATGCTGGCCTTAATATGACTGACCTTGTGAGCTTCACAAATACGCTTGTGAATATGTATCACTTGGTTAATTAACTTGTGACACAGTTTCTCCAATCTGCCACCATGGGCATTTGTGTGCCGACAAGCCACATTTTCTTGTTGCCTCTGCAGCCACATGTCAGATCAAATTATTTTAGTGTTGATCATACTACTTTTGTGGTTGGGCTAAGTGGCTGGTGTGGAATGGACCTAGCACCAGGATAGGATATTCTAATTTCATGGCTGAATATTGATTTTTCTGTAAATATTCAGTTCTGGTTTTGGGAATTTCTCTCATTATGGACACATTAAATACGGGATAGACCCGTTGGCCAAGCCTTAAATGACCTTAGCTGTTGATATGCCGTTAAACACAAATGATCAATCAATCCGTGTACGAGAGCCACTGTTGACTAATTGTTGGTTAATTAAATGAGAGCGCACTATCTTAGTTAATCTCACCGCCGACCTTGAATTTTGGATAGATAAAAAGTTTTTGTAACTCGGTCCATTCATTAGTTCGGCCATTAATATTCAGTTTGTGAATAACTAGTAATATTTAAATAAAAAAATGTTATAAACACACCAAACAGCTCTATTCATTAACACATTATAATCTTGACATGAACATCTTTGTGCAAAAAATAATTGAGCTACTTACTATCAAGTGGTGCATGTATATTATCCGGTTTAAGATCTCTGCACAAAAAACGTTGCTTTTTTCCCCCCAAATTTGAAAATTTGAATAACTCCTAAACCAATCAAGATATCTTGATGAAACAACTTCCATTGTTTTGCATATTTTCAATACCTTTAATTTGATACCAAACACTCCATAATGCACACTTTTGTTTTGGAAAAAAATATCCACTACATTCAAAATTGGCAATATTTCTTTTAGAAAATTTGTTATTTCTCGAAATAAAAAATTGAATAACTTCTTAACCAATCAAGATATCTTGATGAAACAACTTTCATTGTTTTCATTAATACCTTTAATTTGATACCAAACACTCCATACTCATACTTTTTCGGAAAAAATATCCGCTAAATTAAAAAACTATTATTTTTTACAATTTTTTTTATTTCTCGAAATTAAAAATTGAATAACTTCTTAACCAATCAAGATATCTTGATGAAACAACTTCCATTGTTTTGCATTCTTCATTACCTTTAAATGGATATCAAACACTCCATTCTACACATTTAAAAAAATAAAACAATCTTTAAATACAAAGTTGGCAGAAAATTTCCGAAGTTCTCCAATTTGCATAACTTGCATTGCACAACTACATTCCTCAGATTTAATTTGATACCAAACAATCCATAAAAATCTAAATTTTTGAAAAAACTCCGACATCCCTACTGATGGTGTTTACAATCATCTGTCAGTAATCCAGTTTCATGTGCAAAGTGTGACCTGGTGACCGACATTTAGAATTCGGCAGAAACAAACATATCAAAACAACGCTATGTAGTTGCTCACGTCCATCGCATCGCCGATAAATTGATAATTACGCATTAGCTTGACATAGTGCATTTTCACATTTGTTTGATTTCTTGATAAAGCAAGATTTGGCAGCACATGAGAATCGTCTCCTAAGTCGATTCTTTGTAATACAAATGTATTCATGTTTTCTTTTCACATTTGTTGATTTCTTAATAAAATAGGTTTGTCAACACATGAGAATCGTCTCATTAGACGATACTAATGAGGTTTTTTTCTTCAATTTTTTTTTTTTTTTTTATTTCTTATTAATAATAACACATGTTTTGGCAACACATGAGAATAGTCTCCCATGACAAAACCGTTTATATTTTGTACGAATATTAGCATTATTGTCAAGCCCGTCTGCGGAAAGCGAGATATAGTGCACTTCTCACAATGACGTCCGGGTGTCCGTCCGTGCGTCCGTCCGTATTTTTAATTGTTGACAGTATTATCAACGAAAACCGGCGATGCAACATGGAATGAAATGTCGCATCTAGCTCATAGTAATTGGGGAAACTGTTAGAACGGGCAAACAATTGACACATTCAAAAACTAGAAATGTGGCATTAAGGTTTCGAACGCACCAAGTCTGTGACATTGACCCCGGGCTTAGCTGGGGCGGGACGAATGTGGATTTGTCACAGGGCGGTAGAGGACCATTGGAGCAATGCGTGTGTGAAATGTGAAGCAGATCCGAGCAAGGAAACATAAATTATAAGCCATTTACCCGAGCGTTAAGGTTTTGGGACGGACGTACGTACGGACGCCGGTAACACTATATACCTCCTCACCATATGGTGGGTGTGGGGCGGGGGGGAATGCAATTTGTGTTTCTCGAGTCGGGTTCCATATGGTGAAGAGGAAATACGATCGATTACACACCGTGAAAATCTTGTTGGAAAGTAAATGCCAATTGTCAAGTACGATATTTCAGTTTACCGATGTTACGTCAGCTGTTATTCTAAGTATGTATGGTCGCTCGTTAGGGGCATTTCTTTACTTCTTTTAAAAGTGATGGGTTGTTGCCTAGGGGATAGAACACCTGACTTCAAATCTGGAGGCTGTGTGTACAAAGTAGTAACACAGTGGTTCATCGCATTTTTGCTAAGTCATTGTGTGCATTTTTGCTGAGTCATTGTGTGATGTACAAAGTAATAACAGTGATTCATCGCATTTTGCGAGTCATTTTGTCGCAAAACGCCGCAATTATTTCGCCGCGTTTTGCCAAGGAACAGCGCGGAATCACCGCGCAAACTTTGCGGCGTTTTTTCCTTATGCCGCAATTGGCTACGGCAGTTTTGTGAGAGATTGCGGTAATTTTCCGCGCTAAAGTTAAATTGGTTGCGGCAAAAACAAAAAATATGCGGGTTTCGCGGTGCCTATATTGTACGTTGTGATCAGTGAAGTTTCAGCCACCCAGCTAACACAATTTGTACCTTCTGATAAGGATATACACCATTCACAGTTCAACCAACAACCCGTTGCAAACAGTGTGACATATATCCGGAATACACTTTGTGCAGTACATGTATAAGTATAAACAAAAATTCAACCCGATTATACAGGCTACCTGGTAGTTACCACACTGTGCATAACTGTAATCTTTTCAACATTCTCGAAACTGTGATTTATCATCATCATAACAGGCATCATTCACTCCTGGCAGATATTGTCAGTGCATACAAAGATACACTTTATTTGCCTGCATATACAACCGCCTGTTGGTACACATTTTTTACCCATGTTAGTGGAAAGTTAGACATGACGGCCACAAATCCGGGTTAGGCGGCGTCGTCGTAGTAGTACATGTAGTAGGCATCGACAATTTTTGACATACATGTACATGTACACACAAATGTCAAATATCGCCCGATCCGTTAGTCGGATCATTACCAAACTTCAATAACTTCCTCACAGTGATGGCTATCAGCCCAGTGTCATTCGAGTGACATTAACCTTAGTAACATTGACCTTCATGGGTGATATACATCTCTAAGTTAAACGGATGTCCACCATTAGATGGGGCTTTAGTTTCTCGGGTAGTGGGCTGGCCTGATGAGCTAGGTCAGGCAATTCTGTGTAGACGGACGTTTATCGCTGTATTTCTCTTTTTTAGAGAATCATTAATGTACAATGAAAGCACAGCATATCCAAGTACATTCAGCTGAATGTTTTTCTTTACATGTGTTTTTTAACTGGCTGATTGTATATTCGTTCCAACAGCTGGGTCAATCTTTATTATCGTAGATACCTTACAGCAAACGAAAGTGTGTTTATAGGAATATGTTTCCAGGATGAAATACATCATTAGCATATATGTTGTGAAATAGTGATGCTTCAGGAATAGATGAAACAACGCATTAGGCCGGCATAGCAACTTATCATGCGCTGTGTTGACATATTATGGAGTTTCCTGAACCGCATCAGAGTTATGCGGTCAGATGACCATGTTTTCTAGAGAATACATTGTGATGCTATGTGAATGTGTTCCATGTACAGAAAACATGTTATATGGTCATGTGGAGTGCCCTGGAACAAATATTTTGCTTTGAGGTCCCATATTTGCATTTCAGAGACAACTGGACATGAAAGTTGGTGATCTAACATAAACATGTAAAGCGCCAAATGAAGGGGGACCAGTTTGGTGGTGGTCATTTAATGCAGAAAGAGGAAACTAATATGGCACTTCGCAAAAATAGCAAAACTTGAGTCTTTTTCAGTTTCTTTAAATCCCATCTTAGTGTAAGAAAATCATGAGAACATTTCAAGTCGATATCTGGCTTAGTTATGAAGATAATAAACTTTTTTTGCAAGTTGGTATGACTTAGCATGCAGTCAACGTCAGTTTCAACATAATGTACTCAAACCGACGCCACATACTATAATCCTCGATTCTTCTCAATGGCTACCTCATACACTGCACCAAACTTGACTAAGTTACCGTCCACTACTAAGTATAACGCATTATTTCAGCAGATCCAGCTTGCTGCTAACGCGGCGTTTAGTATAAAGTCATGATTTGACAGATGTTTGACATCATGACGTAACATTATTAAAACCCTTTAATGCTTTTTGATATGCATGCCTTTGGGGTTTAATTAAAGGGTGTTAAGGGAGTCAAGACATACAAAAAATATATATTTTTGAAATCAGAAAAGAATGGAGATTTAGAAAAAAATTAAATAAAAAAATACGTAAGTTTCACCCAACTGGTCCCTTTTCCTTGGCAGATCACACATGTTCTAGCGACGAAATACCATTATTTGTAGTGATATAAATTCATACAATGGACAATGAACTTACTGTATGAACCTATCAATGTGTTTCGGGGATTTGTGGGCACATTCAGTGACAATATGAAGTCCATCCGGGACAAAGTAATGTATTGTGCCATCATCTTAATGTGTTTCAGGAACTCAACATAAGCTACGTGGCCAAGATAAGAATGTCGATCTCTACGACAATGGAATGCATTTAATTGTAAATCACAGATAAAAGTAAATTTGTCAGTAGTTTACATTTAGGAATGTGTTACATGATTACGTAACATCACAATTGGTATAAGTATGTGAAGACATTTCCTAATGGAAACAGTCAGCGGCGCCATGTAATCAGATTGAGATAAATGACATTTCGCAATTGAAATAAAGTGGGTAGGGTAATTGATCTGTACTCCTGGGATTGGTGTACATTTTGACAATTATTCAGACATTTTTTATTTAAATTATTTGGAAATAATATACAGTATGTTCCGGTTAAATATATTTAGTATATTACATCCATAAAAAATGTACTTTATATACAATTTCTGAAATTATGGTTAATACATGTAGCTTGCGCATTGATGTTGTGTGCTTTGTATCTAGAACTATTTGCCTTGATATTTCAGACACTTTCATACCAAAATAAGCCAAATAGCTCTCTAATTATGACAGCTACAGCCAGGTGTGCTTAGTTTTTAATTCAGCCGAGTGACCTACTTTACAAAATAGGTCACAGAAAGGCAACAAATCATGTGGAGGTCCTATATAAAGATTACCGGTAGCCTGGATGACAACCATTAACACGACCTTACCCCTGATGTCATATGTCAAACTTATGTTTCCAGTCTATAAGGAGTTATTGAACACTTTTGCCTTACAGTCGGATGGATGGACGGATGGACGGACGGACGTACGGACATACGGATGCACGTCCGTCCGCCCGCCCACCCGCCCGCCCGCCCGCAAACATCTTGAGTTTTGTTAAACAAGAAAATGTGTTCATAGAACATGGATGCCCCAACTGCAGCCTTGATAGTAAGAGGGCATCGTTATTATGAAGCTACGGTAATCCAGACATTGTTGGCAAATATTATTGAAATTGGTGAAAGACTTATTGAAAACTTAAACACATTTGCCTTACGGACAGATGGATGGATGGACGGATGGACAGGGGTAAAATATAATGACCCCCTTTCCCCCCCCCCCCTCCGCCCCAATAAATTGGTGAGGGCATAAAAATGTTATAACACTGAAAAATAATAGCATTAAGAATTTAAGAATGCTAGTTCTTATGCCATCAATGGTTATTAATTTCATTTTATCTAAATTAATTCAACTACGGAGCTTCTAGAATACAAAACCTATATCTTTCTATAAGTCTTAAAGTGGTTTCATTCGACAACAAACAAGAGTCCCATTTCAAGAGGCCCAAATGGGCCGAAGTCGCTCACCTGACAAAAATTGCACCAGAACTCCAGAAAGCTGTCCAATAGGGTAAACTTGAAAGTTTATAAAATAATGTTCCGCTGACATGGCTGATTCAGCATTAAATGCTAAACACTGCTTCGAGTATAGCTGAGATATAATCTATGACACTGCCTTTAAGCATTTAAAACTGGGGGAAAATATTGTCATCTCTAGTCAAGTGTTCCTGTTTTTTTCTTATAATTTTACAAACATGCAACATCTTGTGTAGCACAAAACACCAGAATTCCGCCACAGAAGCGGTGTCGCACCTGCTGCGGCGTTTCATCAAAACATGATCATGGACATGTGCTAAATTAAACATCACAAAATATCACATCAGAGAAGTGCATGCTTTAAACAGGAAAAAGGTCAAGTGTGTTCCACATGCTCACAAGTGTCAAATACTGAAGTTATCCGTCAAGTAATATTAAAGTTATATCCCATGATGAAGAAACTTGTACAAACTTTTTGAGGCCAAAAAATGGTTAAGTGTTTCCGCAAAAATGTGAAGGTAAAACTTTTTGACATTTGTTAACGTGAACGACAATGAAAAAAGCAGCAAAAACGACATGTTTTGGCAGCACAAGGTTTTGTTTGTTTGTTTGTTTATTGGTGTTTAACAGCCTATCAACAGCTAAGGTCATTTAAGGTCGGGCCAACGGGTTCGATCCCGCATTTAACCTGCTGCATTGGGGGGGAAATTCCAAAATCAGAACGGAATATTTACATCGAAAAAAATAATATTCAGCCATGAAATTAGAATGACCTGACCTGCTGCCAGGTCCATACCGCGTCACTTGGCCCCTTCCCCTGTTAAAAAGTAATACCGGTAGGTATAAGAGTATGACCGGATTCAACTGTCACATAGAAAATGCCAAAGACGTATGTGAGGGCCAAACCAGGTCTCCAGTCGGGATTGCGGTAAGGATGAACCCCGATCGTTCAAATACCCATCACATGCTCCCACCTGCCACCCACTAAGAGTCATAGGCAGCATGAGGTGTGTTACTGAAATGTTGACAAGCTCTATGATGTACTGAAATCTCCGGTGACTGCATCATTATACTTACGTGTGGATAAAGCCATCGTGGACTGTGATCGGCTCATACACGTCTCGTAATCATACACCTGAACAAAATATTTTAATAATACAGTCTTGTGTAATTTCTACAAAACAAACCAACATATTTCATATCCAATTTGTTTAGCAACATCAGCAACAGATTCAGAGCTATCCACTTACACTTTTGTTTATTTCTGCATGAAAGTATATGTATGCTGTGACCTCTCATTTGAACTGTCTTTATACAGTGGAACATATCAATATACTTCAGTACATAATTTAAAGAATACAATTATTAATATTTAACAATCAGCAATATTGTGTATCCTCGGTATGAAATTGGCTAAATAATGCACTCCGAGATATATATATATATATATTATCTCATTGTCATTCACAAATTGTGAATATTTTGCTTTAAAACAATAATTCCGCCACGGAAGTGGTGTCGCACCTGCCGAGGCATTTGACCACAAGAATTCTGTCACGGAAGTTGAGTCGCGCCTGCCGAGGCATTTGACCGTAACATAATCATGGGCGTGTGCAAAAGTAAGCATCACAAAAACCGTCAGAGAAGTGCATGCTTAAAACACGAAAAAGGTCACGGTTGAAGAAACTTTCTGACACAAACAAGAATTCCACCATGGAAGCGGTGTTGCCACTGCCGAGGCATTTCACCGTAACATGATCATGGGCATGTGCTAAAGTAAGCATCACAAACACCGTCAGACACGAAAAAAGGCAAGGTTGAAAAGTGTTTGCAAAACCATGTGAAGGTCAAAAAGGTCAAGGTCATGTTAATGGTGGCATGACTGTGTTCCAAATGCCTACACCTTGATGGATTGCTTCAATATTTGGACACTTGAATATTGAAGCAATGCATCAAGTAACATTAACGTTAAACGATGATGAAGAAACTTGTACAAACTTTTTGACACAAGAAAATGGCTAAGTGTTTCTGCAAACAAGTAAAGATAAAAAAGGTCAAGGTCATGTTAATAGCGGCATGAGGGTGTTCATAATGACTGCATGTATCAAGTATCCAAATATTAATGCAAATCCATTAGTAATATCAAAGTTATAGCATGGTGAAAAAACTTGTACAAACTTTTTGAAGCAAAAAATGGCAAAGTGTTTCTGAAAAAATGTGAAGCTAAAACGGTCAAGGTCAAGTTAATGGTGGCATAAGTCTGTTCCAAATGCTCACATATATCAAGGGTCCAAATATTGAAGATATCCGTCAAGTGATATTAAAGTTATACCATGACGAAAAGATTTTACAATTTCTTTTACTCACAAAAATGGCTAAGTGTTTCTGAAAGAAATGTGAAGGTAAAAAGGTCAAGGTCATGTTTAATGGCGGGGTGAGTGTGTTCCAAATGCTCACATTTATCAAGAGTCCAAATATGGAAGCAATACGTCAAGTAATATTAAAGCTATAACATAATGATGAAACTTGTACAAACTTTTTGACATTTCGGACGACGCGGACGACAATGATGACAACGATGGAAAAAGAGGCGACTATAGTCGCGGCTTCTGCTAAAGCTTCTGCTAATTTGATCTCGACCTTGGACATGAAGGCTGCATGGGTGTGGCATGGAAAGTAAATATGGATGATGATAAGGAAGTATATGAAGTTTGAGGTCAATCCGACTTGCCGTTACAGAGATAATGGGTACCCGCAAATGGGACGAACAGACGGACGAAATGACAAAAACTATATACCCCTAGACATACTTTGTATGCCGCAGGTATATACATACTTGGAATAATTCATTTCAGTTATTTAGGAATGAACGGGTTCAGGTGAAATAGTAAATGCTATGTGTGTATACCAACAACAGCACAAATTTGTACAATAAATCAGGTAGTTCGATTGGTAAACACAAAGCACAGCTCAGCCATGATCAATTCAACTTTGTGCGTTCGAGCCTGAGAACAGAGTATGTGCACAGAAAGTTTTATAAGCACATATCGAATCCTCCAATACTAATGTGTATCTTTGACACATGTTTATCCAAATTAAATAAAAATACTGTTTAAACAAAGCACATATTCAGGAGTGCACAAGCAATCTGGAGCTAGACTGGCCACAGATAACATCAGCCCGAATTCCCTAGTCAAAGTTAAAAACACGTACCGTAGCCTGGAGGTCGTCTACGCGCTGGAAGGCGTCCAGTTTGAGGTTGCGTTCATGCGAGAGTTGTTGGCGGGTGAGATCGATGTCGCGGCGGATGCGGTCCTGCTGCAGGTTCTGTTGTTTCTCATTCTTGTCCTTCTCCTCAGACAGCACAGCCAGCTGGCCCTCCTTGTCCTGTAGCTCCACCATCTACACAACACAACAGGGATGCTCACAAAGTCACATATACAAGGGTAGCATGGCAAGCTGGCTCTCCTTGTCCTGTAGCTCCACCATGTACACAACACAACAGGGGTGCTCACAAAGTCACATATACAAGGGCAGTATGGCCAGCTGGCTCTCCTTGTCCTGTAGCTCCACCATGTACACAACACAACAGGGGTGCTCACAAAGTCACATATACAAGGGCAGCATGGCCAGCTGGCTCTCCTTGTCCTGTAGCTCCACCATGTACACAACACAACAGGGGTGCTCACAAAGTCACATATACAAGGGCAGCAGGCCTGGCCAGCTGGCTCTCCTTGTCCTGGAGCTCCACCATGTACACAACACAACAGGGGTGCTCACAAAGTCACATATACAAGGGCAGCATGGCCAGCTGGCTCTCATTGTCTGTAGCTCCACCATGTACAACACACAAAGGGAGCCAAGACTATACAAGGGCAGCAATGCCAGCTGGTCCCTGTCCCTGTAGTCCAACATGTACACAACACAACGCTCACAAAGTCACATATACAATGGGCAGCATGGCCACCTGTCTCTCCTTGTCCTGTATGGCCAACATGTACCACAACAACAACAGGGGGCTCAAAAGTCACACATACAAGGGCACATGGCAGCCCTGCTCTCTTGTCACGTAGATCCACATTTAACACAACAACACGGGGTGCTCCACAAAGTCAAATATAAGGGCAGCATCAGCCAGCTGGCTCTCCTTGTCATGTAGCTCCACCATGTACACAACACAACAGGGGTGCTCACAAAGTCACATATACAAGGGCTGCATGGCCAGCTGGCTCTCCTTGTCCTGCAGCTCCACCATGTACACAACACAACAGGGATGCTCACAAAGTCACATATACAAGGGCAGCATGGCCAGCTGGCACTCACTGTCCTGTAGCTCCACCATGTACACAACACAACAGACGTGCTCACAAAGTCACATATACAAGGGCTGCATGGCCAGCTGGCTCTCCTTGTCCTGCAGCTCCACCATGTACACAACACAACACAACAGGGTGCTCACAAAGTCACATATACAAGGGCAGCATGGCCAGATGGCTCTCCTTGTCCAGTAGTACAACCATATACACAACACAACAGGGGTGCTCACAAGGTCACATACACAAGGTCAGCATGGCCAGCTGGCTCTCATTGTCATGTAGTTCCACCATCTACAAAACACAACAGGGGTGCTCATAAAGTCACATATACAAGGGCAGCATGGCCAGATGGCTCTCCTTGTCCAGTAGTACCACCATATACACAACACAACAGGGGTGCTCACAAGGTCACATACACAAGGTCAGCATGGCCAGCTGGCTCTCATTGTCATGTAGTTCCACCATCTACAAAACACAACAGGGGTGCTTACCAAGTCACATATACAAGGGCAGCATGGCCAGCTGGCTCTCCTTGTCCTGTAGATCCACCATGTACACAACACAACAGGGGTTCTCACAAAGTCACATATGCAAGGGCAGCATGGCCAGCTGGCTCTCATTGTCATGTAGTTCCACCATCTACACAACACAACAGGGGTACTCACAAAGTCACATATACAAGGGCAGCATGGCCAGCTGGCTCTCATTGTCATGTAGTTCCACCATCTACAACACAACAGTAGCCAAAGTCACATACAAGGGCACATGGCAGCTAAGGCTCATTGTCCTGTAGCTCCACCATGTACACAACACAACAGGGGTGCTCACAAAGTCACAAACACAAGGTCAGCATGGCCAGCTGGCTCTCCTTGTCCTGCAGCTCCACCATGTACACAACACAACACAACACAACAGGGGTGCTCACAAAGTCACATATACAAGGGCATCATGGCCAGCTGGCTCTCCTTGTCATGTAGTTCCACCATCTACAGAACACAACAGGGGTGTTCACAAAGTCACATGTACAAGGGCAGCATGGCCAGCTGGCTTGACATTCACCAAGGGAAGGCATCTAGGGATGGATGAATGGCACAGACATGTATTGCGGGGGAGCCTCACATGGACCGTGGAGGGTCCTTTTATCTTTATTTACTGTTCGGAACGCTGGTAAATGGGTTGGATGCACTTTCAGTGAGAAAACATACATCAGATGGGATGAAGTATTGGGTGTAACAGAACAATGTTTTATTGACAGAAAAATAACAAGAAACGAGGCAAAGCCACGAAGGCCAGGTTTTTTCCAAGCATAGACACTTGGATAACATAATTATACCCACTTTTTGTAGACTAGATGGCTGTGGGCCTGCATGTCGCGCTTTGGGGATAGGCATGGACACTAACAAAAGAGATATAGTAGACGGAAAAAGTTTAACCAAAAAAGTTTAACCGGACACACGGACGTACGGACGTACGGACGTATGCCAAAATGCCGACTATATCGGACTTTCCGCAAGCGAGCGTGACAATGATGATAAACACCCATGTGAAGTATCAAGGTAATGGGTGAAGCAGTTGCAGAGATGGTTTAATCCTGATTGTCCCACATTTGAGTGTCCAGTAGTCCTGATTGTCCAACATTTGTTTTTTACAGGTAACTGGATTTTGCAGATTTCAGGCTATTGTCTTTTTCAATAAAGTAACATTGTATGCCAGTTATATTTGTACATATGTAAATATAAACAAGAAACGAGGCAAAGCCACGAAGGCCAGGTTTTTTCCAAGCATGGACACTTGGATAACATAATTATACCCACTTTTTGTAGACTAGATGGCCGTGGCCTGCATGTCGCGCCTTGGGGCGAGGCATGGACACTAAAAAAATAGATATAGTAGATAGAAAAACTTTAACGAAAAAACTTTAACCGGACACACAGACATACGGACGGACGGACGTATGCCAAAATGCCGACGATATCGCGCTTTCCGCAAGCGGGTGCGACAATGATGATAAACACCCATGTGAAGTATCAAGGTAATGGGTGAAGCAGTTGCAGAGATATAGTACACGAAAAAACTTTAACAAATAAATTCAAAGTAATTTGACCTTGACATTGCGCACAGGGGCCGCACGGTTGGGGGTTAGAGTGAAAATATGGACGATGATAAACACCCATGTGAAGTTTCAAGGTAATGGGCGAAGCAGTTGCAGAGATATAGTATAACAAAAAAGTTTTAACCAAAAAATTTAACCAGACGTACGTTAAAAAGTTAACGTTGAAAATGGCTAAGTCAATGACGTAGAAATAATAGGTGAAGGTAAAACAAGAAACGAGGCAAAGCCACGAAGGCCAGGTTTTTTCCAAGCATAGACATTTGGATAACATAATTATACCCACTTTTTGTAGACTAGATGGCCGTGGCCTGCATGTCGCGCCTTGGGGCGAGGCATGGACACTAAAAAAATAGATATAGTAGATGGAAAAACTTTAACCAAAAAACTTTAACCGGACGAACGGACGGACGTATGCCAAAATGCCGACGATATCGCGCTTTCCGCAAGCAGGTGTGACAATGATGATAAACACCCATGTGAAGTATCAAGGTATTGGGTGAAGCAGTTGCAGAGATATAGTACACGAAAAAACTTTAACAAAAAAATTCAAAGTAATTTGACCTTGACATAGGGCACAGGATCGCGCTTTCCGCAAGCAGGTGCGACAATGATGATAAACACCCATGTGAAGTATCAAGGTATTGGGTGAAGCAGTTGCAGAGACATAGTACACGAAAAAACTTTAACAAAAAAATTCAAAGTAATTTGACCTTGACATTGGGCACAGGATCGCGCTTTCCACAAGCAGGTGCAACAATGATGATAAACACCCATGTGAAGTATCAAGATATTGGGTGAAGCAGTTGCAGAGATATAGTACATGAAAAAACTTTAACAAAAAAATTCAAAGTAATTTGACCTTGACATTGGGCACAGGGGCCGCACGGTTGGGCTTAGAATGAAAATATGGATGATGATAAACACCCATGTGAAGTTTCAAGGTAATGGGCGAAGCAGTTGCAGAGATATAGTATAACGAAAAAGTTTTAAAACCAAAAAACTTTAACCAGACGTACGTTAAAAAGTTAACGTTGAAAATGGCTAAGTCAATTACGTAGAAATAATAGGTGAAGGTAAAAAAATGGTCACATGTTGGATAGTTGTATGTGGTAGGCACCCCTTGGTTATGAAGCTGTGAAAGTTTGGTGGTCCTAGGTGGTACAGTACCAAAGAAATGGACTTAAACACGAAAACTTAACATTGTAAACGCGAAAACTTAACATTGAAAATGGCTAAGTCGAATGCGCGGAAAAAATGGGTGAAGTTAAAAAAAAAAGGTAACATGTTGGATAGTGATATGTGGTGGGTACCCCTTGATTATGAAGCTGTGAAAGTTTGGTGGTCCTAGGTGGTACAGTACCAAAGAAATGGACTTAAACACGAAAACTTAACATTGTAAACGCGAAAACTTAACATTGAAAATGGCTAAGTCGACTACGCGGAAAAAATGGGTCAAGTTAAAAAAAAAATACATGTTGGATAGTGATATGTGGTGGGCACCCCTTGATTATGAAGCTGTGAAAGTTTGGTGGTCCTAGGTGGTACAGTAACAAAGAAATGGACTCAAACACGAAAACTTAACATTGATTGTGGACGCCGCCCGCCGCCCGCCGCCCGCCCGGCTTTCGCCAATCCAATAGCCTGGATTTTTTTCAAAAAACCTGGCTAAAAATGGTCACATGTTGGGTAGTTGTATGTGGTAGGCACCCCTTGGTTATGAAGCTGTGAAAGTTTGGTGGTCCTAGGTGGTACAGTACCAAAGAAATGGACTTAAACACGAAAACTTAACATTGTAAACGCGAAAAGTTAACATTGAAAATGGCTAAGTCGACTGCGCGGAAAAAATGGGTCAAGTTAAAAAAAAAGTAACATGTTGGATAGTGATATGTGGTGGGCATCCCTTGATTATGAAGCTGTGAAAGTTTGGTGGTCCTAGGTGGTACAGTACCAAAGAAATGGACTTAAACACGAAAACTTAACATTGTAAATGCGAAAAGTTAACATTGAAAATGGCTAAGTCGACTGAAAAAATGGGTCAAGTTAAAAAAAAAAGTAACATGTTGGATAGTGATATGTGGTGGGCATCCCTTGATTATGAAGCTGTGAAAGTTTGGTGGTCCTAGGTGGTACAGTACCAAAGAAATGGACTTAAACACGAAAACTTAACATTGAAAACGCGAAATCTTAACACTTTGATAAAATGGCTAAGTCGACTGCGCGGAAAAAATGGGTGAAGTTAAAAAAAAAGTAACATGTTGGATAGTGATATGTGGTGGGCATCCCTTGATTATGAAGCTGTGAAAGTTTGGTGGTCCTAGGTGGTACAGTAACAAAGAAATGGACTCAAACACGAAAACTTAACATTGATTGTGGACGCCGCCCGCCCGCCCGCTCGCCCGCCCGCCCGCCCGCCCCCCGCCCGGCTTTCGCCAATTTTTTCAAAAAACCTGGCTAAAAATAAAGTGGCATACAATTTTGTTATATTTTTTAGTTTAAATTAGTGTTTCAATGTGTGTATTATTAAATAATCCAATTATCTACAGTTCTTTGGTGATTAGTAAAGCCAATTGACTAATAGAACAATAGAACAGAAGTGCGGTGAATTTGGATTACAACTGCAACCTGTGCATGTATTTCTTGATCATGAAGTGGCATCGCGGAACGCCGTATTGTATGTATTTCCAATTTCCCAGACACCACAGTCAAAGCCTGCTTCTTTCACTACACCCAGTGCATTTGGTGGAAAGTTCAGGGCTTGGGACTGAGTACAGTGTACAAAGAGAACGACAGTGTACATCGACTGGTGAGAAGGGCATCTGTACTTCCGTTGGTTCCAGTAGATGAAGTTGAAAACGTATGGTTTGAAGCTTTGGAAGCTGCTGAAGCAGAAGAGCTCCCAGTTGACGTCACCCCCTTCACTGACTACGTCACCGAACAGTGGGTTGACAGGGGCGACAAGGCCATATGGAATCACTATGCCACACAGGGACCCAGGACAACTAACCATCTAGAAGGCTGGCACAACAAACTCAAGAAGGCAGTTCACCACGCACATCCAAACATCTTTTGCATTATACAAATCATGCAGCAAATCGAGGCAGCATCGTACATTAAGATTCTACAGTTTGAGGCTGGAGGTGCACGCCCTGTCAAACGTAGATGGTACCGACAGATCGAGCAACAACTCGGCAACTTGAAGATGCGTCTGCAGACTGGCGAACTGACGATGATGGAGTACGCTGACGCCGCATCAAACCTGCTCCGTATCTAGACGTCATAGACTGATATATATGTATACTACCGTATTCTGTCGATTATAGGTCGCAAGAGTGCATAAGACGCACCCCTATTTTCAGTCCAAAATCTGGGGGAAAATGTCTACATGAGATTATAAGACGCACCCAATTTTCCTAACAAAATGAAACCAAAAAAATGAAAAAAAACTCGTTGTTGTTGTTATTTATTCCCCCACACTGTTTTTTTATTCGTACCTTGGACGTTTTTGTCTGTATTTTCCCTATCATAGTTTGCTATGTCCGTAATTTGCCGACTCTATGTCCGTGATTCCCCAGTCCGCATTTCACCGTTTTCTAGTATCTTCAATTACACTGTGAACTCGGTAGTACACGCTTCACTATAACACGTGTTCGGTTAATACACGGTTGTGCATTGGCTCCCGATTTTTTTGCCTATTTGTATACCAAAATCGTGTTAAATGTGTAACAGACTATTGTCATGATTTGGATCTGATTTTCAGGATTCATGACAAACTTTAATTATAACATTCTACATGAGACATAACTAAACAAGAAATGCATCTGTCGAACACGGATGCCACCTGCAGCATATTTGAGAAACAAAGTGGTTAACCGAAAAGTGTGACGGACGGACGGACAGACGGATGTTCTTACAGTACTATACTTATGTGGCTTATCACATGTTAAATATTAGCCACATAAAACGATTTTTAGCCACATAAAAGGATTTTTTAGGTGGCTAATTGTAACCAACCCTATCCTTTACCAAGTCCATAACCCTGTGGGGCTAGCCACATAAGTACCCTAATGTGTGCCCGGACAGACGGACAGACGGACGGACGGACAGACGGATGGTCCAAACACTATATGCCACCCGTTTCTTCGAAACCCGGTGGCATAAAAACCATGCTGCAAACGGACATACTGAGCACCAATGATAGATTAATTATTGGTATTTCATGGCGAGTTGCAAAGCGTTTGATTTTATTAAAAGATAATACGATAGCCAGACTGAAAGAACAGTGTTATGACATAGACGTCTTTATTGTAAAGAGGGTATATTAGATCTAATGTAGAAGTATGCCAATCGTTCTACTCCACATACTTCATGGAAATTTATTTGAACCTCCATAACTTTTGACAGGCGATATCCCGGTCCAGATTATATAGATTATATCATGTAAATAGACCGGCATATTGCCAATAAATATAACGTTTGTTATATTAATATGGGTGGAATGGGAAGGGTTTATCAGTTTGGAGGTCAAATCGGAAAGGAACTGTCAGCTGTCTAAATCATACACGCATGCGCTGTGACCACATTACCCATTCGCCCTCTCATCGATTCGTCTATCAATCCGTCTTTATTCGGGCAAATAAAAACGGCTATTGCTTAAATTTGGCAATAGCCGCACTTATTTTTGTTATTTCTCACTGAAAGTATAAGTTGTGACCACTCATTTGAACCGTCTCGACGAAACGGTTTAAATGGTGGTCGCGGCATATACTTCTGAGTGCATAGAAGGAAAATATTTAGGATTTTCCGCAAACATAAGCATATCCTCAGCATGAAATGGGTTACTGATTGCCCCCATGATGCGAGGATGAAAGCCGCACGTTCGCCACATCTGCGGCACACATCAAAAAGCGTGTTGACCAATCAGTGCAATTTCAAAACATAAAGGTCACACAGTTTACAGCCTCGTGCTGAATGATGACATAAGATAAGCACCTGTTAGTCGACACGGTTGGGTGTTATCAATTTTTTTCCACAAAGCAACACACAACTTTCGCCTACTGTATGTAATATTTCAAAATCAGTTGTATCTTCCGTAAATGACGCTGAAAGCAGCCTATAGCTATGACGAATTTGCATTGTCCGCTGACGTAATTATAATGTTTTTAATTAGAGATTGGCGAACATTGTAAACCATGTGCCCACTACGCGAATCCACCGCCTGGTCTGGCCGCTAATGCAATAAGCCGGGATTTGCCATAGATAGAGACCCAATTCACATAAACACGTTTGCCGTGTCATAAATAGAGTCTGGTTCTCGGTAGTATTGTTTCACTGGGACGCATCAGACAGGGTACCAGTTTAGTGACAAATACGAAACTGACGTCAGCAACCGCGTGTGTTGATATTTGATATGGCTTTGTGTTGTAAATCTTGACACGCGATGTGCTTCATGTCGGCCAGTTGACTTAGGCTTGCCACTTCCATCAGCATCGTGTAAACACACAGTTTACAAGTAATTTGACCTTGACATTGGGCACAGGGGCCGCACGGTTGGGGGGTAGAAGGAAAATATGGATGATGATAAACACCCATGTGAAGTTGCAAGGTAATGGGTGAAGCAGTTGCAGAGATATAGTATAACGAAAAACTTTAACCAAAACACATTAACCCGACGTACGTTAAAAAGTTAACGTTGAAAATGGCTAAGTCAATTACGTAGAAATAATAGGTCAAGGTAAAAACAAGAAACGAGGCAAAGCCACGAAGGCCAGGTTTTTTCCAAGCATAGACACTTGGATAACATAATTATACCCACTTTTTGTAGACTAGATGGCCGTGGCCTGCATGTCGCGCCTTGGGGCGAGGCATGGACACTAAAAAAATAGATATAGTAGATGGAAAAAGTTTAACCAAAAAACTTTAACCGGACACACGGACGAACAGACGGACGTATGCCAAAATGCCGACGATATCGCGCTTTCCGCAAGCAGGTGTGACAATGATGATAAACACCCATGTGAAGTATTAAGGTATTGGGTGAAGCAGTTGCAGAGATATAGTACACAAAAAAACTTTAACAAAAAAATTCAAAGTAATTTGAACTTGACATAGGGCACAGGATCGCGCTTTCCGCAAGCAGGTGCGACAATGATGATAAACACCCATGTGAAGTATCAAGGTATTGGGTGAAGCAGTTGCAGAGATATAGTACACGAAAAAAAATTAACAAAAAAATTCAAAGTAATTTGACCTTGACATTGGGCACAGGATCGCGCTTTCCGCAAGCAGGTGCAACAATGATGATAAACACCCATGTGAAGTATCAAGGTATTGGGTGAAGCAGTTGCAGAGATATAGTACACAAAAAAACTTTAACAAAAAAATTCAAAGTAATTTGACCTTGACATTGGGCACAGGATCGCGCTTTCCGCAAGCAGGTGCGACAATGATGATAAACACCCATGTGAAGTATCAAGGTATTGGGTGAAGCAGTTGCAGAGATATAGTACACGAAAAAACTTTAACAAAAAAATTCAAAGTAATTTGACCTTAACATTGGGCACAGGGGTCACACGGTTGGGGGTTAGAATGAAAATATGGATGATGATAAACACCCATGTGAAGTTTCAAGATAATGGGCGAAGCAGTTGCAGAGATATAGTATAACGAAAAAGTTTTAACCAAAAAACTTTAACCAGACGTACGTTAAAAAGTTAACGTTGAAAATGGCTAAGTCAATTACGTAGAAATAATAGGTGAAGGTAAAAAAATGGTCACATGTTGGATAGTTGTATGTGGTGGGCACCCCTCGGTTATGAAGCTGTGAAAGTTTGGTGGTCCTAGGTGGTACAGTACCAAAGAAATGGACTTAAACACGAAAACTTAACATTGATTGTGGACGCCGCCCGCCGCCCGCCGCCCGCCGCCCGCCGCCCGCCGCCCACCCGCCCGGCTTTCGCCAATCCAATAGCCTGGATTTGTTTTTAAAAAACCTGGCTAAAAATGGTCACATGTTGGATAGTTGTATGTGGTGGGCACCCCTCGGTTATGAAGCTGTGAAAGTTTGGTGGTCCTAGGTGGTACAGTACCAAAGAAATGGACTTAAACACGAAAACTTAACATTGTAAACGCGAAAAGTTAACATTGAAAATGGCTAAGTCGACTGCGCTGAAAAAATGGGTTAAGTTCATAAAAAGGTAACATGTTGAATAGTGATATGTGGTGGGCACCCCTTGGTTATGAAGCTGTGAAAGTTTGTTGGTCCTATGTGGTACTGTACCAAAGAAATGGACTTAAACACGAAAACTTAAAATTGTAAACGCAAAAAGTTAACATTGAAAATAGCTAAGTCGACTGCGCGGAAAAAATGGGTCAAGTCAACATGTAAAAAGGTAACATGTTGGATAGTGATATGTGGCGGGCACCCCTTGGTTATGAAGCTGTGAAAGTTTGTTGGTCTTATGTGGTACAGTAACAATGAAATGGACGAAAACACGAAAACTTAACATTGATTGTGGACGCCGCCCGCCCGTCCGCCCGGCCCGCCCGCCCGCCCGCCACCGCCCCCCCCCCGCCCGCACCGCCCCCGCCCCCGCCCGCTCCGCCCGCCCGCCCGCCCGCACCCGCCCGCCCGGCTTTCGCCAATCCAATAGCCTGGATTTTTAAACAAGAGGGCCATGATGGCCCTAATTCGCTCACCTGACTCCATGAACACCAGAGGAGAATGTGACATTGAGTTCATGTGTTTTAAAAAAATTGTGCTATTTTTAGATGACGGTCATCTTGGATTAAGCGATGACTCTCATTTTACAAAATCTGAAAATGCTTCACCCAAGGATCTTAACTTCCTATGAAGTTTGGCCAGCATCGGCCATGTGGTTCCTGAGAAAAAGACGTTCAAAATCTTGAATAAATGGACCTTTTGGTGGCCATCATGGATGACATAATCATCCGATTCCGACAAATATTGCACCAGAGCAATCGCTTCATCAATACCTTCAATTTGATATATGGCATGAGCATATTCGGTCAAAAATAAAATTTGACCCCAATTTGACCCCACGGGCCATGCCCACTTTTGACCCCGGGGTCACCATTTTCACAACTTTGAAAGAGCATTGTAAATCGATCATTCCTACCAAGTTTAGTCGAAATCCGGCCAGCAGTTCATGAGAAGATTTTTTAAGAATTTATGCTATTTTTAGACAGCGGCCATCTTGGATTAGCGATGACCTCCATTTTAACAAATCTGAAAAGGGTTCACACATGGACCATAACTTTTAAGTTTGGCTACCATGGGTCAAGCGGTTCATGTGAAGAAGAATTTTGAAATCTCTAATAAAAGAACGACCTTTTGACATTTCGGCGGCCATCTTGGATGACATAAGAATCCGATTTCGACAAAAAATGTACCAGAGTGATCGCCTCATTGATACCTTCGATTTGATATATAACATGACCATATTCGGTCAAAAATAAAAGTTGACCCCACGGGCCACGCCCATTTTTGACCCCCGGGTCACCATTTTAACAACTTTGAAAGAGCAATGTACATCGATCATTCCTACCAAGTTTCCTAGAAATCCGGCTAGCGGTTCATGAGAAGAAGATTTTTTAAGAATTTATGCTATTTTTAGATGGCGGCCATCTTGGATTAGCGATGACCTCCATTTTAACAAATCTGAAAAGGCTTCACCCATGGACCATAACTTTTAAGTTTGGCTACCATGGGCCAAGCGGTTCATGTGAAGAAGAATTTTGAAATCTCTAATAAAAGAACGACCTTTTGACATTTCGGCGGCCATCTTGGACGACATAACAATCCGATTTCGACAAAAAATGTACCAAAGTGATCGCCTCATTGATACCTTCGATTTAATATATAACATGACCATATTCGGTCAAAAATAAAATTGGACCCCAATTTGAACCCACGGACCACGCCCATTTTTGACCCCGGGGTCACCATTTTCACAACTTTGAAAGAGCAATGCACATCAATCATTCCTACTAAGTTTTGTCGAAATCCGGTTGGCGGTTCTTGAGAACAAGATTTTTTAAGAATTTGTGCTATTTTTAGACGGCGGCCATCTTGGATTACGCAATGACGTCATTTTAACAAGTTTGTAATCCCCCTACCTAAGGACCATGACCATGAAGTTTGGTGACTATAGACCCAATGGTTACCGAGGAGAAGACGTTTGAAAATGTTCACGGACGACGAAGGACGACGACGTAGGACGACGACGGACACATTGCGGTAACAATAGCTCACATGAGCTTCGCTCAGGTGAGCTAAAAAAAACAAAAAAACCTGGCTAAAAATTTACATAAGAGCAGACAATTTTTTTCGATTCTTGCCTTCTAACAGTTGTTGTAATAAAATATGATTACTGGTCGTACCAGTTTCTCTATATTTGCCTGTTTCGCCTGCTCCAGCTGTTTACGACTGCGGGCCTTCTGCATGGCCTCATGGCTCTTCTCTAGTTTCTCCTTCAGCTGTCAATGAGAACGAGCCATTTTATTTTGTACCTCAGAAGATGTACAATTTTACAGGACAAGTACTCCACATCGAAAGGTGACCAATTGTTCTGATCAAATGCAAAATCCGCACTAAGTACGTGACCTGGACCTTGGATTTTTAGGGGGCCTGAGGATTTGTGACAACATGACAGAGGACCATCAGAGGATGAATGTGTGAAATATGAAGCAGTTACATGAAAGGAAACAGAAATTATAAGGAATTTATCCGAGCGTTAAGATTTTGAATGCACTAAGTGTGAGACCTTAACCATGGGCTTGCAAAAATAAAACAATGCTTATCAGCTTTTAAATTACCGGGCGTCTATTAGAATCACCACTGGCTCCGAAGTCCTGGGTGGGCATTTAACAGAGGCAAGTATTATTCAGCAAAGGGAAAATGATAAAATAAATATACGATGTTCTGCTATCTGAACAAAAACATAACTAAGAGACGTTACTCTCAAACGCCAGACTTGATTGTACTGACTGTCAGTTTATAAACATTTGGGCCAAGACGTTTCGGCCCACTCTGGTCATTATGGCACAGTCGGTAGAAATGTTAAATTTAGTGGTAATGTATATCAAGACAGCGTCAATCATTAGTGCTGATCAGATTTACGCCTACGGACGTTTCGGACTGACAGCATTTCGGACCATGGACGTTTCGGCCTGTGGACATTTAGGTCCGAATCAATGCGATTAATTTCGGCCCACGGCCACATCCAGAACAAGCAATATTTATTTTATCTCCAAGGAAACATCGGCCAACAATCCAACATGATGTCAATTTCACCCATATTATACGAGAGTGAAAGTAGCAATTATGTTTTTTTCCCCGATTTTAAAGGAAGTTGCTTTCAAAATAATGGAAAGAAAAAAAATCTAGTTGGACAATTAGCTCCGATTTTGTTTCAAGTTGGTACTGGGCGTTTATTAGAAGCACTACTTTCGTGAAAATCAGCCCAAAAATGTGTCATTTTCAACGTAAAAAGTGGGGGGTGGGCGTCTATTAGAATCTTTACAGTACTCTAGCAAAATATTTTAGTTTTAAACGCAACCATCATTATGCCGTTTTAAAATATATCTGAAGCAAACAATAAAAATAGAAGAGACTATTGCCATTATTAACGATAAACTAGATATTTTCCATTCAAAATGTAGTGACTTTATAGAAATAAATATGCAAACATTCATCTGCTATACATATCAATATACCTGCACCAGCCCAGAACATGTAATAGACGTCCGTTCCCCATTACGCAAACTCGCCTTATCTAGAAATAATAAATCAGTGAACTACTTTTGGCAAGGGAGATAATCAATATACTCCATGCTTCTATTGGAACTATTTTCAGGCGAAACAAGCGCTAATTATAGCAATTTAATTGTTTTGCTTATTAGTTTGTATAGTTAATCTATATCCTGTGATATATAATGATACATTACATTTTTTCACTATTTTTGTATTCTTTTTTTTTTCTTCACAATTTTATAACTTTAATAAAAATACATGTAGCTATAAACTGATAGAAACTTTATACCAACAATACAACTTTGGGTCTTTTTTTTATAATACATACACCAAAATTATGTTACTGTGTTTATTTATTTTTAAGTTTGAGGTACTGCATAGTATACAAGTACATTTATCAGCAATTCCTCATTGTCTCCAGGAAAATAAAACTAAAAATGTGGACTGTCGGCACACAGATGCCCCCGACGACTGCCTTAGAATTTTCTATCTTGACTTTCAGGATTATATGATTGTGGATTTATCACAGCATGATAGACGACCATCAGAGCAATGTCTGTGGTGTACAATATAAAGATCCCATTAAGGAAAAAGACATTATAGGACATTTGCCCCAACGTTAAGTTTTCATAAACACGCTAGGTCCGTGATCTTTGAACTACAGATGTGGGTAATGTAATTTAAAGAGAGACACCGTAGTATTTCCCCCAGGATGAAAAAGGGGCAGGGTGCTAGTTGAAACAATTATTATACCAACTGACTAACACGAGTGCCGCAAGTCACAAAATACGCCCGTCGAATACGGGCCAGACAGCGAAGATGCAAAAATGTGAAGCTGCCACCAAGGCAAGGAACCTTAATGAGAATTTGAAAATCTATAGCATTATTTCTTCCTCTTGTTGTGATAAACAGGAATACCAATTTAGGTAGATATGTGTAATTAGAAATTATATAGAATTGGATACAAAAAGGTGTAGAAAAAATGGCTAAGTTAAAAAGGTGATATTTTTGTTAATAAATATTTTTTCGGCATAAAAACACCAAGGTGCACATCAGTAATATGTGTAGAAGACGTGTGTACAGTTTCAGATCGAATGACGGAACAGTTTCAGAGAAGTTGTGTACACAAACTCAGTACCCTATATAGAATTGCATTAACAAATGTAGAAAATAATGGCTAAGTTAAAAAGGTGATATTTTTTCGGCACAAAAACACCAAGGTGCACATCTTCAATATGTGTAGAAGACGTGTGTATAGTTTGAGATCGAATGACTGAACGGTTTCAGAGGAGTTGTGTACACAAACTCTGTACCCTGTATAGAATTGAATACAAAAATGTAGAAACAATGGCTAAGTTAAAAAGGTGATATTTTTGTTAAAAAGTATTTTTTTGTCATAAAAACACCAAGGTGCACATCTTCAATATGTGTAGAAGACGTGTGTGAAGTTTCAGATCGATTGACTGAACAGTTTCAGAGGAGTTGTGTACACAAACTCTGTACCCTATATAGAATTGTATACAAAAATGTAGAAAAAATGGCTAAGTTAAAAAGGTGATATTTTTGTTAAAAAAAAATGTTTTGCCATAAAAACACCAAGGTGCACATGTGTAGAAGATGTGTGTGTAGTTTCAGATCGATCGACTGAACGGTTTCAGAGGAGTTGTGTACACAAACTATGCAGTTTTTCTGTCCACCGCATGCCCACCCACCCGCCCCGCGGTAAAACATACATACTTTTTTTTTTTTAAACGGTTGTATAACAAGAGCTGTAGGAGAACAGCATAGCTCGACTACGAGGGTTGTCGATGTACACATAGCTGCATAAAAACCTTAACCAAGGTTGACTAAAAAACTTAACCAAGGGAAATTAAGTAAGTAATTCAAGGTTAAATGTAGGTCAATGACAGATATAGGTCAGGGGTTATTGATGTACATCACTAGGAGATGAAGTTTTCCAAGTATGGTTGCTGTAGGCCCAGGAGTATTCCATATACAAGGTTAACTAAAACCTTAACCAAGGGGAAATAACTAAGTAATCCAAGGATAAAAGTAGGTCAAGGTCAAATATAGGTCAGGGATTATTGATGTACATCACTAGGAGATGAAGTTGTCCAAGTATGGTTTGATGTAGGCCCAGGAGTATTCCATATACAAGCTTGACTATAAAGATTAACCAAGTAATTCAAGGTTAAATGTAGGTGAAGGTAAAATATAGGTCAGGGGTTATTGAACTACATCCCTATGAGAAAAAGTTATCCAAGTATGGTGTCTGTATGCACAATAGTATTCCATATACAAGCTTGACTAAAAACCTTAACCAAGGTTGACTAAAAACCTTAACCAAGGGGAATTAACTAATTAATTCAAGGTTAAATGTAGGTCAAGGTGAACTATAGGTCAGGGGTTGTTGATGTACATCACTAGGAGATGACGTTGTCCAAGTATGGTTGGTGTAGGGCCAGGAGTATTCCATCTGCAAGCTTGACTAAAAACCTTAACCAAAGAGAATTAACTAAGTAATTCAAGAGGAAATGTAGGTGAAGGTCAAATATAGATCAGGGGTTATTGATGTACATCCCTATGAGAAAAGGTTGTCCAAGTATGGTGTCTGTATGCACAATAGAATTCCATGTACAAGCTTGAGTAAAAAGCTTAACCAAGGTTGACTAAAAACCTTAACCAAGGGGAATTAAGTAAGTAATTCAAGAGGAAATATAGGTCAAGGTGAAATATATCAGGGGTTGTTGATGTACATCACTAGGAGATGAAGTTGTCCAAGTATGGTGGGTGTAGGGCCAGTAGTATTCCATATACAAGCTTGACTAAAAACCTTAACCAGGGGGAATTAACTAAGTAATTCAAGAGGAAATGTAGGTCAAGGTCAAATATAGATCAGGGATTATTGATGTACATCGCTATGAGAAAAGGTTGTCCAAGTATGGTGTCTGTATGCTCAATAGTATTCCATGTAGAAAGCTTGACTAAAAACCTTAACCAAGGTTGACTAAAAACCTTAACCAAGGGGAATTAAGTAAGTAATACAAGGTTAAATGTAGGTCAAGGTCAAATATAGGTCAGGGGTTGTTGATGTACATCAGTAGGAGATAAAGTTGTCCAAGTATGGTTGATGTAGGGCCAGGAGTATTCCATCTACAAGCTTGACTAAAAACCTTAACCAAAGAGAATTAACATAGTAATTCAAGAGGAAATGTAGGTCAAGGTCAAATATAGATCAGGGGTTATTGATGTACATCCCTAGGAGATGAAGTTGTCCAAGTATGGTGGGTGTAGGGCCATGAGTATTCCATCTACAAGCTTGACTAAAAACCTTAACCAAAGAGAATTAAGTAAGTAATTGAAGAGGAAATGTAGGTCAAGGTCAAATATAGATCAGGGGTTATTGATATACATCACTATGAGAAAAGGTTGTCCAAGTATGGTGTCTGTATGCACAATAGTATTCCATGTACAATCTTGAGTAAAAAGCTTAACCAAGGTCGAGTAAAAACCTTAACCAAGGGGAATTAACTAAGTAATTCAAGGTTAAATGTAGGTGAAGGTAAAATATAGGTCAGGGGTTGTTGATGTACATCACTAGGAGATGAAGTTGTCCAAGTATGGTTGGTGTAGGGCCAGGAGTATTCCATCTACAAGCTTGACTAAAAACGTTAACCAAGGGGAATTAAGTAAGTAATTCAAGAGGAAATATAGGTCAAGGTCAAATATAGATCATGGGCTGTTGATGTACATCACTAGGAGATGAAGTTGTCCAAGTATGGTGGGTGTAGGGCCAGTAGTATTCCATATAGAAGGTTGACTAAAAACCTTAACCAAAAGGAATGAAGTAAGTAATTGAAGAGGAAATGTAGGTCAAGGCCAAATATAGATCAGGGGTTATTGATGTACATACCTATGAGAAAAGGTTGTCGAAGTATGGTGTCTGGATGCACAATAGTAGTCAATGTACAAGCTTGAAAAAAAACCTTAACCAAGGTTGACTAAAAACCTTAACCAAGGGGAATTAAGTAAGTAATTCAAGAGGAAATGTAGGTCAATGTCAAATATAGATCAGGTGTTATTGATGTGCATCACTAGGAGAAGAAGTTGTCCAAGTATGGTGGGTGTAGGGCCAGTAGTATTGCATATACAAGCTTGACTAAAAACCTTAACCAAGGTTGACTAAAAACCTTAACCAAGGGGAATTAACCAAGTAATTCAAGAGGAAATGTAGGTCAAGGTCAAATATATATCAGGGGTTATTGATGTACATCACTAGGAGATGAAGTTGTCCAAGTATGGTGGGTGTAGGGCCAGTAGTATTCCATATACAAGCTTGACTAAAAACCTTAACCAAGGCGTGACGGTGACGCCGACGCCGACGCCGGGGTGACAACATAAGCTCTACTTATTCTTCGAATAGTCGAGCTAAAAACCATTAAATTAAACTAGATGGCCGCGGCCTGCATGTCGCGCCTTGTGGCGAGGCAAGGACACTAAAAAAAGAGATATAGTATAACGAAAAACTTTAACCAAAAAACTTAACCAAAAACTTAACCAAAAACTTTAACCGGACACACGTACGTATGTACGTATTAGTGCAAGCGGGCGTGACAAAAACTTTAAACCAAAAACTTTAACCAAAAACTTCAAAGTAATTTGACCTTGACATTGGGCACAGGGGCCACACTGGAGGGGGGTAAAATGAAAATATAGATGATGATAAACACCCATGTGAAGTTTCAATGGGCAAAGCAGTTGCAGAGATATAGTATAACAAAAAACTTTAACCAAAAAACTTGAGCAAAAAACTTAACCAAAAACTTTAACTGGACACACGTACATACGCTTTCCGCAAGCGAGCGCGACAAAAAACCAATTTGACCTTGACATTGGGTACAGGGGCCGCACGGGAGGGGGGTAGAATGAAAATATACATGATGATAAACACCCATGTGAAGTGTCAAGGTAATGGGTGAAGCAGTTACAGAGATATAGTACATGAAAAAAGGTTTAAGGAAAAATTTCAAAGTAATTAGACCTTGACATTGGGCACAGGGGCCGCACGGGAGGAGGGTGGAATGAAAATATAGATGATGATAAACACCCATGTGAAGTTTGAAGGTAATGGGCGAAGCAGTTGCAGAGATATAGTGTAACGAAAAAGTTTAAGCAAAAAAGTTTAAGCAAAAAGTGTAACCAAAAAGTTCAAAGTAATTAGACCTTGACATTGGGCACAGGGGCCGCACGGTAGGGGGGTAGAAGGAAAATATAGATGATGATAAACACCCATGTGAAGTTTCAAGGTAATAGGCAAAGCAGTTGCAGAGATGTAGTATAACGAAAAACTTTAACCAAAAAACTTTAACCAAAAAACTTAACCAAAAAACTTAACCAAAAAACTTAACCAAAAACTTTAACCGGACACACGTACGTACATACGTACGCCAAAGTGCCGACTACATCGCGCTTTCCGAAGCGGGCGCGACAAAAACTTAACCAAAAACTTCAAAGTAATTAGACCTTGACATTGGGCACAGGGGCCGCACGGTAGGGGGGTAGAATGAAAATATGGATGATGATAAACACCCATGTGAAGTTTCAAGGTAATGGGCGAAGCAGTTGCAGAGATATAGTATAACAAAAAACTTTAACCAAAAAACTTAACCAAAAAACTTAACCAAAAACTTTAACCAAAAAACTTAACCAAAAAACTTGCCAAAGTGCCGACTATATCGCACTTTCCGCAAGTGGGCGCGACAAAAAACTAAACTTGGGCTTAGCAGGGACCCCAAGATCACGGATTTGTCACAGAATGATAGAGGACCATCATAGGAATGCAATTGTGAACTGTAAGTTGACACTTGTCCACAAGTGTGTGTGTATCGCCCTCCCCGCCTACAGTCAACCAGTGGCGAGGCATGCCTTGTGGCGAGGCATGGACACTAAAAAAACTTTAACCAAAAACTTAACCAAAATCTTTAACCGGACACACACACACACGTACGTACGACGTACGTACGCCAAAGTGCCGACTATATCGCGCTTTCCGCAAGCTGGCGCTACAAATACTTTAACCAAAAACTTCAAAGTAATTTGACCTTGACCATTGGGCACAGGGGCCGCACGGGGGGGGGGGGGGGTAGAATGAAACTATAGATGATGATAAACACCCATGTGAAGTTTCAAGGTAATGGGCAAAGCAGTTGCAGAGAAATAGTATGACAAAAAACTTTAACCAAACCAAAAACTTCAAAGTAATTTGACCTTGACATTGGGCACAGGGGCCGCACGGGAGGGGGGTAGAATGAAAATATAGATGATGATAAACACCCATGTGAAGTTTCAAGGTAATGGGCAAAGCAGTTGCAGAGATATAGTATAACAAAAAACTTAACCAAAGCACGGGAGGGGGGTAGAATGAAAATATAGATGATGATAAACACCCATGTGAAGTTTCAAGGTAATGGGCAAAGCAGTTGCAGAGATATAGTATAACGAAAAACTTTAACCAAAAAACTTAACCAAAAACTTTAACCAAAAAACTTAACCAAAAAACTTAACCAAAAACTTTAACCAAAAAAACTTTACCAAAAACTTTAACCAAAAAACTTAACCAAGGAAGCTACATACCTATTACGGTTTAAAAGTTACAAGACAAAATTGCCAAATTCTAAGTCGAAAAGGGGAAGATAATCCATGACCCGGTGGTCAAATCAAAAATAAAAATAAACGTTGTGCATCTATTCATCATAAGGAAGCTACATACCAAGTTTCAGGTCTGTAGCTAGTACGGTTTAAAGGTTTTACGACTTACAAGGTTTGTGACGGACAGACGGAAGAACGGACGGACGGGACGGACGGACGGGACGGACAAGGGTAAAACTAAATGCCCCCTCCACTATTGTGGTGGGGCATAAAAAACAAGACAATGTGGCCTGTCGGCACACAAATTCCCCCGGTGACAGATTGCAGAAAGTGTGGCAAAGTTAATTAACCATAAGTGATAAGTATTCATAAGCACAGTTGTGAAGGTCAAAATGTCAAGGTCATATTAAAGTAGGTTATAATATAGGGAGACAGATAGTTTTGTATATTCTGTAAATATGACATTTTCTTGCAAAATAAACATTCATTCACCATTAACCCACATATTGATTGGCATTTTTATAAATTTTATATCAGATGTAAATTTCCACACTGATATCAGGGGCGATAACCGTGTTTCCTTAAAATGTTAACGAAAATTACTATTTATTCTCTGTATTTACTTTTTAATGTGCAATGATCATACTTTATTATCTGTCGAAAATATTATTTTTTCAGGTGACCGCGAGTCACTATCAGTAAAATAAATATTACATATTGATTATATCTGTATAGCGGGCACCCATAATTTTTAGAACTGGTGGAATAGTGACACACTTATTTAATTTATATAAACAACATGTTGTGCCTACTGAGTGGGCATGTACCTTTAAGGGCAGTATGGATATGTGAGATTTGTGCACATGTCTTATGTAAACTCCGGCACAAACTTTTAATGTGTGAAAAATTTCAAAGTCGTGAAGGTCAAAGTTATATTAATGACATCATAAATGTGTGGCATTTGTCCCCAAGTATGATGTATTGAAATATTAAAGTAATCCATCAAGCTTTATAGAAGTTATGACAGAATTGAGAAACTCTGGCAAACTACTTAATGTGTAAAAAAAGTTAACAGTTGCGAAGGTCAAAAGGTTAAGGTCATATTAAGTGCAGCATGGGTGTGTGGCATTTGTCCACAAGTATGTTGTGTTGAAATATTTAAGTAATCCTTCAAGGAATATGCAAGTTATGACAGAAATGAGAAACTCCGGCGAACTTCTTAATGTGTGAAAAAGTTCAAAGTTATGAAAGTCAAAGGTCAAGGTCATATTAAGGGCAGCATGGATGTGTAGCATTTGTCCACAATTATGCTGTGTTGAAATATTAAATAATCCTTCAAGGGATATAGAAGTTATGACAGAATTAACTCTGGCAAACTTCTCAATGTGCCATAACACATGGACGGACGGACACGCAGATGGACGGAACACACATTCCAAACATTAGATGCCTCCGGCACTATCGAGACCGGGGGCATAAAAATTAACATTTTTGCCTTACAAACAAGGAGAACCTAAGTCCTCAGTGACCTTGACCTTGAGCAGTCAGATGTGGGTCGTACGCAAAACAAAGCAACATTCCTAGGCACACATTGTGGCCAAATATTATAAAAATCGGTGAAGTTATTGAACAAGAGTTGTCAGAAGACAACGAAGCTCGCCTGTTGGCAGCCGTCATTCAAACTTGTCACAGTTGTATAAAAAACATGAATATTATATAACTTGACCTTGGGATAAGGGGTGTGCGGTGGACCTTGACATTGAGGTCAGTGGTGGAAGGTGGGTCGTGGATTTGATATAGCATGATATAGCATATTAAGATGAATGCATGTATGAAATATCAATGCGCTCACTGAAAAGAGAAGGAAAACAAAATTTAACCCAGCGTTAAGTTTATGAACACACTAAGTTGGTAATTTTCTACAGTATTATAGCTATTCACATGAGGAATGCATGTATAAATGTGCTAAGTTTGTGACCTTGGCCTTGGCGAAAGGGGTGGGGGGTGGGTCATGGATTTGCGGTAGCACAATAGAATATCATCAGATGAATGCATGTATGAAATATGAAGGTGTTCCCTGTAAAGAAACAGAAGTTATAACTAAAAATGTGGCCTGTCGGCACACGAATGCCCCCGCTGGCAGCCAAAGAAAACGAGGCATATTTGATTATAAGCCATTTACCCGAGCGTTAAGGTTTCGAACGCACCAAGTCTGTGACCTTGACCCTGGGCTTAGCGGGGGCGGGACGAATGTTGATTTTTCACAGGGCGGTAGAGGACCATTGGAGCAATGCGTGTGTGAAATGTGAAGCAGATCCGAGCAAGGAAACAGAAATTATAAGCCATTTACCCCACGTTAGGTTTTGAAACACCAATCTGTGACCTTGACCCTGGGCTTAATGCGGGACGAAGTGGATTTGTCAGGGCGTAGAGGACCATTGAGCAATGCGTGTGTGAAATGTGAATTCAGACCGAGCAAGGAAACAGTTAATAAGATTTATGGCCCAGCGTTAAGGTGAAAGCACCAATCTGTGGGACCTTACCCTGGTTAGCGGGACATGTGGATTTGTCACAGGGCGGTAGAGGACCATTGGAGCAATGCGTGTGTGAAATGTGAAGCAGATCCGAGCAAGGAAACAGAAATTATAAGCCATTTACCCAGCGTTAAGGTTTCGAAAGCACCAAGTCTGTGACCTTGACCCTGGGCTTAGCGAGGGGGCGGGACGAATGTGGATTTGTCACAGGGCGGTAGAGGACCATTGGAGCAATGCGTGTGTGAAATGTGAAGCAGATCCGAGCAAGGAACAGAAATTATAAGCCATTTACCAGCGTTAAGGTTTCGAAAGCACCAAGTCTGTGACCATTGACCCTGGGCTTAGCGGGGCGGGACGAATGTTGATTTGTCACAGGGCGGTAGAGGACTATTGGAGCAATGCGTGTGTGAAATGTGAAGCAGATCCGAGCAAGGAAACAGAAATTATAAGCCATTTACCCAGCGTTAAGGTTTCGAAAGCACCAAGTCTGTGACCTTGACCCTGGGCTTAGCGGGGGCGGGACGAATGTGGATTTGTCACAGGGCGGTAGAGGACCATTGGAGCAATGCGTGTGTGAAATGTGAAGCAGATCCGAGCAAGGGAACAGAAATTATAAGCCATTTACCCAGCGTTAAGGTTTCGGGTACGTACGGACGCCGGTAACACTATATGCCCCCCTCACCATTCGGTGGCAGGGGCATAAAAAGACATTTACTCCAACGTTAAGTTTATGATGTTGATCTTGGGGAAAGGGGTGAGGTGGTTCATGGATTTGCTGTAGCACAATAGAGGATCATCAGATGAATGCATGTATGAAATATCAAAGCGTTCAAAGTGTAAAGAAAGAGACGTTACACAACATTTACCCCAATGTCAAGTTTATGAATATGCTAAGTTTGTGACCTTGACCTTGGGGTAAGGGTTGGGTGGTGGGTTGTGGATTTCCTACAGCATGATAGAGGGTCATCTGAGGAAAGTATGTATGAAATATCAAGGCGTTCCATCAAAGGAAAACAGTTGTTATCAGACATTTACCCCAACGTTAAGTTTATGAATGTGTCAAGTTTGTGACCTTGACCTTGGGGTAAGGGGTGGGCGGTGGGTCATGGATTTGCTATAGCACGATAGAGTATCATCAGATGAATGCGTGTATGAAATATCAAGGCGTTCCATCAAAGGAAACAGATGTTATAAGACATTTACCCCAACGTTAAGTTTATGAATGTGCTAAGTTTGTGACCGTGACCTTGGGGAAAGGGGTGGGGGTTGGTTATGGATTTGCTATAGCACGATAGGGTATCATCAGATGAATGCACGTATGAAATATCAAGGTGTTCAAAGTGTAAAGAAACAGAAGTTACACAACATTTACCCCAACGTTAAGTTTATGAACATGCTAAGTTTGTGAACTTGACTTTTGGGTAAGGGATGGGTGGTGGGTTGTGGATTTACTACAGCATGATAGAGGGTCATCTGAGGAATGTATGAAATAGCAAGGCGTTCCATGAAAGGAAACATACATTTACCCCAACGTTAAGTTTATGAATGTATTAAGTTTGTGACCTTGACCTTGGGGTAAGGGATGGGCGGTGGGTCATGGATTTTCTATAGCATGATAGAGTATCATCAGATGAATGCATATTTGAAATATCAAGGCGTTCCATGAAAGGAAACATGTTATAATACATTTACCCCAACATTAAGTTTATGAATGTGCTAAGATTGTGACCTTGACCTTGGGAAAGGAGTGAGCGGTGGGTCATGAATTTGCTATAGCACGTTAGAGTATCATCAGATGAATGCATGTATGAAATATGAAGGCGTTCCCTGTAAATAAACAGAAGTTACACAACATTTACCCCAACGTTAAGTTTATGAACATGCTAAGTTTGTGACCTTGACCTTGGGGTAACGATTGGGAGGGCGGTGGGTCATGGATTTGCTATAGCACGATAGAGTATCATCAGATGAATGCATGTAAGAAATATGAAGGCGTTCCATGAAAGAAAATAGATGTTATAAGACATTTACCCCAACGTTAAGTTTATGAATGTGCTAAGGTAGTGACCTTGACCTTGGGTAAGGGTTGGGTGGTGGGTCATGCATTTGCTACAGCATGATAGAGGGTCATCTGAGGAACGCATGTATGAAATAACAAGCTGTTCCATGAAAGGAAACAGAAGTTATAAGACATTTACCCCAACGTTAAGTTTGTGGACGCCGCCGCCGCCGCCGGGGGTACATGTATGCTATAAGCTCTTCTGCACTTCATGCAGGCGAGCTAAAAATGCACACACCTGTAATATCCACATAACAGACCAATTTTGATGTAGCACATGTATATTTACGTCTCTACACAGGTGTGTAGAAGCCAAATTGTACATGTAAACTACATGTGCTTATTATTTTCTAACTACAGCATAATTATGGTGTGATTTCCTTGCTGGCAGCATCTGTATAAAGACTTATTGAACACAAGTTTGTGACCTTGACCTCGGAGTAAGGGCTAGGTGGGTCATGGATTTGCTACAGCATGATAGAGGGTCATCTGAGGAATGCATGTACATGTATGAAATAACAAGGTGTTCCATGAAAGGAAACATAAGATAAGACATTTACCCAACGTTAAGTTTATGAATGTGCCAAGTTTGTGACCTTGACCTTGGGGTAAGGGCTGGGTGGTGGGTCATGGATTTTCTACAGCATGATAGAGGGTCATCTGAGGAATGCATGTATGAAATAACAAGGTGTTCCATGAAAGGAAACAGAAGTTAGACATTTACCCAACGTTAAGTTTATGAATGTGCCAAGTTTGTGACCTTGACCTTGTGGTAAGGGCTGGTGGTGGGTCATGGATTTGCCACAGCATGATAGAGGGTCATCTGAGGAATGCATGTATGAAATAACTAGATTTATCAGTAAGCGGGGGCTTACGGAATACCCCCCCGCGTCAGCCCTGACGTAGAATGAATTCCAGCTCGCATACTATCATTTTCAGATAAAAGACTATGTCAGCACATATGGAGAGTGCGATGGTGGTTCCAGTTGAAAAAAGCAAACTAGACATTCTAAGTCCATGACCTTGACCCCTGGCATAAATGGGGGTCGTAGGTTTGTTGCAGAATGATGTATGAGTGTCAGAGAAGGGGCGGGTAAAATATGAAAGATTTCCGCAAAGGGAAAGAGAAGTTAAAAATAGTAGGGTCATTTCCCAAGGTTCCGTGACTATTATGTTCCTACCTTTTTTTTATTGTTGATAACGCTAGCTGGACCATTTTAGAAGAAAATGAGCGCCCATGACCCTCTGGGAAATTGCGAAGTAACTCCGTAGTGCACAAAATCCAAAATGGCCGCCGACGCCATTTTGAAAAATAAATAATGAATTATCTCGGGCACAGGATAAGCTAGAAATACAATATTTGTATCTTTTCCAATTACGTTCATCGTGATAATCCTGCTAGAATATACTTTTTCCACTTTAAACCTTATTCTGGCGTGAAAATCCAAAATGGCCGCCAATTACAGTTAGTAAAATGAACAAAATGAAATAAAAATGCTGGGTACAAGGTAGGGTAGAAATAGTAAATTTGTGTGTTCGTTAGCTTCCTTGTCATACTAACCATGCTAGAATTATTCATTTCACTTTTAATCGAAATATAACTTGAAAAGAATTCAAAATGGCCACCACACTAATGCACTAATAAACATACATATATACTATATATAACAATCTTGGGCACATGGTTAGCTAGAAAGACAAACATTGTATATTTTTCACCTCCATTTACTATTACAACACTCTACATACGAAATGTTTACATTCACATATATATACAGATATATATGTGAATTGGTAGATTCAAGATGGCCGCCATATGTGGTTCTTAATTGGTATTTTTTTAGATATCCACTACAAGTGGTACTTCAATATGAAACAATGAACATGATATTTATCCAGGCTAGTCGGGGCATGTGTACACATTCCAAATAGTTTAGCATAGCCATGTGTTATGCACAGTAGTAAAAAACTTATAATTTCTCAGAACACTCATGCTAATATCTTGTGAATATGCATATTTATATACATGTATTATGTCAATGGTTTTCCTATAGCAAATATGAAAGACGTGAATTATATACATATTCGCAAGATTCGCTCAATTATTCTGAGAAGAGACATGTTTAACTACTGTACATATCACCCCCCCCCCCCCCCCCCACCCCCCCCCCCCGCCCGCCCCAACTGTGTCATCTTCTACTTATAATTTTCTTGTTTCAGATACAGAAGCTGACGAGCTGCTCTCCCGTGTTCAACAGTTACATAAACTATACATGCGTATCAGTGACATTTCATGAAGGCGTATAAACTTGTTCAGAAACTTAATGGTCCAAAATGGCAGAACAATTGGACGTAACAAACAAGAAACAAGTGAACAAATGTATTTTACTTTGTGGTAGGCCCTGTAGTAAGATCGATAGTTTGGACAAAACCACAAGTGTTAAATGGAGCTCTATTCAAGAAAAGGCTTTAAAATGGAAAGACATTAATCCATTTTCAAATATTCATAGTTCTGTGGATTGGGAAAAAGGCCCAAAGGAACAGCACATGCATAACGCATGCTATGCAACACTCTCCAGCAATACATATTACTCCAAAGCCAAGAGACGCACACTCACAACCACTCAGAGTGTGGATGATGATGGGCAAGAAGTTACAGAACTTAACATCACACAAGAAGCCAGTGAGCCAAAAAAACTCCGGTCTGATACAGGACGTCTTCACGACAAATCTTGTTGTGTATGGTGTATGAAAGGACAAAAATTTAACACATTCAATCGTGATAAGCAGATTCTCCTTCTCTCAACATTGGATGCATGGACTAAGTTCAAGGTCCACACAGTGCGTTTAGTAGACGAACCGATGAGAGAGAGACTTTCGACTTTGATAGACTCTATTCCTGACGCTGAAAGTGCTTTTGGAATTGAAATCCGATATCATCGTGCATGCTGGCGTAAGTATATCAGTGATCAAAAGCCGCTCACCGATGAAGCAGCACAACATCTCCAAAGAGTGAGTCTCCGAGAGGCACAGGCACTATTCTTCAGTCACGTTCGCCAGGTCATTTTCCATGACCACGAATTTCGCACATTGCAAGGTCTTGTTAATGACTACACGCGCATTATTTCCAATTACGGACATACATCAATAGTGAGATCAAGCTACCTGAAAATGCTGCTTGTCAATGAATTCGGAGATACAATTGGTTTCCATGAACGACAACAAAAGAATGTGAGTGAGTTAGTGTATGATACTACTGCAGGAGGTACATACATTGAGGCTGCAATATCATCATTGGGTGTCAGTAACGATCAGTTAATTAAGAACATCGCGTCACGCATCAAACAGGATGTAATTGGTACAGATACTGTTGCCTGGCCGCCATACATCCTCGAGTTGGAGAAGGAAGAGAACACGAGTGAACTGCTAATGAAGCTGATCAGTTGGATGAAACGTCCGAACATGTCTGACATTGATGATACACCCACTGTGCGGTCAATTGTGTCCCTAGTCACAAGCTATATTACAGGCAAACGCACTGCATTCTGCACAAACATCTCTGTTATGCTACATGGACTGTCAAAAAGTAGAGAAATAGTTGACATCATCCACAAGAATGGTTTGGGAATCAGCTACAATGACACCATGATGCTGCGGGATTTCTGGGTAGTTAATGACCTAAAACGCTCTTTGAATTGTCCATTTGAACTTGCTGATGGAACTCCAGCCATTGCAATTGTGGACAATGATGACTTTAAAAGCGATACTTTGACAGGTGCGGGTCAACCCCACCGCACCAATGTGATGTTTATACAACCAGAATCACTCGATAAAGACATTTCGTCTGCAACTCATCAAGACCGACCAGTCCATACAACTAAATTGGCTGCAACACTCTCAGCAGAACTGAATGAATTAGGATGTGAAATGCGTTCGGTCAGACCATATAAGACATTAAAACGCGGAGAGCCACCCATCAGAAAGCAGTCTGATGACAATTTACCTGACACATCTGCTCAAAGAACACGAGGTGTAATCCATGAACTAACAAGGTCAGACGATGATCATTCCAGACCACACCCAAAGGACCAAAGTGTACCTGTAATGCCCGCGTTTCATGCAAATATGTCTGAACCAGACAAGAAGAGTCGTGCAATATACCACATGACATATCCAGATCCACCTAGTAAGACAATTCTCTATGATGTGATGAGCAATCTAGCCAAATCGGTAAATGAAAAAGAAATGCCATTCGCCATCATTGTTGGTGATCACCCAGTGTATGTGCTTCTTCTCGAGTTGAAAAGTGAGAATCCTGACCCGTTCAGCAAATTGTTGCCATTCATGGGACCTTTCCACATACAAATGTCATTCATCTACGCTATGTACAAGCGGTTTAAGGGATCAGGACTTTCAGATGTCTTGGTGGCAGCTGGTGTCATTGCAGAAGGCTCTGTAGATCAGGCACTCCGTGGAAAGCATTTCAAGCGCGGTGTTCGTTGTTTAAGGCTCTTCTATGAAACGTTGATCCATCATGCTCTTGACAGGCGGCTCAGAGATGTGTCTTTATCGAACGATATCAAGGTCTCACTTGACAAGCTCAGACAGCAAGTAGATGCAGATAACGTGGAACTGGCAGATGCCTATACTGAGCTTGAGAACAATGAAGAATTGAAAATTCTAGTGGGCACTCTGTTTGAGGACTGTGATGATGCTCCACTAGCCGAGTACTGGATACCGTATTTACCGTATATATTGGGACAGTAACAAATAATTTAAAAAATTAGTGTCCCAAAATATAATATAAAAAAAAATAATAATTTTTTTTTCTGTCCCAATATTTATGGTAAATTCGGGAATATTTGTTCATTTCATGTTTGCATTGTCATTATTAAAATTTGAATTAAAGTTTGTGTTAAATAATCCCTAATTATCCATAAGTACAACACTGACCGTGCGCTATTTGCTATATCACGGTAATTGTTCAACCATCGGTCCAATTCCAATTAGACACTGTGAACTTACGTGCCGTAGTTGAGACTATAACACTATACACACACCATTGGAGGACGATTCGCATATGTTGAACAACACATGTCTGTTTTATTTTATTTTTTATTTTATGTTTGTACATCATCCCAGGCGTGTTAAATCAAAATATCAAAATTGTTAAACTATACACACAACATTGGAGACGATTCTCACTGTGACTATGAATGAACGACGTCGCCAATGCCTATAATATGCCATAAGTTTTCACTGTTATCTTCGCATGTAATACATATATTGAATCCAAGAATTGTTAACGTCATGTTTTATTTATTCATCATGTTCATGTAGAAATGTAGATCTACGCAGGTCCGTGCAATCCATTATTGTAAACGCGTGTAGAAAAAAGTGTAGTAATGATGACGCAATGACCCAATGACCGATATCCTATTCCATCAGCTGCAACGCCACGGACAAGCTCGTGCATTGCAATCTGTGTTTACTCTTATGGTGAGCACAGGTGGAAGACTCGGACATATGACACCAAAATAAATGCCTATTAAAAAAATCCCATTATCCCACCCACCTGGTATCGTACTGTACATGACGTTAATAATAGAACGAGATCAAGTGGGTGGGGTAATGGATACTTTTGAAATGGTCATTTTCTTTGTGTCACACGTCCGACTATTCCACCTGTGGGTTTGAGTACAGACCTGGTCATAGGACATGTTTTGCCCGACGTGTTATAATATTGCGCCAGTTCATGAGGTAATCAGGCTTATCACATGAGATTTTCGACGAAGATAAATCTGATAATAGTGATAATAGTGTACATTTTCTGTAAACGATATCGAATGTTGACGAATATTAAATTAGTAATTATTACGCATTTGCTCTGAAAATGTTATCAACTTTCCGATATATTTGCAGAAAAAAGTCAAATCATTCTCGGCGAAAATCTCAGTTATATAATAAAGTTGATTATCTCATGCACTGGCTCAATTATGACATAGCGAAACAAGGCCAGTTGTCGTACTACATTTGTGTACATGCGCCGGGGGCGTGGGCAGTGCTGTAACAACTGGGTCGAGTTAATCTGCGCGACTGATACGCGATCTCCGATTGGTCAGCCTTTACACCTAATTAATATTCCACCAATGGTGAGCGTGAACGCATGCCGGAAAAATGAAATCGAGCACATAACAATTAGCACTGCTTTGTTACTGGGACCAATAATTGATCTTATTCCCAGTTTGCTCGGATTAATTTACGAAATGTGCAAACGGGATCAGCTGCACATTCACATCGGTGAGATAAAAGGAGGCTATGCGTCCATAAAAAAAAAATTCGTCCATTTTGGGTCTAATTTGATGGAATATTTTTTATATTTATTCACCAAAAATGGCAAGTTGGGAGTGTTTTAGAATCGTAAGACGATTCTAAAGCACTCCCAACTTGCCATTTTTGGTGAATATATATCAAAATTTCCATCAGTTAAGGTGATTAATTTGAGGGAAATTTTAACTGGAAACTTGATTATCTCATGCACTGAATTGTGACGTAGCGAAACAATGGCACTTGTCACTACACCATTTTGGGAAGAATTGAACAACGTGTTTGTGGGATTTGAGAATGCAGAATATCAAAAGTGCATGTTCTTCCAAATATGGTACACACTCCAAATGGATTCACACAATGATGAAAAAGGGTTGTCCCAAAACTTAATACGAAAAAATTATGGAATTTTACGCTGATTTGAGGTATGTCCCAAATCTTAATCTCCCAAAAATAATTATTTTCGTAAAAAATAGAGGTGTCCCAATACTTCCGGTGTCCCAATACATACGGTAAATACGGTATCATTCATGGAGATGGTTGAAATCCTGACGCAAAATATCCATGTTATCAGAACAAGTAATTGGGGTGAGTTCAAATCATCCCTAAAGCTCATGCTTCCTTGGATGCAAGTTTATGATAACGATAGATATGGTCGCTATCTTCCGGATTTCACCACTTCTCGACAACCTGACCGATGAACAAGCAGCATTCATGGACAGTGGTCTCTTTGCACAATCAATGACGGGAAACCCATACTCTTGTGTCGCTCTAGATATCTGGATAGAGTCGACTATGAATAAGGGCTCTAAATTGAAATCTGGCTGGTTGGGCATTCTCAATAACGAGAAGCAGTTGATTGCAAACACTCGCAATGTGAACAATGTCAATCGGGTAAGGGCAAGTGTCCATCGGCATGCTGATCACAAGGTAGTAGCAAAGGTTAAGCATGCTGATTCATCTGCTAGCAAATTGAAGAAAGACGAACAGGCAATTCAGGATATTCATGATTGTCTCACAGAATTCACATGTGACCCATTTGACCTCACAAATCAGACACTTAGATCTCTGCAATCAGGAATACCAGCTTCGGAAAAACTTGCTGGTGATTTCAAAACTGCACACGCCGATGGTATCACCAAGATGACTATGTTCTTACAAGATAGGGTGTTTTCAAAGACCAAGTGTCTAACTGACAGAGTTCCTCGCAGTAATCGGCAAAACTTTTCAAAGCAAGAACTGAAAAAATCTGATGGTGAGCGTCTAACTGGAAAGACAGCCGATATGGAGTCCAAAGCTATGACAGCAGTCCTTGGTCTCGTAGAGAATAGTGGTGCACTCAAACTGGAGGAAGTCACAGATGAGTGCCTTCCTATATTCAATGTAAATGGAACCATGCGAAAGGTACAGAAAAGCAAGCTTCAAGAAAAGCTTACCATGACGATAGTACCAGAACCTGAATTGAGCACATCTATTGTTGATATGGGTCTTATCTGGCACCTTGCAGCACCAACCACCGAAGACAGGGAAAAGGGCGATGGTTCCAAATACACATGGGGTGATTATGGAGAGAAAGTATTCAACCTAATTCTCGCACGACACAAACATGCAGATCAGATCATTTGCATTAACGATGCATATGATCAGAAGTATTCCATCAAAGACAGTGAACGCATCTTACGTCAGAAAGGAACACCTATAAGTAATGTCTACATGAAGTCTGAAGACAAGTTTCCTTCAATAAAAGACTTTCATGCACTTCTGCGTAGTCCAGGAAACAAGATCGCCTACAAGCATTTTTGCAAACATCATTCGAGCGTACTGTGGCTAAAACAAACATTCAGCTAATCTACTGTGTGGTAGGTGGAATCGCAAAGAATCTGACAACGGCAACACTTGTCCCAGAGTTCCAATGTTCTCATACAGAGGCCGACACGGCAATGTTCACTATATATAACATTCTTCGGTCCCAGGGCTGCGAACAAGCCGTCGTTCTAGATACTGAGGACACCGACAATTATGTTCAAGCTGCCTATGTTGCTCAACAGACATCAGGTCTCCTGTGTGTGAAACGCAAACGTGAAATTATCTCTGCCAGGTGTTTGTGCAATGAAGAAATGGCTGCATCTATCATACAGCTACATGTACTCACTGGATGTGATCACAACTCAGGTTTCTATGGTGTAAGTAAGAAGCTTGTTGCCGATCGGGTCAATGACTCAAAGGAAGCACGTGATCTCCTTGCATCATGTGGCATGGAGCTGCCAGTGACTGAATATGTCCTCAACGATTTGGAGCTGTTTGTTATTCGGTACATATATAACGATCCGAAAAGCACGACACTGTGTGACGCTAGGTCGGCAAAGTGGCGGTCCATGAAGAAGAAAAACACAATCCGACTAGCACCTGACACTGATAGTCTTCGTCCTCATTTGGAGAGGGCAAACTACCTAGCTTATTTGCAAAGACATTTCGACCTCCTATCTCACCCCTCACCGATTGGAAATGGATGGCAACTGAAAGATGGTGTATGCCTTCCTGTACGTTACACTCAGTCTCCCCTCCCTCTGACGATCTGCCTGCCAGTGTGTCCATCCAAAGACCCAGACGAGGACAGTGATACTGACACAGATTCCTGCAATGACAGTGACTGTAGCTCTAGTGAAAACAGTGTTCGTGAAGACTGACCAATGTATTATTGAATACACATTAAACTAGTGGATGTCATCCATCAGATAGCTTTGCAATTATGTGTGAATAAACAATTAGGTAATGGTATCTTAACTTTTGAAATGCTAGGTAAATATTGAGCAACAATAGTTGACCAGCAGACGTCTTTTCATATTTTATGTTTTGTCATATATCTATGAAAACTAAATCTGTTGTGGAATTCCATTGGAATTGCATTTTATTGATGCAATTCCCACGAAATTGCACAACATATTTGGATATTGTGTTAGCCGCTAGCGTTCAGTGAGTTGTAATTAAAATAAAGTTTTTCTAACTGTAATTAGCGGCCATTTTGTATTTTCAAGCCAGAATGAGGCTCAAAGTGACAATAAATAATTCTAGCAGAATTATCATAATGAAATTAATTGGAAAAGACACAAATATTGTATTTCTAGCTTATCCTGTGCCCAAGATAATTTATTTTTTATTTTTCAAAATGGCGACGGCGGCCATTTTGGATTTTGTGCTCTATGGAGTTACTTCGCAATTTCCCAGAGGGTCATGGGCGCTCATTTTCTTCTAAAATGGTCCAGGTAGCATTATCAACAATAAAAAAAAGGTAGGAACATAATAGTCACGGAACCTTGGGAAATGACCCTACTAAAAAGGAAATTTACAATTGTTAAGTTTTCTTTTTTTTCTAAGTCCGTGACCTTGACCCCTGGCATAAATGGGGGTCGTAGGTTTGTTGCAGAAGAGTTTTGTGCAGAATGATGTATGATGTCAGAGAAGGGGCGGGTAAAATATGAAAGATTTCGCAAAGGGACAAAAAGAAGTTAAAAGGAAATTTACAATTGTTAAGTTTTCGTTTTTTTCTAAGTTTCTAAGCCCGTGACCTTGACCCCTGGCATAAATGGGGGTCGTAGGTTTGTTGCAGAATGATGTATGAGTGTCAGAGAAGGGGCGGGTAAAATATGAAAGATTTTCGCAAAGGGAAAAAGAAGTTAAAAGGAAATTTACAATTGTTAAGTTTTCGTTTTTTTCTAAGTTTCTAAGCCCGTGACCTTGACCCCTGGCATAAATGGGGGTCGTAGGTTTGTTGCAGAATGATGTATGAGTGTCAGAGAAGGGGCGGGTAAAATATGAAAGATTTCCGTAAAGGGAAAGAGAAGTTAAAAGGAAATTTACAATTGTTAAGTTTTGTGACGGACGGAAACACGGACGGACGGACGGACGGACGGACGGACGGACGGGGACGGACGGACAGACAAGCTGACTCCAGTATACCCCCCCCCCACAACTTTGTTGCGGGGGGTGGGGGGGGGGGTATAACAAGGTGTTCCATGAAAGGAAACAGAAGTTATAAGACATTTACCCAACGTTAAGTTTATGAATGTGCCAAGTTTGTGACCTTGACCTTGGGGTTAAGGGCTAGGTGGTGGGTCATGGATTTGCTACAGCATGATACAGTGTCATCTGAGGAATGCATGCATGAAATAACAAGGTGTTCCATGAAAGGAAACAGAAGTTATAAGACATTTACCCAACGTTAAGTTTATGAATGTGCCAAGTTTGTGACCTTGACCTTGGGGTAAGGGCTAGGTGGTGGGTCATGGATTTGCTACAGCATGATACAGGGTCATCTGAGGAATGCATGCATGAAATAACAAGGTGTTCCATGAAAGGAAACAGAAGTTATAAGACATTTACCCAACGTTAAGTTTATGAATGTGCCAAGTTTGTGACCTTGACCTTGGGGTAAGGGCTGGGTGGTGGGTCATGGATTTGCTACAGCATGATAGAGGGTCATCTGAGGAATGCATGTATGAAATAAGAAAGTGTTCCATGAAAGGAAACAGAAGTTATAGGACATTTACTCAACTTTAAGTTTATGAATGTGCCAAGTTTGTGACCTTGGGGTAAGGGCTGGGTGGTGGGTCATGGATTTGCTACATAATGATAGAGGGTCATCTGAGGAATGCCTGTATGAAATAACAAGGTGTTCCATGAAAAGAAACAGAAGTTATAAGACATTTACCCAACGTTAAGTTTATGAATGTGCCAAGTTGTGACCTTGACCTTGGGGTAAGGGCTGGGTGGTGGGTCATGGATTTGCTACAGCATGATAGAGGGTCATCTGAGGAATACATTTATCAAATAACAAGGTGTTCCATGAAAGGAAACAGAAGTTATAAGACATTTACCCAACGTTAAGTTTGTGGACGAAACCGACGAAGCCGGGGGTATGCCATAAGCTCTTCTGCACTTCGTGCACAGGCGAGCTGAAAATGAACGGTGTTACTAACGTACGCACATACATGGACTACCACTATTGGCGAGGATATAACAAGGGCAACATTATCACTAGCTAATCTAGCAGCCTTAAACACATGGTCCTCAGTGACCTTGACCTTGGGCGGTCGGACGTGGGTCATATGCAAAACAAAGCACCATCCCTAGACATACATTGTGGCCAAATATTATCAAAATCGATGAAGCAGTTCCTAAGTTATTTAAAAATAAAAGGTGTTACTAACGTACGCACGTACATACAAACGTACATTGACTAACGCTATATCCCCAAGGGGAAACAGGGGGAGATAACTTCATGTAATATGTTAGTCAGGTGAGAGTTGTCGTTCTAGCACACCTTTGTGTCATGGTTTATGCAAGTGTGAAATATCATGAAACGAGAAAATGTGAAATGCCCCCGGTGGCAGATTGGACAAACTCGGCAAAGTATTCATAAGCACAGTTGTGAAGATCAAATGGTGAAGGTCATATTAAGGGCATCATGATAATGTATTGAAATATTAAAGTAATCATTCAATTGATATAGAAGATATGACAGAATTCAGAAAAAAACTCCGGCAAACTTCTTAATGTGTGAAAAAGTTAAAGGTTGTGAAAGTCAAAAGATCAAGGTCATATTACGGGCAGCATGGATGTGTGGCCTTTGTCAACAGGTTTGATGTATTGAAATATTAAAGTAATCCATCAAGGGATATAGAAGCTATGACAGCATTAAGAAACTCCGGAATACTTCTTAATGTGGGAAAATGTTCGGTCATGGTCAAATGTCAATGTTATATTAAGGGCAGCATGGATGTGTGGCATTTGTCCACAAGTATGCTGCACTAAACTATTAAAGTACTCCTTCAATGAATATAGAATAGAAGTTATGACATAATTGAGAAACTGCTTAATGTGTGAAGAAGTTGAAAGTTGTGAAGGTCAAAAGGTAAAGGTCATGTTAAGGGCAGTGTGCATGTGTGGCATTTGTCAACAAGTATGTTGTGTTGAAATATTTAAGTAATCCTTCAAGGAAATGGGAAGTTATGACAGAATTAAGAAACTCCGGCAAACTTCTTAATGTGGGAAAATGTTCGAAGTTGTGAAGGTCAAAAGGTCACGGTCATATGGGTAGCATGGATGTGTGGTATTTGTCCACATGTGTTAAAATATTTTAGTAATCCTTCAAGGGATATAGAAGTTATAACATAGTTAAGAAACTCCGACGAACTTCAAATGATTAGTGAGGCAAGAGTTGGCTATCTTGCATGCAACACACCTTTGGGTAGTGGTCTTTGCATGTGTAAAGTTTCATGACAATATTCCAAAGGGTATTTGAGTTGTGCTCTGGACAAGAAATCAGTGACAAAACAAGAGGGCCATGATGGCCCTAATTCGCTCACCTGACTCCATGAACACTAGAGGAGAATGTGACATTGAGTTCATGTGTTTTAAAAAAATTGTGCTATTTTTAGATGGCGGTCATCTTGGATTAAGCGATGACTCATTTTACCAAATCTGAAAATGTTTCACCCAAGGATCTTAACTTCCTATGAAGTTTGGCCAGCATCGGCCATGTGGTTCCTGAGAAAAAGAAGTTCAAAATCTTGAATAAATGGACCTTTTGGTGGCCATCATGGATGACATAATCATCCGATTCCGACAAATATTGCACCATCGATACCTTCAATTTGATATATGACATGAGCATATTCGGTCAAAAATCAAATTTGACCCTAATTTGACCCCACGGGCCATGCCCATTTTTGACCCCGGGGTCACCATTTTCACAACTTTGAAAGAGCATTGTAAATCGATCATTTCTACCAAGTTTAGTCGAAATCCGGCCAGTGGTTCATGAGAAGAAGATTTTTTAAGAATTTATGCTATTTTTAGACGGCGGCCATCTTGGATGACCTCCATTTTAACAAATCTGAAAAGGCTTCACTCATGGACCATAACAGTTAAGTTTGGCTACCATGGGCCAAGCGGTTCATGTGAAGAAGAATTTTGAAATCTCTAATAAAAGAACGACCTTTTGACATTTCGGCGGCCATCTTGGATGACATAGCAATCCGATTTCGACAAAAAATGTACCAGAGTGATCGCCTCATTGATACCTTCGATTTGATATATAACATGACCATATTCGGTCAAAAATAAAATTTGACCCCAATTTGACCCCACGGGCCACGCCCATTTTTGACCCCGGGGTCACCATTTTAACAACTTTGAAAGAGCATTGTACATTGATCATTCCTACCAAGTTTCGTCGTAATCTGGCTGGTGGTTTATGAGAAGAAGATTTTTGAAGAATTTATACTATTTTTAGACGGTGGCCATTTTGGATTAGCAATGACCTCCATTTTAAAAATCTGGAAAGGCTTCACCCATGGACCATAACTTTTAAGTTTGGCTACCATGGGCTAAGCGGTTCATGTGAAGAAGAATTTTGAAATCTCTAATAAAAGAACGACCTTTTGACCTTTCGGCTGCCTTGGATGACATAACCATCCGATTTAGACAAAAAATGCACCAGAGTGATCGCCACATTGATACCTTAAATTTGATATATGACATGACCATATTCAGTCAAAAATAAAATTTGACCCCAATTTGACCCCACGGGCCACGCCCATTTTTGACCCCGGGGTCACCATTTTAACAACTTTGAAAGAGCATTGTACATCGATCATTCCTACCAAGTTTTGTCGAAATCCGGCTGGCGGTTCTTGAGAAGAAGATTTTTGAAGAATTTGTGCTATTTTTAGACGGCGGCCATCTTGGATTACTTAATGACGTCATTTTAACAATTTTGTAGTCCCCCTACCTAAGGACCATGACCATGAAGTTTGGTGACTATAGGCCCAATGGTTACCGAGGAGAAGACGTTTGAAAATGTTCACGGACAACGGACGACGGACGGACGACGGACGACGGACGACGGACGTTCTTACATTAGGGTACTTATGTGGCTTATCACATGTTAAATATTAGCCACATAAAACGATTTTTAGCCACATAAAACGATTTTTTAGGTGGCTAATTATAACCAACCCTATCCTTTAACAAGTCCATAACCCTGTGGGGCTAGCCACATAAGTACCCTAATGTGTGCCCGGACGGACGGACGGACACATTGCGGTAACAATAGCTCACATGAGCTTCGCTCAGGTGAGCTAAAAACAAAAGGGAGATAACTAGAAAATTAATGAGGCAAGAGTTGACATACCTTTGGGTCATCATGCAAATTTTCCAAAGGGTATTCGAGGTATGTTCCGGACAAGAAATCAGTGTGCAAAAAACAAAGGGAGATAACTAAACAGGAGTGCCAAAGGTCACAATATATATGCACGAGGCAAGGCCAGACAACAAGAGAAGATTACTCATTGAAAACAAATAGGGTTCTTCCTCTTGCCATGATATACATGTGTACCAAATTTGGGTATGATCCATCAAGCATAACTTGAGTTATTGCGTGTACAAGGATACAGAGTGCGAAAATTAAAAATGGCCTCCAAGGGGATTATGTCATTGGACATTTTTGAAAATCAATAGGGTTTTTCGTCTTGCCGTGATAAACATGTACCGGTATATCAAATTTGGTTACTATCGGTCAAGTAGAACTTGAGTTATTGTGTGGACAAGGGCACAGAGTGTGAAAATTGACAAGAGGCCCAAATGGGCCTGTATTGCTCACCTGACCGACGGACCATAACTATGAAGTTTGACCAGTATCGGCCAAGCAGTTCACACAAAGAAGACGTTTGAAATCTATAATAAAAGGATGACCTTTCGCGGCCACCTTGGATGACGTAATCATCCGATAGTGACAAAAAAATATTCCAGAGTGATCGTCTCCTCAATACAAGCGGTTCACGAGAAGAAGACGTTTGAAATCTTTATTAAAAGGATGACCTTTCTACCTTTCGGTGGCCATCTTGGATGACGTGATCGTCCGATTTCAAAAAATAATGCACCAGAATGATCGTCTTCTCAATGTCTTTGATTTGATTTATAGCACGACCATATTTGGTCAAATTTTAAAATTGACCCCTACTTGATCCCCCGGGCCTCGCCCATTTCTGATCCCATGGTCATCATTGCAACAAAACTGAAAGAACAGTGACTATCAATCATTCCTGCAGTTCGTGAGAAGATTTTTTAAAAATTTGACCTATTTTTCTATGGCGGCCATCTTTGATTGTGACGACTTTCATTTTAACAAATATGAAAAGGTTACACCCACATACCATAACTGTGAAGTTCGACCAGCATCGAGAAGAAGACGTTCAAAATATATAGGTATTAAAAAGATGACCTTTTGGCCGTCCATCTTGGATGACGTAATCATCCAATTTTGACAAAAAATTATCCAGAGTGATCGTCTCCGCGATACATTCAATTTGATATATAACACGACAGATTTGGTCAAATTTGAAATTTCGTCTTGCTGTGATAAACATGTATGCCAAATTTGGTTACGATCGGTCAAGTAGAACTTGAGAGTTATTGCGTGGAAAAGGATACAGAGTGCGAAAATTAAAAATGGCCCCCAAAGAGAGATAAGTCTGAAGTTTTGGAAAATGAATAGGCTTCTTCTTCTTGGCATGACAAACATGAAAACCGAATTTGGTTATGATCCATCAAGTTGAACTGGAGTTAATGCGTGGACATGGATACAGTGTGCGAAAATTAAAAATGGCCGCCAAGTGAGAAAAGTTATCGGAAGGTTTTGAAAATCAATAGGCTTCTTTGTCGTGCCGTTATAATAATGCATACCAAATTTGATTACGATCCGTCAGGTATAACTCTAGTTATTGCATGGACAAGGTGTGCCCACCCGCCGCATGATAAGATACGTAATAAGTTACCGTTTTTTCAAATGGGCATATAAAAATTAGTGAGGCAAGAGTTATCATTCTTGCGTGTGGCAACTTTGGGTTGTGGTCTATTCATGTGTGAAGGTTCATGAATATATTCCAAAGGGTATTCGAGTATGCTCCGGACAAGAAATCAATGCGTAAAAAAAACAAAGGGAGGTAACTAAACAATTAGTGAAGCAAGAGTTGGCCTTCTTGCACGCGACACACCCTAAAAAACAAAGGGAGGTAACTAAACAATTAGTGAAGCAAGAGTTGACCTTCTTGCACGCGACACACCCTTGTGTCGTGGTCTAGGCATGTCTGAAGTTTCATGAAAATATTCCGAAGGGTGTTTCGAGTTATGCTCCGGACAAGAAATCAATGTACGAAAAATCAAAGTGAGATTATACTCGAAAATTAGAGAACTGTCATTCTTGCGCATAACACACATTCGGGTCGTGGTCCATTCATGTGTGAAGTGTCATGAAAATGTTCCAAAGGGTATTCGAGTTATGCTCCGGGCTATACAGGATATATTGCAAAAATGAATATCATAAACTTATAAATTTAGCGGGTTAGACTTCATCTTGTTGATCCAGCAAATCTGCCCAAGACCAAATCGTGCTTTCCTTCCACATGTATCAAGCTACTGTACTAACAACAAACATTTATCACTGAACGTACCTCTTTCTCAAGTTGTTTTTTCACATTATTCGCCTCCATCTGTGCGTCAGCGAGGGCCTTACGCAGGGCGACAATCTGCTGGCGCAGCAGGATCACCTGTTCCTCGGCCTCCATCCGCATCGCCTCACACACCATCTTGTTGTTCTCCGACTCGCTCTTCAACTCACGGATCTGGCCGGAGACAATTGTACATAGAGACTTTCAGGCAAGTGTGCTTTGTGTTTATCAAACAAGGCTAGGAAATGTGCTGAGGAATTAATACAGTTTCCGAAGAGCATGTAGTTGGTTATCATGTTCGAAATCAAGAAGTTTTATTGGCTGGAGCTAAGCTGTGCTCAGTCTTGGCCAATCCAACTGCCTGATTTTTTAAGAACAAAACTGACACCTTATTCGTTCTTCGACTCACAGAGGATCACTGAGACATGTAACATCTTTCTGAGCATGCATAATTGGTTATCATGTTCAAAATCAGGTAGTTGCATTGGCCTATGCTGATTGATTTATGTGGTGATCCATTTTAATATAGCTTTCTAGGAATTAAAACATGATCAAAGTACTGGTGGAGCAAAAGATGATTTTTGGGTCATTTCATGTTGTGCATGCTGTCAAAGGTTGCCCCCCCCCCCATATTTGATAAATATAACCATTTGCCAACATATTCTAGGTGGCCAACCGTCTGGAATTTCACACGGAGGCTATAATAGTACTATTTTCAAGGAAACAGAAATTATAAGCCATTTACCCGAGCATTAAGGTTTCAAACGCACCAAGTCTGTGACCTTGACCCTGGGCTTAGCGGGGGCGGGACAAATGTGGATTTGTCACAGGGTGGCAGAGGACCATTTGAGCAATGCGTGTGTGAAATTTGAAGCAGATCCAAGCAAGGAAACAGAAATTATAAGCCATTTACCCGAGCGTTAAGGTTACGGGACGTACGTACGTATGTACTATATGCCCCCCTCACCATTCGGTGGCGGGGGCATAAAAACAATAACTTTTAACGCATTTGTGTTACAAAACCGGTGAACATTACAAGTAAATAAATGACCTTGACCTTGAGAATTTGGATGTGGGGGTGTGCGTAATGAAGCATCATCCCTAGACAAACATTGATGTGAAATATTATGAAAGTGTGGCAAGTGGTTAAAGAGATATTTTGAAAAAACAATAACTTTAACGCATTTGCCTTAAAGAAAAAAAGGGGACGACGCGGACGACGTGGAAGACGCGGAGGACGCGGAGGACGCGGAGGACGCGGAGGACGCGGAGGACGCGGAGGACGCGGAGGACGCGGAGGACGCGGAGGACGCGGACGGAAAAAGAGCCGACTATAGTCACGCCTCTGCTAAAGCAGGAGCGACAAAAACTGACAACTATAGGTAAAACAACCATTCACAAAAGCTTTACATTTCCAAAACTAATAATACCATTGACGGTGTTAAATATCCTGAAGATGATGTTATAAAACAAATTACACACATGATGTTTGAAAATTATTGCCATGAACAATTATTTATATAAATGAAAAATTGTAAATTCTGATTTATGCGATTTATGCAGTATGGCACCAGGAACAAGCAAGCACTTATTCCAAAAAAGTTTTTACATGATAACGGTAGAAATATTACATTGGATTGGCAATCAACAAGTTTAGAGCAGTATGAAACAGAAAATATATTTTTGAACTTTTGTATTATACTAGGAAAGTACTTTATTTATGGATTAAGAAATACTGAACCGACTTTCTCAGCTTTTAAGAACTATTTAAAACAAGAGGGCCATGATGGCCCTAATTCGCTCACCTGACTCCATGAACACCAGAGGAGAATGTGATATTGAGTTCATATGTGTTTTAAAAAAATTGTGTTATTTTTGGATGGCGGTCATCTTGGATTAAGCGATGACTCTCATTTTACCAAATCGGAAAATGCTTCATCCAAGGATCTTAACTTACTATGAATAATGTACCAGAGCGATCGCCTCTTTGATACCTTCGATTTGATATAGACATGACCATATTCGGTCAAAAATAAAATTTGACCCAAATTTGACCCCACGGGCCACGCCCATTTTTGAGCATCCGGCTGGCGGTTCGTGAGAAGAAGCTTTTTTAAGAATTTATGCTATTTTTAGGTGGCGGCCATCTTTGATTAGCGATGACCTCCATTTTAATAAATCTGAAAATGCTTCACCCATGGACCATAACTTTTAAGTTTGGCTACCATGGGCCAAGCGGTTCATGTGAAGAAGAATTTTGAAATCTCTAATACTAGAACTACCTTTTGACCTTTCGGCGGCCATCTTGGATCACATAACCATCCGATTTCGACAAAAAATGCACCAGAGTGATACCTTCGATTTGATATATGACATGACCATATTCGTTCAAAAATAAAATTTGACCCCAATTTGACCCCACGGGCCACGCCCATTTTTGACCCCGGTGTCACCATTTTAACAACTTTGAAAGAGCATTGTACATCCATCATTCCTACCAAGTTTTGTCGAAATCCAGTTGGCGGTTCTTGAGAAGATTTTTGAAGAATTTGTGCTATTTTTAGACGGCGGCCATCTTGGAGTATGTAATGACGTCATTTTAACAAGTTTGTAATCCCCCTACCTAAGGACCATGACCATGAAGTTTGGTGACTATAGGCCCAATGTTTAACACATTGCGGTAACAATAGCTCACATGAGCTTCGCTCAGGTGAGCTAAAAAAACTAAAGAGCTTGAACATCAAATAGCAGTAAATAGAAACAAAGCTGAAATACACAATAGAAAATGGAATGGTTTACCGCTAGACTAACTTATTTCTAACTTATTTTCTTCTAACATATAGCAAATATTTAATCCAACAAAAAATGCAGCAAACATATGATCATGTTGCTGTACTTATCTAATTAAACTCTTCTTTTTTTTCTATGGGTGTATTTTTTTTTTACTTCCTCTGTTTGTTTTTTCTCTCTATTATTAATTGTCAACTATTTTTTTTTTGTAATTTCCAATAACCTCCGAAGGTAAGCACATTTAATACACATTGTTTTAAAGTCACTCATTTTATTAAATTTTCAACCACATGGTATAGGGATGGTGTGTACCTACGACATGGTATACACAGAAAATATCATTTGAAATAAGAAAGGCAACCAGTATTGACACATATTCAGAAAATAACTAACTTTCATAATTTTACAGTCATTTGTTCACATAATTTTAATATATATTGTACAGTTGTAAGTAATTAATGCTTAAATACACACATCATGGTATACATATTCACATTGATAGCGTGATTTAGCGAGTAAAAGTATAACATTTGTGGCCAACCTTTGACAGAATGCACAACATGAAATGCCCCTGTTGCGCCCCTAGTAAAGTTTATCTCTCAAAGTAGTACCATAAATAGAGGATCTCAAACGAGTTTCCATTTGATATGAGATTTATGAAACGAGTCACGCATTGCGGACTCGTTTCATAAATCTCATATCAAATGGAAACACGTTTGAGATTCTGTTTATCGCATGACTTCAGCCTGCAAAGAACAGAAAACTTGGAGATATCCAATATGTTTCAGTGAGCAGACGCAATTGACTATTTTCGCATTTAGTTAATCGTAGCAATAAACTTATTATAAATATGCCATATAATAAGGTTCATGTTCTTTGTAAACACTTCATATTACCAAATGGGAGAATATTCTAGCAATTGCAGTAGTTTCAGTGAGTCACGGATGCTCCTAATGACATCTAAAACATGATCATAATTGCTTTGTCGAGCTAATCACGGACGTCAATTGGAACTGTCCATTTTATTCATTTGACATAACTTTGGCGCATAATGCGAATACGTAATTAGGGTGATTGGCGGCCAGCCAATCAAATTCGCTCCAGGTGTTATTACGCGTGTGTCATATAACATTTATGAAATGGGTTAAACACGACATCATGACTGTGATAAACTAGTATTACCTATATATACACAGATATGTGAGCTATGGCTTTTGTGGAGATTCTAGTTCCTGATCAGCTTCCTATGTTCAGATATGAATCAATAGTGCTTCTCAACACACGGCAGAATAGGAAACAGTGCACTGATTACATTGCGCGAATGCGAAGGCTGATCCATGTTTACACTGGTCACAGAAGCTATAACCCCCATTTCTCTAATGACAGCCACAAATAAAGACACTGTTAGAAAATAAACACTCACATTCTTCAGGAAGTTGACGGTATCGTGATTCTGTCGCCATATCTTCATGGCCTTCATCTTCAACACGAGTGTGTTCAGTGTGTGGTTCTCGTGCTGCAGTTCGCGAAGCGTCTCCGACTTGGCGAGTGTCCGATCCAGCGTCTTACCTTCTAAGATTGGGAATTTATTTATTGAAAGGTGTTCAATGTAATTGGAATGGCTTTTGATGTTAATTTTTCAACCAATCCAATCGCCACAAAATGATTTTCAGACTAGTCTATTTACGAAAAGGGGTGTTTTTGTTGTCAAATATATGAAAATTACTAGCAAAAAAGTGCAGATCCTGATGAGACGGCTCGTCACGAGCCGGCTCATCTGGTTCTACACTGTTTGCCAATACCACTATACAGGTCTGTAGTGTTGAAAGGGTTAACGGCTTGTCAACAACTAAGGTCATTGTACACTAGGTTAAAAGTACATGCCCACTCAGTAGGCACAAAATGTTCTTTATAGGAATTAAACAAGTTCATAATTGTGTCACTATTCCACCAGTTCTAAAAATTACGAGTGCCCGCTATACAGATATATAATTATTTAGTAACATTTATTTTATTGATAGTGACTCGTGGTGGAATCAGGTTATTTTCATATGCAAATGAGGCTTGATATTTTTTAATTATTTATACTAATTAAATGCATCGCCCGAAAATATAATATTTTCGACAGATTATAAAGTATGATCATTGCCCATCAAACAAGAGTTGTCAGAAGACAACAAAGCTCGTCTGTTGGCAGCCTTCACTCAAACTTGGCACAGCTGTATAAACAAGAGTTGTCAGAAGACAACGAAGCTCGCCTGTTGGCAGCCTTCACTCAAACTTGGCACAGTTGTATAAACTAGATGGCCGCGGCCTGCATGTCGCGCCTTGTGACGAGGCATGGATACTAAAAATATATAGTATAACAAAAAACCAAAACACTTAACCAAAAACTTTAACCGGACACATGTACGTACGTACGCCAAAGTGCCGACTATATCGCGCTTTCCGCAAGCGGGCGCGAAAAAACCTTTAACCAAAAACTTCAAAGTAATTTGACCTTGACATTGGGCACAGGGGCCGCACGGGAGGGGGGTAGAATGAAAATATAGATGATGATAAACACCCATGTGAAGTTTCAAGGTAATGGGCAAAGCAGTTGCAGAGATATAGTATAACGAAAAACTTTAACCAAAAAACTTAACCAAAAACTTTAACCAAAAAGCTTAAACAAAAAACTTAACCAAAAACTTTAACCAAAAAACTTAACCAAAAACTTCAAAGTAATTTCACCTTGACATTAGGCACAGGGGCCGCACGGGAGGGGGGTAGAATGAAAATATAGATGATGATAAACACCCATGTGAAGTTTCAAGGTAATGGGCAAAGCAGTTGCAGAGATATAGTATAACGAAAAACTTTAACCAAAAAACTTTAACCAAAGAACTGAACCAAAATCTTTAACCAAAAAACTTAACCAAAAACTTTAACCGGACACACGTACGTACGTACGTACGTACGTACGTACGTACGTACGTAAAAACTTAAGCAAAAACTTTAAGCAAAAACTTTAACCAAAAAACTTAACCAAAAAACTTAACCAAAAACTTTAACCAAAGAACTTAACTAAAAACTTCAAAGTAATTTGACCTTGACATTGGGCACAGGGGCCGCACAGGAGGGGGTAGAATGAAAATATAGATGATGATAAACACCCATATGAAGTTTCAAGGTAATGGGCAAAGCAGTTGCATAGATGTAGTATAACGAAAAACTTTAACCAAAAAACTTAACCAAAAACTCTTTAACCAAAAAACTTAACCAAAAACTTTAACCAAACTTTAACTTTAACCAAAGAACTTAACCAAAAACTTTAACCAAAAAACTTAACCAAACAACTTAACCAAAAACTTTAACGTACGTACGCCAAAGTGCCGACTATATCGCGCTTTCCGCAAGCGGGAGCGACAAAAACATGAATATTATATAACTTGACCTTGGGTTAAGTGGTGTGCGGTGGACCTTGACATTGGGGTCAGTGGTGTGAAAGGTGGGTCGTGGATTTGCTATAGCATGATCTAGCATTATTAAGATGAATGCATGTATGAAATATCAATGCGCTCCGTGAAAACAGAAGTAAAACAAAATTTAACCCAACGTTAAGTTTATGAACGAACTAAGTTGGTGATTTTCTACAGCATGATAGCTATTCACATGAGGATTGCATGTATGAATGTGCTAAGTTTGTGATCTTGACCATGGGGAAAGGGGTGGGGGGGGGTCATGGATTTGCTGTAGCACAATAGAGGATCATCAGATGAATGTATGTATGAAATATCAAGGTGTTTCCTGTCAAGAAACAGAAGTTATAACAAGAGGGCCATGATGGCCCTAATTCGCTCACCTGACTCCATGAACACAAATTTGACCCCAATTTGACCCGACGGGCCACGCCCATTTTTGACCCCGGGGTCACCACTTTAACACCTTTGAAAGAGCATTCTACATCGATCATTCCTACCAAGTTTCGTCGAAATCTGGCTGGCGGTTCATGAGAAGAAGATTTTTTTAAAAGAATTTGTGCTATTTTTAGATGGTGGCCATCTTGGATTAGCGACGACCTCCGTTTTAACAAATCTGAAAAGGCTACACTCATCGACCATAACTGTGAAGTTTGGCTACCATGGACCAAGCGGATCGTGTGAAGAAGAATTTTGAAATCTCTAATAAAAGAATGACCTTTTGACCTTTCGGCGGCCATCTTGGATGACATGACCATCCAATTTCGACAGAAAATGTACCAGAGCGATCGCCTCTTTGATACCTATGATTTGCTATAGACATGATCATATTCGGTCAAAAATAAATTTGACCCAAATTTGACCCAACGGGCCACATCCATTTTTGACCCCGGGGTCACCATTTTAACAACTTTGAAAGAGCATTGTACATCGATCATTCCTACCAAGTTTCGTCGAAATCCGGCTAGCGGTTCATGAGAAAAATATTTTTTAAGAATTTATGCTATTTTTAGATGGCGGCCATCTTGGATTAGCGATGACCTCCATTTTAACAAATCTGAAAAGGATTCACCCATGGACCATAACATTTAAGTTTGGCTACCATGGGCTAAGCAGTTCATGTGAAGAAGAATTTTGAAATCTCTAATAAAAGAACAATCTTTTGACCTTTCGGTGGCCATCTTGGATGACATAACCATCCGATTTCGACAAAAAATGCACCAGAGTGATTGCCTCGTTGATACCTTCGATTTGATATATGACATGACCATATTCGGTCAAAAATAAAATTTGACACCAATTTGACCCCACGGGCAATGCCCATTTTTGACCCCGGGGTCACCATTTTAACAACTTTGAAAGAGCACTGTACATCGAACATTCCTACCAAGTTTTGTCGAAATCCGGTTGGCGGTTCTTGAGAAGAAGATTTTTGAAGAATGTCTGCTATTTTTAGACGGCAGGCATCTTAGATTACGTAATGACGTCATCTTAACAATTTTGTAATCCCCCTACCTAAGGACCATGACCATGAAGTTTGGTGACTATAGGCCCAATGGTTACCGAGGAGAAGACGTTTGAAAATGTTCACGGACGGACGACAGACGGACACATTGCGGTAACAAATTATAGCTCACATGAGCTTCGTTCAGGTGAGTTAAAAAGACATTTACTCCAACGTTAAGTTTATGATGTTGATCTTGGGGAAAGGGGTGGGGGGTGAGTCAAGGATTTGCTGTAGCACAATAGAGGATCATCAGACGAATGTATGAAATATCAAAGTGTTCCCTGTAAAGAAACGGAACTTACACAATATTTACCCCAACGTTCATGCTAAGTTTGTGACCTTGACCTTGGGGTAAGGGTTGGGTGGTGGGTCATGGATTTGCTACAGCATGATAGTCAGGGGTGTAAAATTCCACTCGACCGCTTGCCATGGCGACTTGGTCATCGTCTTGGCCGAGTAGCTTTGTGTAGACGATCATCCATGATTGATCGTGAATAAAAAAAAAATATAGTTATGCACCGTTCTCCGTTTATTAAACCTGTTTATTGATCAAATACCATTGATCATTTCACAAACGCTTTGAATTGAATAAAAGTGTTTGCGCCAACCGGAACAATTCTAATTATGGACGAGTTTAAATCGCGGCTCAAGCGGCGTGAATTGAAATTTTATCAATACTTACCTATTTACAATATAAATGGGAAATACGCAAATTCTCCGTCACATATGTCTGGCATGACATCGCAGCCACGGTTTCATCTTCACTTAAGTTAGTATCTCGATTTATGCGATAGTCGCTGCTCCTATCGTCCGCGATTTAAACTCGCCCATAATTAATTTATGGCATTCTGTAACGTCAATGTTCGCTTCCGGTGTAAACATGCAATCATGCTAGCAGACAGCCAGAGTTAGCACATGCGAAAATATCATTTTCTCCAAACTACACAGCATTCCGATGAGACAGATCGCTTGATTTTCGTTAGAAAATGATTTTAACACCAGTCCAATTATAACAAGAAACGAGGCAAAGCCACGAAGGCCAGGTTTTTTCCAAGCATAGACACTTGGATAACATAATTATACCCACATTTTGTAGACTAGATGGCCGTGGCCTGCATGTCGTGCCTTGGGGCGAGGCATGGACACTAACAAAATAGATATAGTAGATGGAAAAACATTAACCAAAAAACTTTAACCGGACACACGGACGTACGGACGGACGGACATATGCCAAAATGCCGACTATATCGCGCTTTCCGCAATCGGGCGCGACAATGATGATAAACACCCATGTGAAGTATCAAGGTAATGGGTGAAGCAGTTGCAGAGATATAGTACACAAACAAACTTTAACAAAAAAATTCAGAGTAATTTGACCTTGACATTGGGAACAGGGGCCGCACAGTTGGGGGGTAGAATGAAAATATGGATGATGATAAACACCCATGTGAAGTTTCAAGGTAATGGGCAAACCAGTTGCAGAGATATAGTATAACAAAAAACTTTTAACTAAAAAACTTTAACCAGACGTACGTTAAAAAGTTAACGTTGAAAATGGCTAAGTCAATTACGTAGAAATAATAGGTGAAGGTAAAACAAGAAACGAGGCAAAGCCACGAAGGCCAGGTTTTTTCCAAGCATAGACATTTGGATAACATAATTATACCCACTTTTTGTAGACTAGATGGCCGTGGCCTGCATGTATAATAGATATAGTAGATGGAAAAACTTTAACGAAAAAACTTTAACCGGACACACGGACGTACGGACGGACGTATGCCAAAATGCCGACGATATCGCGCTTTCTGCAAGCGGGTGCGGTGCGACAATGATGATAAACACCCATGTGAAGTATCAAGGTAATGGGTGAAGCAGTTGCAGAGATATAGTACACGAAAAAACTTTAACAAAGAAATTCAAAGTAATTTGACCTTGACATTGGGCACAGGGGCCGCACGGTTGGGGGGTAGAATGAAAATATGGATGATGATAAACACCCATGTGAAGTTTCAAGGTAATGGGCGAAGCAGTTGCAGAGATATAGTATAACGAAAAAAACTTTTAACCAAAAAAAAAAACATTAACCAGACGTACGTTAAAAAGTTAAGGTTGAAAATGGCTAAGTGAATTACGTAGAAATAATAGATGAAGGTAAAAAAAATGGTCACATGTTGGATAGTTTTATGTGGTAGGCACCCATTGGTTATGAAGCTGTGAAAGTTTGGTGGTCCTAGGTGGTACAGTACCAAAGAAATGGACTTAAACACGAAAACTTAACATTGTAAACGCGAAAACTTAACATTGAAAATGGCTAAGTCGACTGCGCGGAAAAAATGGGTCAAGTTAAAAACGAGGCAAAGCCACGAAGGCCAGGTTTTTTCCAAGCATGGACACTTGGATAACATAATTATACCCACTTTTTGTAGACTAGATGGCCGTGGCCTGCATGTCGCGCCTTGGGGCGAGGAATGGACACTTAAAAAAATAGATATAGTAGATGGAAAAACTTTAATGAAAAAACTTTAACCGGACACACGGACGTACGGACGGACGGACGGACGTATGCCAAAATGCCGACGATATCGCGCTTTCCGCAAGCGGGTGCGACAATGATGATAAACACCCATGTGAAGTATCAAGGTAATGGGTGAAGCAGTTGCAGAGATATAGTACACGAAAAAACTTTAACAAATAAATTCAAAGTAATTTGACCTTGACATTGCGCACAGGGGCTGCATGGTTGGGGGTTAGAGTGAAAATATGGACGATGATAAACACCCAAGGTAATGGGCGAAGCAGTTGCAGAGATATAGTATAACAAAAAAGTTTTAACCAAAAAATTTAACCAGACATACGTTAAAAAGTTAACGTTGATATGTTGGATAGTTGTATGTGGTAGGCATCCCTTGGTTATGAAGCTGTGAAAGTTTGGTGGTCCTAGGTGGTACAGTACCAAAGAAATGGACTTAAACACGAAAACTTAACATTGTAAACGCGAAAAGTTAACATTGAAAATGGCTAAGTCGACTGCGCGGAAATTTGGTGGTCAAGTTAGTAACCATGATTGGATAGTTCAATGAAATTGGTGTCGACCCTGATGGGATTATGAAGGCTAGTGATGTTTGGTGGATCCTAGGTCGGTACAGTAACCAAAGAAATGGACTTGAACACGAAAACATAACATTGAAAACGCGAAAACTTAACATTGAAAACGCGAAAACTTAACATTGAAAATGGCTAAGTCGATTGCGCGGAAAAAATGGGTCAAGTTAAAAAAAAAGTAACATGTTGGATAGTGATATGTGGTGGGCACCACTTGATTATGAAGCTGTGAAAGTTTGGTGGTCCTAGGTGGTACAGTAACAAAGAAATGGACTCAAACACGAAAACTTAACATTGATTGTGGACGCCGCCCGCCCGCACGCCCGCCCGCCCGCCCGCCCGCGCCCGCCCGCCCGCCCGCCCGCCCGGCTTTCACCAATCCAATAACCTGGCTAAAAATGGGATGTTTTTCGTTAACAAATATGAACAATACTTGCAAACAGTGCAGATCCTGATGAGACGGCGCGCGGATTTACACTGTAAATATTGCTATAGAGGTTTAAATACACAGAATTGCAATACAAATACATATTTATTCATTATACCATGACAACTGTTGGATTGTCTATCTGGAGATAGATTTCAAATAACATACATGTACAGTAGCATATATAGCCTACTAATGGCGAACATAGTGAATATTGAAGTATCTGTATAAAATATAAGGGCGAGTGGCAAACCAGTAAGGGCGAGTAAGATTTTGCATCTACTAGACCTTAAGGGCAAGTGATATTTCAAATAATTTTACAACCCTGGATAGAGGATCATCTGAGAAATGCATGTATGAAATATCAAGGCGTTCCATGAAAGGAAACAGATGTTATAAGACATTTACCCCAAAGTTAAGTTTATGAATGTGCTAAGTTTGTGACCTTGACCTTGGGGTAATGGGTGGGTGGTGGGCCATGGATTTGCTATAGCACGATAGAGTATCATCAGATGAATGCATGTATGAAATATCAAGGCGTTCCATGAAAGGAAATAGATGTTATAAGACATTTACCCCAACGTTAAGTTTATGAACATGCTAAGTTTGTGACCTTGACCTTGGCGTAAGGGTTGGGTGGTGGGTCGTACAGCATGACCTTGACCTTGGCGTGAGGGGTGGGCGGTGGGTCATGGATTTGCTACAGCATGATAGAGGGTCATCTGAGGAATGCATGTATGAAATATCAAGGCATTCCATGAAAGGAAACAGATGTTATAAGACATTTACCCCAACGTTAAGTTTATGAATGTGCTAAGTTTGTGACCTTGACTTTGAGGTAAGGGGTGGGCGGTGTGTCATGGATTTGCTATAGCACGATAGAATATCATCAGATGAATGCATGTATGAAATATCAAGGCATTCCATGAAAGGAAACAGATGTTATAAGACATTTACCCCAACGTTAAGTTTATGAATGTGCTAAGTTTGTGACCTTGACCTTGGTGTAAGGGTTGGGTGGTGGGTCATGGATTTGCTACAGCATGATAGAGGGTCATCTGAGGAATGCATGAATGAAATAACAAGATGTTCCATGAAAGGAAACAGAAGTTATAAGACATTTACCCCAACGTTAAGTTTGTGGACGCCGCCGGCGCCGCCGGGGGTATGCCATAAGCTCAAAGGGGCTATTTTCAGGAACACCACATATGTTTTCAGGAACACAAATCAGTACTCACTTATATGCATACTTACATAATCTAGTAAATTATTTAGAGCCTGGTAGGTTTCGGATTTTTTGCCAGTTTCAGTGTAACCTCGCTCAGACCGAGTCAGAGATTGGTTGAAGCAAGTTGTAGTGCTGTTTATTTTCAAAACTAACAATTGTTCAAGTGTCTCGGATAGGGCCTAATTTATTAGGTTCAGGGACTGGTGCCATAAAAAAAGTTGAAATATTCTTTGTGGTGGTGCTAAGACGCGTGTATTATTGTGTTGTTTACTGTCATGTCAATATGCCTTTTACAATCCAAGAATTTGGAAACAAAATTATTATTTCCCGATATTCCCGTGGAAAAATCGTACTTTTTCATTGTTGTCCGTACTTCCGTATTTCTCAAACAAATACGGAAAAATTGGTTAAGTTGGCAGCTCTGCAAGACGTTTGGTACAAGGAAACAGAAATTATAAAAAAATGTCCTCAACGTTAAGTTTATGACTGCACTAAGATTGTGACTTTCACCTTGGAGTTAGCGGGGGCACATGACAGTCATTTGTCACAGCATGATAGAGAATCATAAGAGGAAGGCATGTGTGAAATATCAAAACGTTTGGTGGAAGGAAACAGAAATTATAACAAATTCACCCCAACATTAAGTTTTCAATTTTTTGAAGACGGACGGGCAGATGCAAACTACGATGCCGGGGGTATGCCATAAACACTCCTTCCTTCAGAAGATGCTCTAAAAATGGCAACCTGCGCTAGTCAGACGTACCGCTGGTGCTGCCAAACTTCTCGCGGACTTTACTGAGTGTGGCGAAGGCTTCACGCCTGGTCTCCCCGACCCTCTCAAACACGTCGTCATGCAGCTCGTTCCTGTCGGGGCAACATACACAGCTATGACAGGGCTACATCACAGGGTGAGCGTGGTGTAGGTGTTGAGTGGGAGGAAAACATGTGACCGAACACAAGTTATTACATGGACAAGGATATAGAGTGCAAATATTAGGAATGACCGCCAAGGGAGATAAATCATTGGAATTTTTTGAAAATTAATAGGGTTCTTTGTCTTGCCGTGATAGACGTGTCTACCAAATTTGGTTACGACCTGTCGAAAATTAAAAATGGCTGCAATCTTATGATTCTTAATAGATGATAAACCAGGTTTTTATTGAGAAAGAAGACACACTGCAAAAGAACAGTAGATGACATTTTTTGTTCCAGCATTCTAAAGGTTAATTGCTTTATACAGTGGGAACCCAGTATTGCACGCTTCACTATAACACATGGTTGTGCTTTAGCTCCCGATTTTTTTGCCTATTTGTATATCAAAATCGTGTTAAATTTGTAACAGACTATTGTCAGAAATTGTGATTAGTCTCTCAAAGTACTTATCTAGAGGAGTGCACTTAGCGATTTAAATGAAATTGGCTGCTGATATTCTCTACATGAAACTTCAATAACGATGTATAGCTCAGTATTACCTGAACTCGTCAAACTTGTTTTTCAGCAGGAAGGTGGAATTGAAGAGATTCTGTATGAGGTCATCGTACTCTTTCCTGACACGTTCTCGCATCTCACTCTGCTGCTTGAAGCTCAACTCCCGCATCTCGGCTACCTTCGCTCGCAGCGCCGTGATTTCTGACAATGGCAACAATAAGATTGTTTGAATTCTGTTCTCTATGTATTATGTTGGTTTAACAACGGTGTCATACGTGGCTAAGACTGGATTAAAGACACTTATGACATCAGGGCTCCAGATAATGAATTTGAAACTGGTACTGGTACTCAATACATTTGATAACAATTGGATATTTTCAATTGAATATTGTAAAGATGTTTTTTTTCAATTGGTTATATTCAATACAAAACACATCGATAACAAACTATAATATGTCATTACATGGGAGTCCCGTTTCTACGCGGTCATTCGGAGCCAGGAATCATGATCGCGATATAGTCGGATCGCGAATTTGTAGCAATTGTTCTGTTAATGAAACTAGGGACGTTCTGGCCGGACAGAAAACGGACCAAACTTTATTCTGGCGGTATGGGGTCATGATTTTAACAACGAAAAGCAATGTATAAATAATTAAATTTTACTAACAAGAATTCCGCCACGGAAGCGGTATCGCACCTGCCGAGGCATTTGACCGTGAACATTACAAGTCAATAAATGACCTTGACATTGAGAATTTGGATGTAGGGGTGTGCGTAATGAAGCATCATCCCTAGACAAACATTGATGTGAAATATTATCAAAGTGTGGCAAGGGGTTAAAGAGATATTGTGAAAAAACAATAACTTTAACGCATTTCTGTTACAAAACTGGTGAACATTACAAGTAAATAAATGACCTTGACCTTGAGAATTTGGATGTGGGGGTGTGCGTAATGTAGCATCATCCCTAGACAAACATTGATGTGAAATATTATCAAAGTCTGGCTAGGGGTTAATGGGATATTGTGAAAAAACAATAACTTTAACACATTTCTGTTACCAAACTGGTGAACATTACAAGTAAATAAATGACCTTGACCTTGAGAATTTGGATGTGGGCATGTGCGTAATGAAGCATCATCCCTAGACAAACATTGATGTGAAATATTATCAAAGTCTGGCAAAGGGTTAGAGATATTGTGAAAAAACAATAACTTTAACGCATTTCTGTTACAAAACCGGTGAACATTAAAAGTAAATAAATGACCTTGACCTTGAGAATTTGAATGTGGGGGTGTGCGTAATGAAGGATCATCCCTAGACAAACATTGATGTGAAATATTATCAAAGTCTGGCAAGGAGTTAAAGAGATATTGTGAAAAAACAATAACTTTAACGCATTTGCCTTACAAAAAAACCGGACGACGACGCGGACGACGACGACGACGACGACGACGACGACGTGGAAGACGACAACGGAAAAAGCGCCGACTATAAGCAGGCGCGACAATAAACTATTTAACATGAAACGAGGCAAAGCCACGAAGGCCAGGTTTTTTCCAAGCATAGACACTTGGATAACATAATTATACCCACTTTTTGTAGACTAGATAGCCGTGGCCTACAAGTCGCACCTTCGGGTGAGGCATGGACACTAAAAAAAGATATAGTAGATGGAAAAACTTTAACCAAAAAACTTTAACCGGACACACGGACGTACGGACGGACGTTCTTACAAATGGATACTTATGTGGCTTATCACATGTTAAATATTAGCCACATAAAACGATTTTTAGCCACATAAAAGGATTTTTTAGGTGGCTAATTGTAATCAACCCTATCCTTTACTAAGTCCATAACCCTGTGGGGCTAGCCACATAAGTACCCTAATGTGTGCCCGGACGGACGGACGGACGGACGGACGTATGCCAAAATGCCGACTATATCGCGATTACCGCAAGCGGGCGCGACAATGATGATAAACACCCATGTGAAGTATCAAGGTAATGGGTGAAGCAGTTGCAGAGATATAGTACACAAAAAAACTTTAACAAAAAAATTCAAAGTAATTTGACCTTGATATTGGGCACAGGGGCCGCATGGTTGGGGGGTAGAATGAAAATATGGATGATGATAAACATAGTGATATGTGGTGGGCACCCCTTGGTTATGAAGCTGTGAAAGTTTGTTGGTCCTATGTGGTACAGTAACAAAGAAATGGACTCAAACTTAACATTGATTGTGGACGCCGCCCGCCACCCGCCGCCCGTCCACCCGCCAGCCCGCCCGTCCGGCTTTAGCCAATCCAATAGCCTGGATTTTTTTTCAAAAAAAACCTGGCTAAAAATGTAACAGCATACCCTGAATTTATTATATCCTGTTGCATCCACAAACTAGATTATCCCTTACGGTAAACTGTTTACGCTTATTACTTTCGTTTCGCATGTTTGTGTGTTTTACGGTACAGACAGCTGACAAACACAATACTGAAATGAGGCTGATGGGTCGATATGGTTTATTTTTAGGTGTGTGTGATACGTGTATGTACGCTACATACACTGATTGGACGGCGATAACACGTGATTAAGCAACAGCGTTTCATTGGCTGATCAATAGGACAGATTCTGTGTCCTAGTACACGCAGCTGATTGCAAGCTTCAAAGGAAATGTCAGCTGTTTGTCAACTTCTGGAATATGGATAACTGTCAGTGCTCAGATCTGTTAATCTGCATAACAGCTATTATCCCAGACAGCCCAGCAGCACAGGGCGTTCACAGATATGGGCCATATTGGGGGGTCGCGATCTTGAAAGGTACATGTTAGTTTAGTTAGTGGGTTGAAAAAAAAATTGGGAGCCACGAAAGCACCGCGTAGTAACCGTGTTCGCGTAGTAAGCAGTCGCATAGAAACGGGTCTCCCCAGTACTTATATTATATGTGAAGTTTCAAGTCAATATGACTTAGGGTTGTGGAGATATTGGGTACTAATACTTTAACGCAGATTGTACAAAAAAACTTTAATGCAAATTTCAAAGTAATTTGACATTTACCATGGGCGGCCGGATGGGTGGGTTATAGAATGAAACTAGATGGTCGGTTAATCTGACAAATGCCCCCCCATGATGCCTGAATTGAAATTCAAAGTCCTTGACCCTGGGTATTGGTGTAGTTATTGATTATTAATCACAATAAATGGTGATACATGTGTATATGAAGTTTCACATCATAATCTCAATTGGTAACAGAGATAAATTCTAGAAAGGTTTAACACAATGTTTTGTTTATTAGTCACATTAAATATTTGGATGCTAATTTGAATATATTGAATTGAATTTGAAAAACTTTAACATAAAACTTTAACAAAAAGTTTAAAGTCATTTGACCTTGACTTTGGGCTCCTGGGCAGCATGGGTAGGGTATACAATGAAAATATGGATGGTAATCAATGCGTATAAATGAAGTTTCAAGTTGATATTGCAAGCGGTCATAGAGATATAGCAATTTGAAAAACTTTAATGTAAGCTTTAAAAACAAATCTAAATCATTTGACCTTGGGCTCCTGGGCAGCATGGGTAGGGTATACAATGAAAATATGGATGGTGATCAATGTGTATATAAGTTTCAAGTTGAAGTTTCAAGTTGATAACCCAAGCAGTCACAGAGATATAGCAATTTGAAAAACTTTAACGTAAAACTTTAACAAACAGTTTAAAGCAATTTGACCTTGACCTTGGGCTCCTGGGCAGCATGGGTAGGGTATACAAAGAATATATGGATTGTGATCAATGTGTATATGAAGTTTCAAGTTGATATCCCAAGCAGTCACAGAGATATAGCAATTTGAAAAACTTTAACGTAAAACTTTAACAAACAGTTTAAAGCAATTTGACCTTGACCTTGGGCTCCTGGGCAGCATGGGTAGGGTATACAAAGAATATATGGATTGTGATCAATGTGTATATGAAGTTTCAAGTTGATATCCCAAACAGTCACAAGAGATATATCAATTTGAAAAACTTTAACATAAAACTCGGTCGGCAGACGGCGGGCACCGGACGACGGACGCCAGACGGGTGATAAACGGGAATATGAAGTTTCAAGTCAATCGGACCTTGACCTTGGCCTTGGCCTTTGACCTTGGGCATGTGGGCACATGGTTTTGTTATGGAATGAAAATATAGATGAAGATAAACAAGTATATAAAGATTCAAGTCGATCACACACAGGGTTGCAGAGATAATAGGTACCCAAAAACGTTAACGCAAATCGTAAGCTTTTTCCAACCTTTAAAAGGCTATACTGTATAGTGTATGGACATGGGTGGGTGGGGTAACGTTTTTCAAAGGAGCAATTTATTGGGTTCTAGGTCCGAGTCTTCCACTGTGACCTTAGGTGGTATATCCATTGTTTTCAAACAAACGAATGACCATCTAAGAAACAATAGTCTTAAGTGGTTACAGAATAAGTTTCATTGTTTTCTTTTGTCTTAGACGACACCTCCAACCACCCAACACTGTGATCATGCGCCCGAACGGACTGACGGACAAAGGTATACCATAATACGTCCCGTTATATATAAATAAACACATGCTTATCATGTGCAGGTAAGTTAAATGGGCCCCAGGAGTGATGTACCCATGATGAGGTCGTGACCTTGGTCGGCCAGCTCACACTGCACCTCGACCTGGGCGTGGCACTGCGACTGCTTCAACTGCTCCTTCATCTGTTTTATCTCCTGCCAACAAACAAAGGGCAACATGTCTAACATTGAATTGATGTCCATAATGGACTTATCCCCTTCTTCCACTGACCCCTTTCACTTAACATGGTTAAATTTTGTCATCTGCTTAATATTTTTTAGTTTCACATTTTTCTCAACATGTTTTAACAGCACATGCTTAATTTCCTGGTTAACAAACAAAGGAGAACATTGAATTATATTGTATCATCTGCTGTTTATTTTTCTATATCACAATGTAAACATGTTTTAACAGCACATGCTTAATTTCCTGGCCGATGAACAAAGGTGAACATGTGTAACATACACAACGTAAACTTTGTTGTCTGCTGTTTCTGTTACATTGTTCTTGATGAAACATATATATATTTTTTATTAATCTTTAATCCTCTTTGTTACATGTATATAATACACAATATTAGTAGACAAGTTAAGTGACTTTTGCCTTCAAGGCATGATGCAAAGGTCCCTTTGGTATGGAAGTACATGTACCTTAGGACCATAGAAACTTTCTTATCCAAAGACACACACTGTATCTCATATTCAAGATGGCCGCCGGTGGCCATATTGGAAAAACTAGCTGATAATATGTAAGTTTAGGTAAGATTCGAACTTCTGTTGTATGCAAGTTTCTAAGAGTCATGGCTATATAATAATTAAACACAGAAGTCAGATCTCAAATCCAAGATGGCCGCCGCCAGCCATATTGGAAAATGTAGCCGAAAGTATATGTACATGTATATAAGTTTAACTTAATTTCAATTAATATCATGATTAAAATTTCTTCCATTGTATGCAAGTTTCTAATGGTCATGGAAGAATGATTAACACAATATGGAAGTTGTATCTCATATTCAAGATGCTCGCCAGCACAAACATTAATGAAGCAAATTACGGGAGATATATATTAATGGAGAAACTTTCAATTTTAGATAAGATAAATGTGATTGATTAATTGTAGTTTTATGTCCAGTTCTTACTCAGTGACTACAACAAGCCTGAATGTGTGGCGGTAATTGCAAATTCAATGAATTGCAAATTCTGAATGAATCCACAAGATCCTGATATGATGCCAGATTTGCACAGAAATTTTTGTTTTCCCTCTATTCCTACACGAAACGAATGTCTGCATTAAAACATAGAACCAACCTGTTCCCTTTGGTATATATTCTGATGCAGAGAACGAAGCAAGTTCTCGTAATACATGGTGTAACTCTCGAAATTGCTTTTCTCCCTGACCATGACGGCCCTTCGCAGCTCGTCGAGACATGAGCCAAGGTGTTTCCTGGAGAAAGTGACCGTGTTGTCCGTCTCCTCACAGAACTCCATCAGTTTGTCCTGGAAACTCTCCGCCACATGTGGCTTCGCAATTGTGTAGCTCTCCTTCATTACCTAGGAGAGACAATTTGGGTCGCCGGGTCAGAAACACAACTCTACATCATTTGTTCTCATCATCCATATTCTGCAGTATGACTACTGCCTGTTTCACGAAACCTGCCCAAATGCTACGGCTATATAAACAATATAATAAGAGACGAGGCAAAGACATGAAGGCATAGACAATTGGATAACAGATAATTGGCTATTAATGTTATTATGACCACGATTGAAAATGACAACTGTCAGTGACAAGTCGATTACGCGGAAAAAATAGGTAAAGGTAAATAAAAGGTCAGATGATGGATAGTGGTATGTGGTGGGCACCCGTTGGTTATGAAGTTGTGCAAGTATGGTGGTCCTAGGTGGTACAGTAACAAGAGAAATGGACCTAACCATGGAAACATAACATTGAAAATGGCCAGGTCGATTATATGAAAAACTAGAAAATGTGTTCATAGAACACGGATGCCCCACATATCGCTTTGATAATAAATGAGGCCAAATTTACCCGAGCGTTAAAGTTTCGTGACGGACGGACGGACGGACGTTCTTACATTAGGGTACTTATGTGGCTTATCACATGTTTAAAATATTAGCCACATATAAACGATTTAATAGCACATTAAAAAACGATTTTTTAGGTGGCTAATTGTAACCAAACCCTATCCTTTAAACAAGTCCATACCCTGTGGGGCTAAGCCAAACATAAGGGGTACCACTAATGTGGCCCGGACGGACCGGGACGGAAAACGGACCGTACCGGACGAACGGACGGACCGGACGGACGGACGCCGGACGGAACGGAACGGACTGACGAACGGACGGACGGACGGTACGGACGGCGGACGGAAACGGACGGAACGGCACAAGGGAGGACGGACGGCACGACGGATTCAAACATTTGGGAGTTTATAGGCACCGTATATCATCAAAGGGTTAGCTCCTAAATATCAAAGAGTTAGCTCATAAATTTATGAGGCACCGACAATATCAAAGAGATCAAAGGTACTAACCCTTACCCTAAGCTCCTAAACCCCCGATGTTGGCCCGGACGGACGGACGGACGGACGGACGTTCAAACATTTGGGAGTTATGAGGCACCGCTATATAAAAGATCAAAGGGTTAGCTCCTAAATATCAAAGAGTTAGCTCCTAAATTTATGAGGCACCGACAATATCAAAGAGATCAAAGGTACTAACCCTTACCCTAAGCTCCTAAACCCCGTGTTGGCCGGTACGGGAGGAGGTACCGGAGGTGGGAGACGACGTTCAAACATTTGGGAGTTATTGAGGCACCGGCCCTAAAAAGATCAAAGGTTTTTTTTAAGCGGCCTAAATATCAAAAGTTAGCTCCTAAATTTATGAGGCACCGACATATCAAAGAGGATCAAAGGTACTAACCCTTACTAAGCTCAAACCCCCGATGTTGGCCCGGAGGACGAGGATGAGGACGACGACGTCAACATGGGAGATTATGAGCAAACCGGGTATATAAAAGAAAAATCAAAGGGTTAGCTCCTAAATATCAAAGAGTTAGCTCCTAAATTTATGAGGCACCGACAATATCAAAGAGATCAAAGGTACTAACCCTTACCCTAAGCTCCCCCTAAACCCCCGATGTTGGCGGACAGGACGGACGACGGACGGACGGCCCACGGACGATGGACGGACGGACGGACGGACGTTCTAGCATTAAAGGGTTATATGATGTCTATTTCACTGGTATAATTATAGCCTACCCCCGATGTTACGGATTTTTGGACGACCACGGAGGACTACGGACGACGGTTTTTTACGTTCGGTTACTTGGTACTATGGCTTATCCACATGGTATATTAGCCACCATAACGATTTTTAAGCCACATAACTTTTTTATGTGGCTAATTGTAACCAACCCATCTTTAACAAGTCCATACCCTGGGGCTAGCCACTAAGTACCCTAATGTGTGCCCGGACGGACGGACGGATGGACGGATGGACGGACGGACGTTCTTACTTTCAGGTAACTATGTGGCTTATCGCATGTTAAATATTAGCCACATAAAACCACTTTTAGCCACATAAAACGATATCTTAGGTGGCTAATTGTAACCAACCCTATCCTTTAACAAGTCCATAACCCTGTGGGGCTAGCCACATAAGTACCTGAATGTCTGCCCGGACGGACGGACGGACGGACGGACGGACGGACGGACGGACGGATGGACGGACGGACGGACGTTCTTACAAATGGATACTTATGTGGCTTATCACATGTTAAATATTAGCCACATAAAACGATTTTTAGCCACATAAAAGGATTTTTTAGGTGGCTAATTGTAACCAACCCTATCCTTTACCAAGTCCATAACCCTGTGGGGCTAGCCACATAAGTACCCTAATGTGTGCCCGGACGGACGGACGTACGGATGGGACGGAGGACGGACGGGACGGACGGGACGGACGGACAAGGGCAACACTAAATGCCTCCTCCACTATCGTGGTGGGGCATAAAAATAGGTCAAGGTCACATATTAGTTGTGCAAGTATGGTGGTTCTAGTAACAGAGAAATGGACAAAATGCGAAAACTTAACATTGTGGACGGCGCCGCCCGCCCGGCTTTCGCCAATCCAATACCCGGGATTTTTTTTATTAAAAACGGCTAAAAATGATTTCTCTATGGAAATTTAACATGGGAAAAAAAGAGCTGGAGGCACTGCAGGTGGAGTCGAACATTTTTGGAAATCAACTCTGAAACGTGGCTAGGTAGCTTGGAAGTGATCTAACCAAGAAAACAAAAGTAAAATTAACTATTTCTGAAAAATTTCACTATAATAAATCTCCATAGACATCTTCACTCTGTGGATGTCTATGGGGCGTGGGGAAATTGTTTTTTCACAATAAAATCAATATGTGACCAAATTTAATAAAATACAAAGAAAGCTCATTCTTAAGTTTTGCTACAATTTAATATTTATCCAAAAAAATATTGTTTTTGTTTTGTTTATATAGCCAAACTAGATGGCTGCGGCCCGCATGTACCTTTGATAGCATACTGCAAAACTTTAACCAAAAACTTTTAACCCTTACGTACGTACGCCAATGTTCTGACTATATCGCGCTGTTCGTAAGCAGGTGCGACAGAATTGGGCAGGTTTTGTGAAACAGATAGTATAATCTAATTGTGTCAAATGTATTTCCTGATTTCCTCCTGTACAAAAAGTTTGTCTTCGATAATAATGGTAATTCAGTGGCTGAATGTGCAATCTGATCATGTGCTATGTTGGTTGTAAATGCCATAATGTCCTTTTTGTCAGTGCGTGTCCCAATTTACGCCTCAGTGCAGTGTGACTAAAACAGCCATCATGGTGTGAGTTATTCAGACACACAGATGCAGATCGTAAATGAACATTCAATTCAGACAGACAGATTTATTTATAAACGTTATCCATGGATGTTTCCGCCATATCTCTACTGCAGAAAGTGAAAGGTTTAATGTCCCAGCAACAGCTAAGGTCATATAGAGATGGGGCATTTGTATCAAGTCTCATCCAAAAGACCAGTGGGATGGAAATACTATGAAAGTATTTTTCCACGCCCGAGGCAGGGATTGCACCCAAAACTGGTCAAACTATGAAGCCATCCCTCCCACTGTAGACTAAACTATGTGACCCACCTAACCGTTTCGCCCCTCAGTAACTGGAATGGATTTTGATATGTTAATTTTGCAACCAATCCAATCGTCAAAAATATGAAAATTGTGCAGATCCTGATGAGACGGCTCGTCACTGTTTGCCAGGTGAGCTAAAAATTGAAAAACAGCAGACGACAATATTCGTCTCCCACCTTTTATGAAATAAACATCTTAGGCAATATAGGAATAAATGTGCACAAACATTAACAAGGGCATCATTATCACTAAGCTAATCCCCGCTGACAGCCTTGTTGCAAAAATAAAATAAACAAGAACTGCGTCTGTCGAACGCGGATGCCACCTGCAGCATATTTGAGAAACTGTGACAAAGTGGTTAAGTCATTTAAGTAACCTGGTGAAGGTGAAAAGGTGAAGGTCATATAAATTATGAAAAGGCAGGTGTGGCACACATACCAATGAATGAAATGTTGAAGTATTGAAGTGATTAAGCAACTTATGTAGATGATATGGCCAGTTTGAGAAACTGTGACGAACTGGTTAACCAAAATTGTTAAGTCATTTAACTAACCTGGTGAAGGTCAAAAGGCGAAGGTGATATAAACTAGATTTGTCAGTAAGCGGGGGCTTACGGAAACCCCCCCCCCCCCACCCCCCCCCCCCCCACCCCCGCATCAGCCCTGACCTAGAAAGAATTCCAGCTCGCATACTATCATTTTCAGATAAGAGACTATGTCAGCACATATGGAGAGTGTGATGGTGGTTCCAGTTGAAACAAGAGCTGTAGGAGAACAGCATAGCTTGACTACGAGGGATGTCGATGTACACATAGCTTGACAAACAAGGTGGTTGCGGCCTGCATAAAAACCTTAACCAAGGTTGACTAAAAAACTTAACCAAGGGAAATTAAGTAAGTAATTCAAGGTTAAATGTAGGTCAATGACAGATATAGGTCAGGGGTTATTGATGTACATCACTAGGAGATGAAGTTTTCCAAGTATGGTTGCTGTAGGCCCAGGAGTATTCCATATACAAGCTTGACTAAAAACCTTAACCAAGGGAAATAACTAAGTAATCCAAGGATAAAAGTAGGTCAAGGTCAAATATAGGTCAGGGATTATTGATGTACATCATTAGGAGATGAAGTTGTCCAAGTATGGTTGATATAGGCCCATGAGTATTCCATATACAAGCTTGACTATAACCATTAACCAAGTAATTCAAGGTTAAATGTAGGTGAAGGTAAAATATAGGTGAGGGGTTATTGATGTACATCCCTATGAGAAAAAGTTATCCAAGTATGGTGTCTGTATGCACAATAGTATTCCATGTACAAGCTTGAGTAAAAACCTTAACCAACGTTGACTAAAAATCTTAACCAAGGTGACTTAAGTAAGTAATTGAAGAGGAAATATAGGTCAAGGTGAAATATATATCAGGGGTTGTTGATGTACATCACTAGGAGATAACGTTGTCCAAGTATGGTGGGTAGTATTCCATATACAAGCTTGACTAAAAACCTTAACCAAGGGGAATTAACTAAGTAATTCAAGAGGAAATGTAGGTCAAGGTCAAATATAGATCAGGGGTTATTGATGTACATCCCTATGAGAAAAGGTTGTGCAAGTATGGTGTCTGTATGCACAATAGTATTCCATGTACAAGCTTGAGTAAAAACCTTAACCAAGGTTGACTAAAAACCTTAACCAAGGGGAATTAACTAGGTAATTCAAGGTTAAATGTAGGTCAAGGTCAAATATAGGTCAGGGGTTGTTGATGTACATCACTAGGAGATAAAGTTGTCCAAGTATGGTTGGTGTAGGGCCAGGAGTATTCCATCTACAAGGTTGACTAAAAACCTTAACCAAGGGAATTAACTAAGTAATTGAAGAGGAAATGTAGGTCAAGGTCAAATATAGACCAGGGGTTATTGATGTACATCCCTATGAGAAAAGGTTGTCCAAGTATGGTGTCTGTATGCACAATAGTATTCCATGTACAAGCTTGACTAAAAACCTTAACCAAGGTTGACTAAAAACCTTAACCAAGGGGAATTAACTAAGTAATTCAAGAGGAATTGTAGGTCAAGGTCAAATATAGATCAGGGGTTATTGATGTACATCACTAGGAGATGAAGTTGTCCAAGTATGGTGGGTGTAGGGCCAGTAGTATTCCATATACAAGGTTGACTAAAAACCTTAACCAAGGCTAGACGGTGATGCCGACGCCGACGCCAACGCCGACGCCGGGGTGACAACATAAGCTCTACTTATTCTTCGAATAGTCGAGCTAAAAAGCAAACTAGACATTCTAAGTCCGTGACCTTGACCCCTGGCATAAATGGGGGTCGTAGGTTTGTTGCAGAATGATGTATGAGTGTCAGAGAAGGGCCGGGTAAAATATCACTGCATTCCGCAAAGGGAAAGAGAAGTTATAAGGAAATTTACATTTGTTAAGTTTTAGTTTTTTTTCTATGTTTTAGATCGTGACCTTGAGCCCTGACTAAAAATGGGGGTCATAGGTTTTGTTGCAGAATGATGTATGAGTGTCAGAGAAGGTGGTGGGTAAAATATGAAAGATTTCCGCAAAGGGAAAGAGAAGTTAAAAGGAAATTTACAATTGTTAAGTTTCGTTTTTTATGCCACCGGGTTTCGAAGATAAACGGGTGGATATAGTGTTTGGACGTCCGTATGGTCTGTCCGTCCGTCCGTCGTCTCATTTTCGTTTAACCAATTTGTCCACAGTTTCTCATTTATGCTTGGCAGGTGGCATCCGAGTTCGACAGGATACGCATTTGTTGTTTCTAGTTTCTAAAGTCCGTGACTTGACCCCTGGCCATAAATGGGGGTTGTAGGTTTGTTGCGAATGATGTATGAGTGTCTTGATGGGTAATTAGGGCTTTTTGAGAGTAGTGGGGATTAAGCGGGTAAAATTATGAAAGATTCCGCAAAGGGAAAGAGAAGTTTAATAGGAAATTTACTAATTGTTAGTTTTGTGACGGACGGGGGAAACACGGAAACAGGGAAAGACGGACGGATGGATGGACGGACGGACGGACGGACAAGCTGACTCCAGTATACTTATAATTATGAAAAGGCAGGTGTGGCACACATACCAATGAATGAAGTGTTGAAATATTGAAGCGATTAAGCAACTTATGTAGATGATATGGCCATTTTGAGAAACTGTGACGAACTGGTTAACCAAAATTGTTAAGTCATTTAAGTAACCTGGTGAAGGTCAAAAGTCGAAGGTCATATAAATTATGAAAAGGCCGGTGTGGCACACCCATACCAATGAATGAAGTGTTGAAGTATTGAAGCCTATTAAGCAACTTATGTAGAATGATATGGGCCATTTTGAGAAACTGTGACCGAATGGTTAATCAAAATTGTTAAGTCAATTTAAGTAATCTGGTGAAGGTCAAAGGCGAAGGTCATATAAATTTTGATAAGGCTGGTGTGGCCACGATACCCAATGAATTGAAGTGTTGAAAGTATTTGAATCTATTAAGCAAACTTATGTAGTAGGATATGGCCATTTTGAGAAATCTGTGACGAACTGGTTAAACCAAATTGTTTAAGTCATTTAAGTAACCTGGTGAAGGTCAAAAAGGCCCGAAGGTCATATTAAATTATGAAAAGGGCAGGGTGTGGGCTACACCTACCATATGAAAGAAGTGTTGAAGTATTGAAGCGATTAAGCAACTTATGTAGATGATATGGCCATTTTGAGAAACTGTGACGAAAATGGTTAACCAACAATTGTTTAAGTCATTTAGTTACTGGTGAAGGTCAAAGGCGAAGGTCATATATCTCTGAAAAGGCAGGTGTGGAACAATACCAATGAATGATGTGTTGAAGTATTGAAGCGCGTTAAGCAACTTATGTAGATGATATGGCCATTTTGAGGAAGGAAACTATGACGAATGGGTTAACCAAAATTGTTAAGTCATTTAAGTAAACTGGTGAAGGTCAAAGAGGCGAGAGGTCATATGAAATTATGGACAAGGCAGGTGTGGGCACACATACAATGAATGAAGTGTTGAAGTATTGAAAGCGCGTACGCAATTTTGTAGTGCTTTTGGCCAGTTTGAGAAACTGTGATCAAATTGGTTTAACCGGGAAAAGTGTGACGGGAGGACGGACGGAGGTGACAGACGGACGGACAGAGGACAGATAGGATGTCGGACGATGGACGACGGACGGACCGTTCTGTACTAATGGATACTTAAGTGGCTTATCACATGTTAAATATTTGCCACATTAAAAACGATTTTTAGCCACATAAAAGGATTTTTTAGGTGGCTAATTGTAACCAACCCTATCCTTTACATACCAAGTTTCAGGTCTGTAGCTATTACGGTTTAAAAGTTTTACTAATTACAAGGCAAAATTCTAAGTCGAAAAGGGGGAGATAAATCCATGACCAGGGTCGGTCGAATCAAAAATCAATATAAACTATGCACATCTACTCATCATAAGGAAGCTACATACCAAGTTTCAGGTCTGTAGCTAGTACGGTTTAAAAGTTATACGACTTACAAGGCAAAATTGCCAAATTCTAAGTCGAAAAGCCATGGATAATCCATGACCCGGGGGTCAAATAAAAATCTAAATAAACTTTGCGCTTCTACTCATCATAAGGAAGATACATACAAAGTGTCAGGTCTGTAGCTAGTATGGTTTTTACGACTTACAAGGTTGGTTGATGGCGGACGTGGGAGGGTACGGAAGGACGGGGGGGGACAGAGGTAACAATTAATGCCCTCACTTATTATATGGTTGGGGCATAAAATTTACATTTTTGCCTTACAAACAGGGAAAATAAGCACTATTCCTAGACACACATGGTAGCGACATATCAAAAATCAGGTGAAAGGTGTGCTGTTTTACTAACGCGACGCCACGCCACGCACGCACGCACGCCACGACGCACGCATCGACACGCACGCACGCACGCACGCTACGCACGCACGGCACGCACGCACGCACGCACTCACGCCGCACGCACGCACGCACGCACGCACGCACGCACGCACGCACGCACGCACGCACGCAAGCAAGGCACGCACGCAAGCACGCACGCACGCACGCCGCACGCACGCAGCACGCACGGCACGCACGCACGCACACACACACACACGCAATTGGACTAACACTATATGCCCTTTCTATTGGTGAGGGTATTTTTTACAGGTTTCTCAGACTCACTGGCGCTTCCAGAGGTCGTTGGGCAAGGGCCGTCTCCTCCCCCGCCCCGCTCGGCACCACCAGGGTGAGCTCCTTGCAAGCTCTTGCGAACCTGGACTGATCATGTGACACTCCGAGGTTCTCCAGAAGATATACACTGCTGAAAATAAATAGCAGGAATACAGCAAGAGCTACATGATATTTATTAAAAGGTGTTTACTGATTTCATAAGAAATTGAAGGCTTATACCAAGTGTTTATGAAATCAGACAACAGTTTAAAAGATATAATATAAAATCAACACAAATGTTATATTGTGTTTATTGGCATAAGCACTTCAGCATATGTGATGTTGTATTGATTACAAACATGTTTTCTTGTAACAGGTTCATTTAACCATTTATCACATGAAATCCTTTGTTATTGCTGTTTTAACCATTTTCACAAAAGTGTTATGACCAGGTGAAATAACAGCTGGAGCGGAATTTGATTGGCTGGCGACATCACCTTAATTACATATTTTATGCGCCAACGTGAGCACACAACTAGAATGAGGTGAGCCGCCGTGTAGCGACTAGAACGAGGTCAAGGTAAGACCAGAATGGGTTGGGTCGTGCGTACAACCAGAAATATCTGCGTTGAGTTAACAACTAGAGCATGACTCACGTGCATTAGAATGTGCCGCTTGCAATAAAATGCGAGTCTAGAGCGAGATGGACCGAATCACTGACTAGAATGAATGACAGAATGGCGTCTCGAGAAGTCTGGCAAATGCTTGACCAATGCAGCACCGAAATCTACATATGCAATAATTTATCTGAAAGGTAGCAAACCAAAACGAACTGATATGTTCTTTCACAAAATAGCAGTGAGTGCCCCCAAGAGGATGAATTATGTTAATCATTATCCTGCTCTACCACTCATCCCTTTAACCAACATTTTACCAGGTACTGGCCTCCTTATATGGAGTTATTGGCACTTTGTGTTTCAGTGGCTGTATAGGTCCACCACACCTAAAGATTTTTCCTATATAAACTAACCATTTTGCTTTTTCTGCTCTTTATTTTCGTATGGATGTTGTGAGACTATGTTCCCATAACCTGCTGCCATTCTGCTGGGCTTTTCACTATTTAAGAGATAGGTTTATGATATGTTAAGAAGATAAATTCAGTCTCCTGTGACCCACCTGGTGGTGGCGCAAAAAGTAGCGGCTGGAATGAAATACAGCCCTCAACATGACAAAACATGCTCCGTCTTTCAAAAATAATCACCAAGCAAATGCTTGAATATGATCATTAACATGTCTGTGAAGTTATTTTAATGCTCAATTGACTGATTTCTGCAAGCAAAGAGTGTCTATGGCATAACGAATCAGGCTTAATTTGTTTTAACAGTTTATCTTTTGACTTCACAGCACATGTATATCTGACTATTTAGTGTTGGTTAAACCTTACGCTATGTTTCAATCGGGATTTATCTGTGTGGCACGTTGAAGACCATCGGCCAAGAGTTTGTATCTTATTGATCTTCCACTTAGCTGCTGCTGCACTGCTCGCAGCACCATTTCTAAGTGATCGGACCTATATACATGTTCTCGTCATAACGATCTGCCATAGCACTTGTTTCACATAACACAAAAACTTTGTTCTAGTAAATGGTCTGCCTCCTCCATCGACGATCAGTCGGTGATCGAGCTGGGATGTTTGCACTTCAAACAAGAATCTGAGTATTTGCTCAATGATATTGAACTGTGAACTGTGAATCCCAAGTCGAAGGAAGACGAAATTCGCCAGTGAGATATACATTGTAGCGTACATCCAACGTTGGAGCAAAAAACTCCTGAATGCAACAAATCACATTCTGATAAGTACGTTTGAAGGTGATGGGGCATTCTGGTATGTGCAGTATCCCCTTTGGCTTCGCTTTATACAACTCAGAAATACATTGAAGTCTATCAGTACCTAGAAATAGGATTATCCATGCCCGCTTGTAGGTAATGAAAACGAACGCTGGCTAAATATCGTTTAATGGTAGCCAGCCAAGTTGCCAAGGACTTGTTGGCCCAAAAAAAGTCACAAAATAAATTGCAAATCCTCGCTTTCAGAAGGTCCTCTGCTCTTGCCATGTATGTCGCCTGACATGAAAGAAATACATGAAACACTGTTATGCCTTTCTGCATGCCACGACGGCTGACACAAATTTGTTTCTTCCGTTTCTAAATTGAGCTGGGAGCTCGGACAACCAGCGATGAGTGTTCGTTTTTACCAGCTATAAGTGCTTTGCAATAATCAGGAAAACTGCACCTTGCTGCCAAAACATATCAATCTACGCACAAATTTCTGAATGAAAGGAATTTTTGACCGACCACGGTAGCTCCATTATCACAATTAACCACTTAATTAACCACACCACAGAGCCATGACTATCGGATATAGTTCATAGAGGGCCATAGCCGCGACCACGTCTGATGAAATGAATGAATCTGGGAAACACCATTGAAACCACTGTCCACAGTAGTAACCAGCATATGCTCTTGGTGTGGCGTCTGTAAACAACTGCATGTCGTCGGCCAATGTAAGTTGATCAATCTTAAACATTGAAAATACCGTTTCACCAATCTTGCAGAAATTTTGACACGATATTCATGTCAGTTTGGCATTCAGCAGATATTTAATGTTATGATGTAATTTAATGACAGAGATCGACAATGATATCATGTACGACACAAATGCACGACCCGGATAAATCAACTGGCATGCAAAATGGAGATGTCCAGAAGAGATAGCAACTCCCTTTTAGTACACAACCTCTGTGTTGAGAACGCTTGAAGCAGAGCAGCAATGGGCTGTATTTTTTCTAGCGGCAATCTTGCCTCCATTTTCACGCTGTCTAATATGATACCTAAATACTCAATTACTGTAACAGGTCCCATAGGTTATGTAGATGATAATGGTATACCTAATCTTGCAAAAACAACCACATAATAGCTTGTACCATCAGCATCTTCCGTCGGCCATAATCATGAGGAAGTCCATTCCAGCAAATGTAGACAATGTTCACCCAAAATTGTTTTTCAGGATCCAGAAAATAGCTGTGACTGGCCAGTAAAAATATTTGGGCTTGATCGACTACCAAAAAACTAATCTGGGTTAGAAATAAACATATCAGCCATTTGATAGCCTGAAAGAGCCACAACTCCTTCCAGTCAGGAATCTGTTTATAAAAGCCATCCTAATGTCTACTTTACAAAATTATACTTCCAATGCCGTGTTTTCTTAAGTATATATGGCCATATCATAGTCAATTAGTAACATATGGCAAAGAGTATTCCTCTTTATATATAAGGTCGTTAAGACTTGGATGTAAAAATATTGTCATGGGGTGTGAGAAATTCACAATCAAGCTCGTTTTCCCAGAGTACTTTTCACCTCAGCATAACACCATGATTACTGAATGCGATATTGTGAAAAATGGTATGGAAATGAAACGGGGCCGTGCAAATATCCTTTTTCATGTTCAGGCGAGAACCAACTGTGAAGTTATGTCATGCTGCTGATTGCCGACAACAAAGTTTCTACACTTCAAAAGGTATCTTAGGTAGCTCGTGAAATCTTCCTGTTTCGAAAACGTGCAAAAAAAACATGATGTAGGTTATATTTGTAAAGTTATTTTTGTCCGGATGGCGTTTCAAATCATCAGCAAATTCTTGAAATGAATAGGGCTTCAAGAGACACTATTAAGGTTGGAATTCTCTGTCCCTGGCCTTTCCATTTTTTTTTAGTTTTCATAATTACGTTTAGATGATCTTGCCTTTGCATTTTAGACACACATGGAATGAACATACCTTACGGCTACCTCTATGATTATTTTGGGCTCTAGGGAAGGTTTCTCCTTTTTTTAGCCCAAAATCTTGCAGTATTTCTTCGGGTTCCTTGGAATTGGGTTATTCTTGCATAGTGCATAGAGCATATTTAGGGTAACATGTTTGGGGTTAAAAATTGTCTTTCCAAGTCGGTAAGATATATGTATATATGGTATTACTATTGACATGTATCATGGTTAAAATGTATATATTTTCATGGTTCCGCATGGTCCTGCAGTGCCACATCTTATTCAGGGAGGTGTTATTACCATAGTAGTATATAGGGAGTATGTTTCCGTTACCGCCAAATGTGGGAGGAAGAAAATGAAAAGCAGTGGGTAGCCCATAGGTACAATAATTAGTAAAATTTCCTGTTATTTAAAGCGAAATAAATACAACCCACGGTAAAAAAATAAAAGGTCATACTGTATTATAAGGGAATGGAGGTTCTGGACCACTTTTAATATTCCCTCATATAATGTGGTGAGGCCCTTGTTAGTCATTAGGTATTATGTAGATGGAAATCCGTTCTCGTTATTAGCGGGTCTATGAGTGACAGTTTATAACGGTACACCTACAGGGTCCTTATTTTAACATAGCGTGGGTACGCATGGAAAAAATTAGCAATAGTTAGCATTTGGGAGCTAGGTGGGCGGGTACGCAGAGTTTGGTGTAGGTAGCTGAAAAAAACATCCGAAAATTTGGGGACAGTTGTTATGTCATTGAATTAATTTAATTTTTGTAGAAATTAGATCCATTGGGGGTGGATTTTAGCCTCCATTTTGCAATCTCAAGTTAATGGCGGTTTGGCTCAAAACCAAGGCCTCTTACATTATTTAAGGCTATTTATAATGCTTCTAAAACGTGTCAGTTTCGTTTACGCGAAGTGTGGGGGGTAAGCAGTGGGTTTTGGTACCAAAAAATAGTAAAATTTCATTAATTTTAAAGGAAATAAATACAACTCCACAGTTAAAATTAAAAATGTCATTACTGCTGTAGTATTAGTGAAATAGCGGTTCTGGACACTTTTTATATTCGCTTATATAGATGTGCGTGAGCCCTTGTTATTTAATTAGGTATATAAATATCTGGAATCGTGTCATGGTTATAAGCGGTCTATGGTGGACCAGTTTATAACGTACACCTCAGAGTCTTTTTTTTAACCTAGGCGGGCGGGTACGCATGGATGTTATTTTGGAAATTTAGAATAGTAATTGGACCTAGGTGGAGGATTACGCATGTGTTTGTTGACAGGTAGTTGAACCTCATCCATTTGGGGACCTTGTTAGGTAGCTGAATTAATTTTGTAGAAATTAGATCCATTTCGTGGCACGTCCAAGGTCAATGCGGTTCTGGCTCAAATCGAAAATAACCCTATCCAATGACTTTAGTTTGTTTAATGCTCTATAAACGTGTCAGTTCGTTACCGCGAATGTGTGGGGGGAAAGCAGTGGTAGCCCCATAGGTATCTTTGCCTGTTTATTTAAAGCGATATATTACAAACCACAGTAAAAAAATTAAATGTATACAAAATGTTTGCAGCACGGGTTTAGGCTACCCATATCAATCGTCATTGTGGTAGCTGCTATTGTTGGTAGTTGAAATAGGGTAGTTGAAAACAGTACAGATTTGCACGGATTTTAACACGAGAGAAAACTAGCAGGAAAGCCCCCTAAGCCCCGACAAATATAGGTGTCTTCATATGAGGTGTTTAATTAAAGTAATTGTAAAAAAAATGAAAAAATCACCCTAGTGAAACATAAGCATACGGTATTTATATAAAACATCATTTTTCCTCGATTAGAAAATGTCAGGATATTACGTAAGTAAAGTACGAAGAGCGCCTCGCCCTAAGTTAACTCGCACAATGATTAGCGATAAAAGGGGTGTTAAAACCATCTAAAAGTTCATTCTCCCAGATATTAGGGATTTAAGATAGAATTAATAAGTATGGGTACACCTATTTCAAACCGTTTGAGGGAATGGGGGTTAACTACACTAATAAATAAGGAAAAAAAATGATGATTTATTAAAAGAATGGCTCGTGCAATGTTCTGGGGTATTTATTTAAGGGGGTGGAAAAAAAGAAATATAGAAAAAGACAAAGGATTAGCACAGAATTTTGGCCGATGAGGTTCCCTCAGGCTTAGAAGCAGGGAACATCGGCTAAACCTCATAAAAACTAGTGCAGCAGAAAGGAAAGCGCGTTTATTAAACAGTTAATAGAGGAAGTTAGCGAATTATTAGAATTTTTTATTAAACATAATGAAATAGTTAAAAGGGCGTAGGATAACTCAATAACCTGAATAGAAACTTAAATAAATAACGCAAAAGGATTAATGGGCGGTTAGAGCCTTTGTTAACCGGACAGTTTTTACTAAAGATTCTCTTTTTCTTATAAATTAATTCACAAAGAGGAGAGAGACGCGAGAGGAAGCCGACAACGTTGGTATTTTATAAAAAATTTTCCGGAAAGTCCGTTGGTTTTAGGGGTTACGAGGAGGTTGAATGAGTGAGATTATAAAACGAGAGCTAGATTTAAACATAGATTAAAATAGATTGAGCCAAGTACAAAATGGAGGTTTTGTAAGATGGGATGGGTTGTCAAGCGTTAAAAAATAGTATAGGGAAAAGCTTTAAAGGGGTTATGAAGCCCCAAAGGTGATGCTGGATTGCAATCCGAAATAGAGTGGGGCAGGAGTCGAAGCCCCTGAGTGGTTGTGTTTAAGAAGGGATGAAGCCCTGGATAGTTTCAATGATGATCTTGTTTATTTAGATGCTTGGCCCTCCTCAATTAGAAGTTTAGGGCTGATAGGTGTTTAACATTGACAAAGAGCCCCAGCTGGCAAATATTTACAGTTTTTGTAAAACCATAAATTACGAAACCAGAAAGGCCCCATACTATTTGACGTTATCAAGAAAATTGAAGAGTGTTTTTAAAAGAGGTATTGCTTTTAATGCGTACGAACTACAGAGAGGGAACATGGTATTTAGTAAAGTAGCAGCTCGTACGACAAGATGTATAAAAAGATGAAATATGGGCTTCTATAACGTCATCCGCCTTCCTTATTAAGGATTTGAATTAAGCCGCTGAAAACAATTATTGTTGCTTCGAATGCAAACAAAGCTGTACAAAGTCAGCATTTAACCAGGCACGCATTAAACCTGCATGAAGGGATTAACAAAGTATCGTGTTAAGGAGAGAAAAAATAGAATCGCCCACTATCAGCTTTTGAAAAAGCTTTCCACCCAAAACCCGGTTGTAGTAAATAAATCGATCTGTTTGATTAAAATCTTTACCTGGGCCCCATATTCACAATGAGATGCAGTATGCGGTCACGGCGGAGAAAGAATAATCGTGGTGCCCAGTTGATGGGTATTGCCGAGACTGATAACAGTTTATTCAATGTACGGTGTTATTGGCAGGGTGTCCCAAACATTGTAAAGATTATAAAAATAAAGATTAAAGATCTACGTGTGAGATGATGCAATTGAGGGTAAGTGTAAATTTTGTAAATATTTTTGAATGCGAGTATGATGCTAATTTGTTAAACCTGGGATGTAAAAGGGACTCGAAAAGCCTCCTACAGTGGATTTACCATTTATTTTGTATACTCGATTTGAAGCATATTAGCGGAAGTAAAAGAAAGCGTAACCCCACTAAAGATCTAGAGTTTATAAACGAAACATGTTCCCAATAAGTGTTAGTATAGGGGTAACTCTACCAACAATATAAATCACATATGTGATACTTCTCAAAACAATTAGTAACCTATTTATGGAAGATGTAAAGTGAAGGGGAGCAATATCCGAGAGTCGTGTGGGGAGCAATCAATACATATGGGTACCCCCCCCTGGGACATGGAGGTATCTTTACACTTTCCTCAGCAGCGAGAAAATTAACCCGTTTGATTTCACAAGTCCCAGTAATTGGGTTCAATTCAGTAATTACGATCTTAACTTAATAAAGAAGATTTAGTTGGACGTTTTAACGGATAAAACTACTAATGGTACTAGTAGGATGAAAGCCAATACATCCATTTTTCTATTTACACCAGAATTTAGGTTTTTAGATGTAAAATTATATCTTGCTCTGCGTATCGATTATGATAGTTGGGTTAAGGCTTAGGGGATGCGAAGGTGAAAATCCTTCATCCCCTATGAATGGTTTGATTCTCCAGATCAAACTAGGTATGAGGGTTTTACCACCGCTAAAAAATATTGGACAATTAAAATTAACTCCAAAATAAAACGATAACCATACAGCAGTTGGAGAGTGCAAACAACATTTTAGCAGATTAAATATGAAGACTTTCAAAGACTGGTTAAAATACTATAACGACTTGGTGTTTGGCCCTTTTTAGAAGCTATCGGAAAAATGACAAAATTTTATCAAACAAATGGTTATTGTTATGTCAATGATGCTGTTACCCTACGGGTGTTGCTTTACATATACATCTCAGAGGAACGATAAAAAACCATATAAAACCTTACCAAACCAAAGAGAGTAAGATAGCGACGCGATATGTCGCACTGTATGCCCTGGTGAGGAAAAATATTTGAAATGTTTAAATGGTGCATTAGTTGGGGGTCCATCAATTGTGTTTACAAGATACTGAAGAGGTGTTACGAGAATCAGGTCAGCCCCATGGAAATGGAAAAGCTTTGCGAAGCCGTACTTGGTTTTGATGCAAACGCCCTTTATTTATCAACATTAAACAAAAAAATGCCATGTGGCGAAGGGAAACTACACGAGGAAGCAGCCCTCACGACCCTATTAAAATAAATAAGTTTTCCAAGGCGGTTTTAAATGGTTAATGTGGTTGGGCTTTGTGAAGTAGATATAGAGGTTCCCAGTAGTTTAAAGAGAAGTTTTCGGGAAAATGTCCCCATTATTATAAATTGGATTGTAGAGGAGGAGGAAGTTCCAGAGATAGATGTTACAGTATGTACAAGAAACTACCGTGGCAGAGGAGATGGTAGAAAACTAGTAGGAGCAATGTTCTGCTCCAAAAAGTATTTCTATTTGCCCCATTATTAAAATGGTATTTGAAGAGGGTTTAGAAAGTACAGGATTCACAGAGTAATAAAATTTACAGCAGGTAAGCCTTTGATTGGTTTGTTAAAGAAGTTACTTCAGCCAGAGATCGGGATGTTGACGTTCCAAGTCCCCAATTGGGATAATAATGAAAACTATTATGCGGGAAAATTATAGAATCCCCCGAAAAACACTCAACACAACGTATACAAAAAGATTGAAAAAATGTTGTGGACAAAGCTTTAAGATCAGGAATTTCGATGATTTAGAGGAAATAGGAGATTCTTACGATAATATCCTCAAGAAAAAGTAAATGCCAATATACTCGTCATTTCACTGTGGGAGTTTGCTGTATACCAATATGGCAAAACTAAAGACTGTTAGAATTTTATTCGATTTTTATGGATAAATTACGTTTAGTAGAGACAGATTTGAACTAATACAGATGGATTACTGATAGTTTGAATTGGGGGTTAGCATGAAGGGTGGAGCGCTGGATGGAGTGAGTGAGTGAGTGAATAGGGTTTTACGTCGCTTTTTGACATCGATGTACAAAGCCTCAGGGAGTCTACAAGCAGACGGGTCAACGGGGGTCGAGTCCCATATCCACTGTCCAAGGGGGGTAAATCCCAACTTCAGAACTCAATATGTACAATCAAAATAAATATTCAGTCCTGAAAGTAGAACACCTGATCTGGTGCCAGGCCCTCGCACACCAGAAATCATTTATCCTCCTAAAAGTAATAGGATTAGGCTAATCTTATTTTATATATGGGGCATAGCCGACTCAACTCCTAACATTACAAGAAAGCAAAATGTACATGAGGGCCATAAATCCGGTTATAGTGGGTTCCGGAGAGGGAAAGTTTGAACCCAATCGGTTAGCACGTTAGTCGGCCCTTTTACGAAAGCAATGGCTACTGCAGCCCCCCCCCACCCCTATTCTCAGGATCAAGTTGATCCCGCCCCGGTGCCTGCAGGGGTAGAGCTGGATGGATTGATCAAAAACAGAAATGTGGAGGATTTCAAAAAAACATAAAAAAGAATGGTTAGGTGGGATAAATAAAATGGTGTAATTAGAGAACCAGGGCTATTCAAAACAGATTCCAGGAGATCGTTGCAATCGCACTATGCGAAGTGTTTTTTATGGTGAAAAAGTAGACACAACCCAAGTAATACATTCGGACGAAGGGGCAGTTGCAGGCTTAAATCCTCTCACATGGAGAAGGTATATGGCAGGCCCTACACCAGGTTGGATTCGGATAGTAGGAACAAACAGAGGGTTTAGAATGAGGGAAATGGTGTTATGAAATAACATATACCCAAACTAATTTAGGACTGTCGCTTACTACGATAAGAGAAGGGTTTTAGCCGATGTATTCATACTGAACCCCTTTAAACTTTCTTTAAATATAATATCAAGCTGTTCTATTTTTGTTGTATCTTAGGCGGGGCGTATCAGGGGTTTTGCCCTAATTTATCTCTAGAAAGTCCCATTATAATTTTTCATATTTCCACAGATCTGTAAGGGTTAGGGCCCAATATGGTGTTTCTTTCTAACTTCATAGGCAGGAAAATTCACCCGTGATTGTATAAAATATCTAATTCAGCGCTTCCTGCGTAATAAACGTTTTAGGCATATTTCTTCAAGAATTTACTTTATTTAACTACATATAAATGTCTAACATATTTATTCAATTGTTGATTTATGTTAAACTTTTATATTTTGTAGTTAATATATAAAAATATGTTTACAAAAGAAGAAGACGTAAAACAAAATTTGATGAGGCTTGCTATGTGGATATTTTAGGTCTCAAGACGGAATTTTAGAACGTCTAAAAAAGTTACACGAGGAAGAGAGGGAGCTAGAAGCCGCTACAAAAAACGAAACTGTTGTTGAATTTGCCAAAGTATCGATGATGAGCCAGCTTGTGAAGCCATATAAAACAGGTCGAATAACCTACATGGGCGAATTAATCCCATATCTCCGGCAGTACGAGGGGTTAATTAATATCTTGTTGAATTTGGAGCACAACAGTAAACCTGCTAGAGCCACCAGTGTATAATCCAATACATTTTGAAGAAGCGCATATTTTGTTTTTCAATGTATGCGTAACCGGGGTGTGCAGCTATGATTAATTTTTCTTAAAAAATGGTAGCGAAAAACCTTGGTTGCGCTTTCTTTAATAGACAGGTTTTTGATTTGAAGGTGATCTATCCAAACACATGTGGGTTAGCAAACATAACGCTTGTGCACTTAATTACATCATTACCCTCTTCTAAATAGGTCTCTATCAAATTACACATAGAACAGATACGGGTGAACACCCCTCATGGGGAATCATAATATTTAATTCCTTTTTTCCTCAATCCATACGGCGTGTGGAAAACTATTATTAATTTTTTCAACATTTTTCAGCTAATGTGTTTTTATTATTTTCTCTTCATTAATTATTCTTTAGAAATTATCACTACAAAAACAGGTTTATCTATTTTCTGTTGGAAATTGTTTTATTTCTTCACCACACGTAGAATATTTTATTATTTATAAATACACATATTTCATTATTTATTTACTAAAAATTATTAACTCTTACTGAGTATAATGCTGAACAATTACTGAGGCAATTGCCTTAACAATGCTGAACAAATGCTTAACTGTTACTGAGCAATGTTTAACAATTACTGAGCAATGATTTAAATTACTGAGCAAAGCTTAACAATGTTTAACAACACCTTAACAGGCTAAACAATTACTGAGCAATCGTAGGCTAACAATTGCTTTAAACAATGCTTAGCAATTGCTTAACAATGCTGAACAAATTGCTTAACAATTACTGAACAATGCTAACATTATACCACGATTTTGGAAGGGTTTCAAAAGGGATACTCCATTGTAGAAAGGGTCGCTAGGCACGTTTTTCCCGATTCGGTATGCCCTAGGTGTGGTAACGAGTATGCCTAGTTGTGGTTCTAGTATGCCTAGTGTGGTGATAGTATGCCTAGTCCGTGGTTGCTGGTATGATAGTTGTGGTATGAGTATGCCTAGTTGTGGTGCTGGCTATTACCTAGTCAAATCATGTTGAACATTGGGCAAACTATTTATTTATATGTACTTACATATTTTGTGCCTACAAATGCCACCAAGCCTAAATTTATCCGAACAAGATATTAGAAGATATCCGTAATCTTCGGGGTATAGTGTCTGCAGATATACGAGAAAGAAATTTGGAATCGGTATAACTGTCTTCGAAAAAATTATGGGACGCTGTCGATGCGGAAGTAGTACAAAACCGAAAAGAAGAAACCAAATTTGAAACAAAATATAGAAACCCCCACCCCCGCAGTACACAGGGTGACCGCATCCTGGCCTTCCTACCAAGTTCCCACGGATCTACTGAAGATATACGAAACGAAAGCTGTTCGACATGGAGAGGACGTTTGGAGAACCGGTTGGATACACAGGACGGCAGACTGTTGGACGCAATTCTGGTGATGCGATTCCGAAGTGTCCAAAGAAGCAAGACGAGCTGTGGACTACGACATCTGGAGAACCGGAGAGAATGCAAATTGGTGGGTTTGGGTTTGTTTTTTGTGGTGTTAGTGGTATGCTGGACCACTGTTCCATTCGTGACTTAGAGACCTGTTCGACTCTGGAAGACAAATTACAGACCCCGACTCCAGTTGTACACCCCGCCAAAACAGTCCGGTTACGCTAATGAGAAAAAACGAAAACTAGTGACTCCGTACACCGCACTCTGGTGGTAGTCGGCGACACGTTCTACCTTGTAGTAGCCATTTTGTAAAAAAAGTTTCCGAACCCTTCCCTTATATGAAGACCACATATTTTGTCGGGGGCTTACCAGCTGCTTTTCCCCCACTTCGCGGGGGGTAACGAACTGACAGTTTAGAGAGCATTAAAACAAACTAAATCATTGGTTAGGGTTATTAATATTTCGATTGAGCCAGAACCGCATTGACTGCCGTGCCCGTTAAGGATATAATTTCTACAAAAATTAATTCAGCTACCGAACACAGGTCCCAAAATGGATGAGGTTTTCAACTACTGCACCAAACACATGCGTATTCCTCCCACCTAGGTCCAATTACTATTCTAAATTTCAAATTAAAATCCATGCGTACCCGCCCGGCCTAGGTTTAAAAAAAGGACTCTGCAGGTGTACGTTATAAACTGGTCACCATAGATCCGCTTATACCATGACACGATTCAGATATTTATATACCTAATGAATAAAAGGGCTCACACACTCTATATAGGGAATATAAAAAGTGGTCCAGAACCGCTATTCTCTTATTACTACAGTTTATGACATTTAATTTTACTGTGGGTTGTATTTATTTCGCTTAAATTAACAGGAAATTTTACTATTTTTGGTACCACCCACCTGCTTTCCCCCACACTTCGCAGGTAACGAACTGGAACACGTTTTTAAGAGAGCAATTAAAAAAGTAGACTTATATAATGTAACGTGGGCATGGTTTTGAGCCGAAAACGCCATTAAAACTTGAGATGCAATTGGAGGCAACATCCATCCCCAATGGATCTAATTTCTACAAAATTAATTAAATCAATGGACATAACACTGGTCCCCAAATGCGATGTTTTCAGCTACCTACACCAAACGCATGCGTACCCGCCCACCTAGCTCCCCTAATTGCTAACTATTCTATTTTTCTATGCGTAACCCTCCTAGCGTTAAAATAAGGAACCCTGTAGGTGTACGTTATAAATGTCACCTAGAACCGCTTCAACGATAACGCGATTCCAGATACTTATATACTAATGACTAACAAGGGCTCAGACTTTATATGAGGGATTTAAAAGTGGTCCAGAACCGCCATTCCCTTATACTACAGTATGACATTTTATTTTTTTACTTTGGGTTGTATTTATTTTCGCTTTAAATTAACAGGGATAATTTTACTATTTTTGGTACCTATGGGGCTACCCCACTGCTTTAATTCTTATCCACACTTCCCTGGTAACGAATGACTCCCTATATTCTTACTCCAATAATTGATTATATTCTTTGAGAGAATTGATGTAACCAGAATAATGATCGTTTGTACAGCATGGTTCTAGCCAGCTTTTCTCCATGCCCTTGGTCATAGAATGACATACGTAAACAAGAACGAGGCAAAGCCACGAAGGCCAGGTTTTTTCAAGATAGACACTTGGATAAACATAATTATACCTCTTTTTGTAGACAGATGGCCGTGGCCTGCAGTTCGTGCATTGGGGGCGTACGCGGAATGGACACTAAAAAAATAGATTGTAGTAGTTATAGTAGTATGCCATGTACAGCTTGAGTAAAAGCTTATCCATGGTGAGTTAAACCTTAAACAAGGGGGAATTAAGTAAGTTAAATCAAGGTTTAAATGTAGGTGAAGGTCAAATATAGGTCAGGGGTTGTTGATGGTCCATCACTAGGAGATGAAGTTGTCCAAGTATGAGTTGGTGTAGGGCCATGAGTTTTCCATTAAAGTTGACTAAAAACGTTAACCAAGGGAATTAGTAAGTAATTTCAAGAGGAATTATAGGTCAAGGACAAATATAGATCATGGGTTGTGAATGTACTCATAGGAGTTGAAGTTGTCAAGTATGGTGGGACGTAGGGCAGTGTATTCCTATAGAAGGTTTGAAGTTGACTAAAAACCTTAACCAAAAGGTATTAAGTAAGTAATTGAAGAGGAAAAATGTAGGTAAAGGTCAATTATAGATCAGGGGTTATTGATGTTAATACTATGAGAAAAGGTTGTCGAGTTGGTGTCTGGTTGTACAATGTATTCAATGTACAAGCTTGAAAAAAAAACCTTAACCAAGGTTGACTAAATACCTTAACCAAGGGAATGTAAGTAGTAATTCAAGAGGAATTGTTGGTCAAGGTAAATATAGATATGAGGGGGTTATTGATGTGCATCACTAGAGATGAAGTTTGTCCAAGTATGGTGGGTGTTGGGCAGTAGTATTGTATGTACAAGCTTGGCTAAAAAAACTTAACCAAGGTTGACTAAAAACATTAACCAAGGAATAACAAGTAATTCAAGAGGAAATGTAGGTGAAGGTCAAATATAGATCAGGGGTTATTGATGTACATCACTAGGAGATGAAGTTGTCCAAGTATGGTTGGTGTAGGGCCAGTAGTATTCCATATACAAACTTGACTAAAAACCTTAACCAAGGCGTGACGGTGACGCCGACGCCGACGCCGACGCCGACGCCGGGGTGACAACATAAGCTCACTTATTCTTCGAATAGTCGAGCTAAAAACCAAATTGTTCATTGGATATGAGATTGTTTCTATTTAGATGTTCAACAATGGAAGCACGCACTAGCTTCTCAAGGCACTTGCAAACAACTGAGGTTAGACTTACAAGATGATAATTGCCAGAAGTTATTTTACTTCCTTTCTTAAACTAGATTGGTCAGTAAGCGAGGCTTACGGAATATACCCCCCGGTGGGACCAGGTACCCCTAAATATGTACAAAATTTCCAAGTGTGTGGGATTGTGACCTGACTCTGTAGGATTAGCGCGAGGCGGCTGTGAAACGTGAATTTGTCACAGTGTGGTGGGTAGAGGTCCATTGGAGCAATGAGTGTGTGAAATGTGAAAGCAGATCGAGACAAGGAAATAGAAGTTATAACCGATTTTCTGATGTTAAGTTTTGTAAGAGACTACCGTTTATAACCTCGAAATTTACGCCCCCGGAGGCGTTACAATTTTACAAAAGGGGGGGGGGGGCGTTTATTAGCCAGTCAAAAAAAAAAAAAAAAAACAAAGAAAAAAAAAAAAAAAGAAAAAAAAATATAATACCAAGGACCACCAATTTCAAAACACAAATAAAGATTTAAAGAATATTTGTGTTTGATCTTGGGCGGTCATTGGTTTAAAAAAAAAAAAAAATTATTTGGGGGGGGGGGGGCGTTTATTAGCATTAAAAAAAATAAAAAATAAAAAAAAAAAGGATTTCTTTTTTTTTTTTATTTGGGGGGGGGGGGGGGCGTTTATTAGGAGGGGGCGTTTTAAGCCAATATTATACGGTATGTAGGTGACGTTGTCCTCGATAGATCAGCGGGATTTGTCACAGCATATGAAATATTAAGTATGTTCCATGAAAGAAATAGAAGGTTATAACATATTTCTCTGATGTTTAAGTTTTGTAAAGAGGACTAAGTATGTGACCTTGACTTTGGAGCAGCGGGGGTTGGACACTGTAGATTTGTGACAGCATGATAGTACAACCTTAGAGGAATGCAACAAGTGAAATATAAGAATTTTCAATGAAGGAAATAAGTAAGTTTAACTTATTTCTCTGATGTTAAGTTTTGGTAAAGAGTATTTGACCTTGACATTGGGTCATGCGGGGGGTGGAGGTTATGGATTTAGCACAGCATGGTTAGTAGAGCTTACAGGAATGCATGTGCTGTAATATTAAGCATTTTACGATGAAGGAAAATAGATGGTAATACAATATTTCTCTGATGTTAGTTTGGTAAAGAGAACTAAGTATTATGACCTTGGACCTTGGGATTGCGGGGGTTGACGGTCGTGGATTTGCACAGCATGGTAGTAGAGGCCTAACAGATTGCAGTAATTGTGGAAATATTAAGATTTTAGATGAAGGGAAAATATATGTTATAACAATATTTCTACAGATGTTAGTTTTGTAAAGAGTATTTGACCCTTGACATTGGGATCAAGCGGGGGGTTGACGGTCTTGGATTTTGCACCAGCATAGGTAAGTAGAGCCTTTCAGGTATGCTTGTGTGAAATATTATGCTTTTAGATGAAGGAAATAGAAGTTATAAACAATATTTCTCTGATGTTAAGTTTTGTTAAAGAGACTGAAGTATTTGACCTTGACCTTGGGATCTGCAGGGGGTTGGACGTCGTGGATTTGGCCACAGCATGGTAGTAGAGCCTTACAAGGAAGGCTGTGTGAATTATTAAGCATTTTAGATGAAGGAAATAGAGTTATAACAATATTCTCGATAGTTAAGTTTTGTAAAGAGACTAAGTATTGACCTTGACCTTAGGGATCTGCGGGGGTTGGGACGGTCGTGGATTTGGCACTGAATGGTAGTAGAGCCTTACAGGATTGCATGGTATTGTGTGATATATTAAGATTTTGGTTGAAGGGTAATAGAAGTTATAACAATATTTCTTGATGTTAAGTTTACGGAACTAAGTAATGGTCCTTGGACCTTGGGAATTCTGCGGGGGTTGGACGGTCGTGGATTTGGCACAAGCATTGTAGTAGAGACCTTACAGGAATGGCATGTGTGAATATCAAGCATTTTCGATGAAGGAAATAGATGTTATAACAATATTTCTCTGATGTTACGTTTATCGGACGGACGGCTACGGCGCACGGACGGACGCACGGACGGACGGACACCTGATCCAGTATACCCCCCCTCAACTCGTTTGCGGGGGGTATATAAGGTGTTAACACGAGCATTCGGTCCATACTCTTGGTTATTTTACCACAGTTCAATTGATTTTTGAAAATATTCACTAAAATTGGAGCTGCTAGATTTTAGCCATCTTTTCACAATATTCTTTAATGGATTCAATTTCCTCAGGGCCATTGACTTTAACCCATCAAGTTCCTAGGAGTATTTTTTTCAACACTGCTTAATCACAAGTTATTTTATCAAGGGGTTTATGTATATCAATTATATGTATTAGGTATGAGTGGAAAATACTTGGAAAGAAAACTGTTCAACTTTCATCATTTCTCTGATTATTCTTGGTTAAAAGAAACATAGTCACGTTTCAGTTTGTTACATTAGACGTTTTAATATAGCTTTTTACATTATTTCAGAAATGTTTACTGTCCGTCTTAGCCTTAGCTGCTATCCTTTTCTCATAATTCCGTTTTGCTGTATGAATAAGAGTTGTTGCGTTTCCTATCCTGCTGTATTGATCAAAATCTGCAGGACACCTGGTGGCTCGGTAGCTCGGTAGCGTGACCATGCATGTCTCTTATCTTTGATGCACTTTAATGCGTCAGCAGTTATCCACAGTGGTTTTGGTTTACACCCTTTCTTAGGAACAACTTTTTGTACATGTTTAGTTACAGAGCTTTCATATTTGTCTGAGAATACTTGCCACATACCGTTTATATCACAGTTTCTAAATTCATCATCCCAGTCTATGCTATTCCATTCATCAATGAAACTTTTATAATCACATCAGCCACATTTAAGTTTTGATATCCGTGTGGTACTCCTTAAATTGAGCATTAGATAGCTGAAATGATATAGTTAACATGTCACTCCACCCTCAAAGGACGGCAAAATTGTTATATCATCAATGTCATTTTCATCAATATGTATACAGGTAAAGATTATGTGTAGATCTGATTTTCAACTCCATGCATAAACTTCAGAAAGCAATGTGTTGGAAGAGTGAAGTATATACATGTAGTTGATTATCAATGATCCAATTACACAGGATGCTCTTCATAGATTGAAATTAAGCGAACATTGGTGTACATTCATGTCAGTTTTAACATAATGACTTAAGAATTCACTGTCAAGAAATTTGCGTTACGTCCAAAAAAAAATGTGTTTATCTGGTGGAAAATCAATTGGTTTCCTAGGGTGTGGTTAATCTTATGTATATGTGATAATCCTTCCGAGATAATTTTTGAATGCACGACGGTTATGTTGGATATTCGCACTATTATTCTTTGAAAACGTACCTCCAACAATGGGACATTTCCATGAAGCAATTTTTTGGGTGTTCCTCCTTTGAGCCTATCAAAATTATAGTGAACTGTATTTTGTGTTGTGTTTCTCTATGTCAGGGAAGCACGTTTTGATGTTGAACAACGGTATTAATCATAACATTGGAGGATTTCATTGATTTATGTTATTATATGTTGAATTATACAAACATATTGTGGACGTAATATTTAGTGTACAATTGTGTTACGCCCTATAAAAATCAGGTAAAAACGTGTTTAAATTTTCGTTACTAGACACGTCAAGATGTATGGCGTTTGGGCAAAACCGTCATACTGTTAATCAAATTGTTGTTTGGACAGATATTATCCAAGCATATTTGCTTGGATATAGTCCTTGTACGGTTTTTGGGAAAAAAAGCCTTCTTGTTTTATTGCAAAGGAGTATTGTCGACAACAAAACGAACTTCATGCTTCTGATTTAGGGCTACTCCACGTGAGAGAGTTCCACAAAGCGAGCGGTTGCATTGTGAACGTGTCACTCTCCATTTTTGGCAGCTTACATTTTTTTTGAGCTAACAGTTATATTTCTTAAAAACAGTTTGTGATTTTTATGCCGAGCTATTAGCTGGGATTATGTAACTTACATGTATATGTAAATTATCAGTCATTGCTTATGCTAATGAGTTAAGTGGTTGGTCGCAGTGCATGCGAGTGTCACTGTTTGCGGGTTTAACTTTACTTGCCATAAAAAAGTTCTAGTTCAAACAACAGTAAAACAGCGAGCTTATTTACCGTTTCAGGTATACGTGTTTTGTTAGCCTTTTTTTGTTTTATTTGAGTGTTTATTGCAAAAAAAGTTTTTGTTATACTTTATACACTATTTAATGTTATGTATTAATATGTGTTCTTTGATATGTATGTTGATATTTTGCACAATTATATGAGTAGGAGGCAGGGTTTCATGTGACGTTGACAATCAGATATTAAAGCTTACATCTGAACTTTACATATAGTCCTAGATCAATGGCTCGATAAAATCCAAAACAATGGACAGCGAAATGATGATTGATTCAAAACAGAAAACATTGTTTTTTGACTGTTACATACCGCATGCTTTAAATAATCATCTTGAGCATCGATATTATTAATCAGTGTCCTTTGTAATTAAAACATCAATTAATATATAATGACGTTACACTCATATGCAGTACGAGACACTTCACAGGAAACGTTGTCTTAGAGTTTGAATAATTATAGGTTCGCCAAACGAACGTGGCACGTCTGAAATATATTTCCGTACAAAATACAATAACCTATTTATTAATACCCGTTCAACTAAAAGCATTCCTAATCATTAAAATAATCGATTTTGTGATGAAATGCGACTCTATTATTTTTGTTGAACAAATCCGAGAGCCTGTGATAGGCTTCAGTTATGGATAATTGACAAGGTCATTTCGCGCACTGAATCGATACAATACACGAGGGGGGGGGGGGCCGGGGGGGGGGCCGGGGGGGCCTAAGCCGGAGGGGCCTAGGGCCCCCCCCCCCCAATAATTATATTGAGGGGGCCTAGCCCCCCCAATAATTCTGTAAATTTTGGATTTTTTATTCTAATATATTTGTGTAATCATGAGTACTGGGAACTTTGCTGAGAATGCAGGAATTGGCATTTCACACCACTTGGATTTCAAAAATTTCCGGGGGGGCATGCACCCGAACCACCCTAGCGCAATCAGGCCCTTCGGGCCTTCATCATTGGGCCCCCCCAATAATGTTCGGCTTCCGCCGCCTATGCTACAGATACAACAAAACCGGGAAAAAGGCATTAAATTTGGATAAAAAGCCATACTTAAACACGTCAGTTTATTTAACACATGTTTTATTTGCTGACGATATCAATGAATATTGTTAATACCCCAAAACTTTCATATAATCGTCCGGCAAAAATATGAAGCACATCCATCAGCATCGGATCGACTGTCAATAATTTTGACACGTTCAACAACTGCTGAATTTAATTTTGTTCTGAAGACAAAATAACAACATAATACACAATATTGAATTATTGCATGTATCGGTACTACGGTACTAAACTTCACGGCAACATTTTCAATTCCATTGGCCAACAAAGCAAAAATGAACAAAATTCATCAATAAATGATCATAAAGACAATATTTATGTTTGCCTTGAAAATCTGCATACTATCCCTCAAAAAACACCATCACCCTCCATATCTCATTTCTGCGTGTGTTTTACACCAATTACATGATACTCAGTACAATACAGATCCCTACAATTAGTTGCGAACAGTAACTTGCATTCTACCATCCGTATCGAGTAGCGATTCCACTCATAGGCTGCAGAATAATTAGCTGCTAAAGTTTGAATAAAATCTGATTCGCTATTCTGCAAAGGAAGCCTATGTTTGGAATTGTAACTCAGACTACGGACGGTACGGCAGTAGATTGCAAGAGTTACTGTTCGCAACTAGCATACAATAAGGTGATTTTCGTACAACTAAATTTTATTGACATTTATCACATTTAAATTTCAGATGTGATTTGGTACAGCTCCAAAGTTTCAGAAACCGTGGAATGTATTGCCAGACAAGAATGTTGCAGGAAATGGATTTTGGGCAGAGAAAGTGTTTGCTGACGAGGTGACATTTTCGATCTCCTGTAGCGGCAGAACATTCACACTACTAGGGACAGATACAGTGGCCGTGCTCGGTGGGGCGATTAATTGACCAGTTGTACTGTGCTCGGTGGGGCGATATTCTGACCAGACTGTATATTTGATATCTGACGATGTTCTCCGATAGACAGTTTCGGCGTCATAGTGTGTGATGGATTGTATATTTTTATGTGCCGTAATTTTCATTATTTTTTGTGGGGGAACTCCTGCTTTCGATAAAGTGGTGACTGTTGACTTTCTAATACTGTGATTTGTCAACCGTGACGAGATTCCAGCTTGCTCTGCAGCATTCTTCATCAGACTGCCAAGTGTAGCCTCTCCCATGGGCCGTGGGTAATACCTGAAAATAAATATTTGGGAGAAAATGTGTAAGAAATACTTTTGAGAACTTTGCATATCGACCAGGCTGTAGAATCATTTTAAGATCACTATTCAGACACTGAATTACATCTCATTTTTCACCAATTATAATAATTATCAAAAAATTGTCGTATTTATAACTATTTTACTTTTCTAACTAAATATTAAAGGCACAGTATGGCTCAAGTCGCCGAATTTGACCTCCTATTGGGTTTTCCCATGAATAAATCAACAGTTTTCCATTTAGACACTCTTCCAAACTGTGTGCAGTCATTTTGGTACAAAAAAGACTTTGTAGCCGATAAAAATATCAATGTTTGTTGATCAACAAACAGCAGGTGCGTGTTTCAGTACCCCAAGCTATTTTCCGAAAGCCGCTGGATAACTCCGTGACCAATCCCGATTCGCTCCGGTAATTTCTCTGTAGTACTGTTTGTAACCCCCGTATATATGCACAACTTGATGACGTATTACACATAGCGCATTCCGGAAGCATTTTGACATTTTTGTAAATAAAATAAATATTGGAAAATATCTCCTCGGATCACCTAACGACGACCGGCATTACTGTGTAATCAGGTAATTTTATGTTCCGCTTCACATCCTCGGACACATACAAAAGTTTATTCGTTTATTTCACATAAAACTACTGTTTTATGGTGTCAGGGTCATTTCGTACCCATACCATTTCGTTCCGTGTTTGGTCAATTCGTACCCATAGGTGCATGTTTTCCGGTAATTTCGTAAATATACATGTAGGTACGAATCGACCATATTGTTTGGTCATTTCGTACGCATTCTTGTTTAATTTTGTATATATTCACATATATATTTGGGCATATATTTGCATATTTTAAATTTGTTTTGATGAAAAAGCTGGGTAATAACCTGAGGTAAAATAAAATGAATGTTAGGTATAATTTAATCCTTTCACCCATAAGTAACTGGAAATTGGAATGTATTTTTGGACCAATCCAATTGCCATCAAATTATTTTCAGACTACCGTAGTCCATTTATGAAAAGGGGATATTTTTGTTGTCAAAAATAAGAAATTATTTGCAAAAAGTGCAGATCCTGATGAGCCGGCTCGTGATGGATTTTTATATGTTGATTTCCGGACCAATCCAATCGCCACAAAATGGTTTTCAGACTAGTCCATTTATGAAAAGGGGATATTTTTGTTGTCAAAAATAAGAAAATATTTTCAAAAAGTGCAGATCCTGATGAGCCGGCTTGTGATGGATTTTTATTTGTTGATTTCCGGACCAATCTAATCGCCACAAAATGGTTTTCAGACTAGTCCATTTATGCATTTATGAAAAGGGGATATTTTTGTTGTAAAAAATAAGAAAATTATTTGCAAAAAGTGCAGATCCTGATGAGCCGGCTCGTGATGGATTTTTATATGTGGATTTCCGGACCAATCCAATCGCCACAAAATGGTTTTCAGACTAGTCCATTTATGCATTTATGAAAAGGGGATATTTTTGTTGTAAAACATAAGAAAATTATTTGCAAAAAGTGCAGATCTTGATGAGCCGGCTCGTGATGGATTTTTATATGTGGATTTCCGGACCAATCCAATCGCCATGCACAAAATGGGGGATATTTTTGTTGTCAAAATAAGATTATTTTTTTGCGAAAAGTGCAGATCCTGATGAGCCGGCTCGTGATTGATTTTTATATGTTGATTTCCGGACCAATCCAATCGCCTCAAAATGGTTTTCAGACTAGTCCATTTATGAAAAGGGGATATTTTTGTTGTCAAAATTAAGAAATTATTTGCAAAAAGTGCAGATCCTGATGAGCCGGCTCATGATGGATTTTTATATGTTGATTTCCGGACCAATCCAATCGCCACAAAATGGTTTTCAGACTAGTCCATTTATGAAAAGGGGATATTTTTGTTGTCAAAAATAAGAAAATATTTTCAAAAAGTGCAGATCCTGATGAGCCGGCTTGTGATGGATTTTTATTTGTTGATTTCCGGACCAATCTAATCGCCACAAAATGGTTTTCAGACTAGTCCATTTATGCATTTATGAAAAGGGGATATTTTTGTTGTAAAAAATAAGAAAATTATTTGCAAAAAGTGCAGATCCTGATGAGCCGGCTCGTGATGGATTTTTATATGTGGATTTCCGGACCAATCCAATCGCCACAAAATGGTTTTCAGACTAGTCCATTTATGCATTTATGAAAAGGGGATATTTTTGTTGTAAAACATAAGAAAATTATTTGCAAAAAGTGCAGATCTTGATGAGCCGGCTCGTGATGGATTTTTATATGTGGATTTCCGGACCAATCCAATCGCCATGCACAAAATGGTTTTCAGACTAGTCCATTTATAAAAAGGGGATATTTTTGTTGTCAAAATAAGATTATTTTTTGCGAAAAGTGCAGATCCTGATGAGCCGGCTCGTGATTGATTTTTATATGTTGATTTCCGGACCAATCCAATCGCCTCAAAATGGTTTTCAGACTAGTCCATTTATGAAAAGGGGATATTTTTGTTGTCAAAAATAAGAAATTATTTGCAAAAAGTGCAGATCCTGATGAGCCGGCTCATGATGGATTTTTATATGTTGATTTCCGGACCAATCCAATCGCCACAAAATGGTTTTCAGACTAGTCCATTTATGCATTTATGAAAAGGGGATATTTTTGTTGTAAAAATTAAGAAAACTAGAAATGGACGCTTGTCGACAAGCGCATGTGTATCCCCCTCCCCAGATACACAAGTAGTTTGAAAAAAGGGTGATTGAGTTATGCTCCGGAGACAAAATCGGTGACGGACAAAGGGAGATAACTAAACAATTAGTGATGCAAGAGTTGTCATTCTTGCGCGACACACCTTTAGGGTCTATGCATGTGTGAAGCTACTGGAGCGCAGAATTATTTGTTAATAGTCCTATATTTATGTACATATATCTGCACAGGTGCACATAATGCCACAATAATTTTCAACACAGTTGACGGAAATGTAATATAGAATGTAAATAAAAAAAATAATGCTCGCTACTGGAGCCGAGAATTTTTTTTAATAGTCCTATATTATCTACATAATCTGCACAGGTTCCACATAACGCCACAATATAGTCAACACTGTTTAGGTTAATGTAATAAAATAGCTGTATAAATTAACTAAATAAGTTCGTGGTCCAGTTAAAAATTTAAAAAGAATGTAAAAAAAAAAAAAAAAAATATTTGAAAAAAAAAGTTGAAAAATAAAAAATAATAATACATGCTACTGGACCCCAGAATTTTTTCTTTAATAGCCCCAATATTTATCTACATATATCTGCACAGGTCCACATAATGCACAGTCACAAATGCCACAGTCCCACCATATGGCCACAATATTTTCAACACAGTTTACGGAAATGTAATATACAATTTTTTTTTTTTTTAAATAATGCTCGCTACTGGAGCCCAGAATTTTTGTTAATAGTCCTATATTTATCTACATATATCTGCACAGGTCCACATACTGCCACAATATTGTCAACACAGTTTACGGAAATGTAATAATGTACCTGTATAAAATTACCTGTAATAAGTTAGTGGTCAGTTAAAAAATTGAAAAAGAATGTAAAAAAAAAAAATGGAAAAAAAAATTAAATTAAAAAAAAGAAAAAGAATAATGCTCCCTACTGGAGCCCAGAATGTTTTTTAATAGTCCTATATTTATCTACATATCAAATATACACAGGTCCACATATTCCCACAATATTTTCAACACAGTTTACGGAAATGTAATATAATCATTTACCTGTATAAATTACCTGTAAGTTGTCAGTGGTCAGTTGCACATGCTAGCACATGCACAGGTGAATAGTCTGTATATAGCACTTACCACCTTATGCTACTAGACAAAAATTGAAAAATAATTTGAAAAAAAAAAATGAAAAAAAAAAAATGGAAAAAAAAAAGTTTAAAAATAATAATGCTTGCTACTGGAGCACACAATTTTTTTTTAATAGTCCTATATTTATCTATATATATCTGCACAGGTCCACATAATGCCACAATATTTTCAACACAGTTTACGGAAATGTAATATAATCATTTACCTGTATAAATTACCTGTAAGTGGTCAGTTGCACATGCTAGCACATGCACAGGTGAATAGTCTGTATAAAGCACTTACGACCTTATGCTACTAGACAAAAATTGAAAAATAATTTGAAAAAAAAAAAATTAAAAAAAAAGAAAAAAATTAAAAAAAAAGAAAAAAAAAGTTTAAAAATAATAATGCTTGCTATTGGAGACCAGATTTTTTTTTAATAGTCCTATATTTATCTACAAAAATCTGCACAGGTCCACATAATGCCACAATATTTTCAACACAGTACCCAATGTAGTGATTTACCTGTATAAATTACCTGGTCAGCAGTGGTCAAGCACTGGACATCTGCACATGCTAGCCCATGCTAGCACATGGTTCTCCCAGAATTTCTATTGATTCTCTCTACAGTTAAGGTGTACAGAGCACACAAGAAAAGGTGTACAGAGCACGAGGGAAACAGGTCTTCATGCATTATTGTCCAGTTTGTAGAGTGCGCAAACAAAAAAGGGAGATAACTCAAAAATTAGCTACGCAAGAGTTGTCATTCTTGTGCGCGACACACCTCCGGGTCGTGGTCTATGCATGTGTGAAGTTTCATGAAAATATTCCAAAGGGTGGTCGAGTTATGCTCCGAACAGGAAATCAGTGAGCGAAAACAAAAAAGGGAGATAACTCAAAAATTAGCTATGCAAGAGTTGTCATTCTTGTGCACGACACACCTTCGGTTCGTGGTCTAATTGAATGGGTTAAGTTTCATAAAAATATTCCAAAGGGTGGTCGAGTTATGGTCAATCAGTGCGCAAAACAAAAAAGGGAGATAACTAAAAAATTAGCTATGCAAGAGTTGTCATTCTTGTGCGCGACACACCTTCGGGTCGTGGTCTATGCTGTGTAAAGTTTCATGAAAATATTCCAAAGGGTGGTGGAGTTATGCTCCGGACAGAATCAGTGAGCTAAAATACAAAAAAAGGAGATTACTCAAAAAAGTAGCTATGCAAGATGTTGTCATTCTTGTGCACGACACACTTCGGTTCGTGGTCTAATTGAATGTGTTAAGTTTCATAAAAATATTCCAAAGGGTGGTCGAGTTATGGTCAATCAGTGCGCAAAACAAAAAAGGGAGATAACTAAAAAATTAGCTATGCAAGAGTTGTCATTCTTGTGCGCGACACACCTTCGGGTCGTGGTCTATGCATGTGTAAAGTTTCATGAAAATATTCCAAAGGGTGGTGGAGTTATGCTCCGGACACGAAATCAGTACGAGAAACAAAAAAGGGAGATAACTAAAAAATTAGCTATGCAAGAGTTGTCATTCTTGTGCGCGACACACCTTTGGGTCGTGGTCTATGCATGTGTGAAGTTTCATGAAAATATTCCAAAGGGTGTTCGAGTTATGCTCCGGACAAGAAGTGTCTGCGGCGGACGCGGACGCGGACGCGGTGCGCTGTCAAATCCATAGTATCCCCCGACGGAGTCCGGGGGATACAATTATTTGCAAAAAGTGCAGATCCTGATGAGCCGGCTCGTGATGGATTTTTATTTGTGGGATTTCCGGACCAATCCAATCGCCCAAAATGGTTTTCGATAGTATGCATGGGGTATTTTTGTTGTAAAACATAAGAAAATTATTTGCAAAAGTGCGATCTTGTGGCCCTGTGGATTTTTATATGTGGATTTCCGGCCCAATCATCGCATGCAAATGGTCCAGATAGTCCAAAAAAGGGGATATTTTTGTTGTCAAAATAACATTATTTTTTGCGAAAAGTGCAGATCCTGATGAGCCGGCTCGTGATTGATTTTTATATGTTGATTTCCGGACCAATCCAATCGCCTCAAAATGGTTTTCAGACTAGTCCATTTATGAAAAGGGGATATTTTTGTTGTCAAAAATAAGAAATTATTTGCAAAAAGTGCAGATCCTGATGAGCCGAATTGTGATGGATTTTTATTTGTTGATTTCCGGACCAATCTAATCGCCACAAAATGGTTTTCAGACTAGTCCATTTATGCATTTATGAAAAGGGGATATTTTTGTTGTAAAAAATAAGAAAATTATTTGCAAAAAGTGCAGATCCTGATGAGCCGGCTGGCTCATGATGGATTTTTATATGTGGATTTCCGGACCAATCCAATCGCCATGCACAAAATGGTTTTCAGACTAGTCCATTTATGAAAATGGGATATTTTTGTTGCAAAAAATAAGAAAATTATTTGCAAAAAGTGCAGATCCTGATGAGCTGGCTCGTGATGGATTTTTATATGTTGATTTCCGGACCAATTCAATCGCCTCAAAATGGTTTTCAGACTAGTCCATTTATGAAAAGGGGATATTTTTGTTGTCAAAATAAGATTTTTTTTTGCAAAAAGTGCAGATCTTGATGAGCCGGCTCGTGATTGATTTTTATATGTTGATTTATGGACCAATCCAATCGCCACAAAATGGTTTTCAGACTAGTCCATTTATGAAAAGGGGATATTTTTGTTGTAAAAAATAAGAAAATTATTTGCAAAAAGTGCAGATCCTGATGAGACGGCTCATCACGAGCCGGCTCATTTGGATCTACACCATTTGGCAATACCACTATACAGGTAGTGTTGAAACGGTTAAATAGATGTTAAGATGTTAGTTGGCCAGCTAACAGAGAATTAGCAATCTACTCATATCGTGATGTACATATGTAGCGGTGACTGGAGAAATGGGGCTTAGTCGATTTGTGGCCAGTGTAGCCCCTGATCAAATAGAACACTCGTGTAGCCTGATAGCGATCTATATTACATGCTACCCAGTGATTTACCGTATTTCTGGTAGCATTTATTTCCTTGAAGGAAATATTTCCTTCTAGACATTATATATATCGAAACGTCATTTCCGGCGAAGAAACAATTCATACGCGAACGTCAAAATAGTCAATTTTGATATTATAAGCTGGTCTAAGAGCAAATTTCACATTTTTCGAAAACCATGTAATATACACTACCATTTTGAAATACCAGCTTTATTTCCCTTGATATCTGTAAATCAGACAAAGAAACTTGTGCTCCGCACTCGCTCGTTTCTTTATAAGACTTCCAGATGTCTCATGATATAAATCCGGTACATGTATTTCAAAATGGTAGTTGAATAAACTCTACATATTGCTTGTTAGACGCACGACGGGCGTTTCATTAATGGAATGACAAACAGTCCACTTCCTGATCAGACTGCGGATGCACATGCTTATCTGGATATACACTGGTCGCAAAACCCATAAGCTCCATTTCTCCAGTCACATATATATGTTTGACACTAAAAAGTCTTTGGGGTTAATTACTTGTATTTTGTAATCAGATATTTCGATGCATATCTGTTGATGTAATTTTATTATATTTTGTGTTGTTAATTAATTGGCAATTAACCTGAGGTACGAAATAGCGATTCCCGGGCGATGGAACAGGACCCACCACTTTCATAGGATTTATATACAATGTACATGTATGGGCCATAAAATCGCCAACCATCATCAATAGCTTCCTTACATTGATCAGGGCTCCAGATAAGGAATTAGTAATCAAGTATTTTCATTCCATCATTTCTGAAGCAATTGGGTGTTTCAAAATTTTAATTGGGTAAAATAAAATCACACTACTGTTTACACATCAACAGGCAGCAAGAATAAGAAAAATATGTTATATTTGTGGTCTGTTTATTGTTTTCTGCAGCATGCTACATGTACCACAGATTTGTAATTGCTTTTTAATACTCGCTACTTCTGATTTCAGTTGGGTTTTGGGCAATTTTAATTGGGTATTTAAGCAAATACGCAGCTTATCTGGAGCCCTGATTGATATATAACCGCTCCGTGTAATTTAGGTGACATTGACCTACTTTCACGAAATACAAGTCACATCCGTCAAGTTGTATACATTGTACATCTCCTGATGTGTTGGATGTTCGCCAACCTTTATCAGTTGCTTCCTTACATTGATACCTAACCACCCTGGGTAAATCGCATATCAGTCGTCGTCGTCGTCCAAAATTTTGGACATAGGTCCATTGTAGGTCCAAATAGTTGGATGTTCACCAAACTTCATCAGTAGCTTCCTTACATTGATAGAAACCATTCTGGGTCCTTTGGGTGACACTGACCTAATTTTCTCAAAATATAGGTCACATCCATCAAAACTTGGACGTACGTCCCTATTTCGCATATATCCGGATACGTTTGTTGGATATATGCCAAACTTCATCAATATCTTTTGTCTCACTCATGCTAGATTGGCGGTGAAATTTAAAATTAGTAGCCGAAATTAACTGTCACAGTAAAATACTAAAATAAACTATTATTTTATATTACATGTAGAGTATAATTTCTGACATATCAGTAGCAAAAATGGCCATCTGAATGATTTCTGAAATATTGGTAGCCAAATGGCCATTTGAGTAGCCAAATTGCGACCATCCTAGCTCATGATACTGGAAAGTGAGACAGCGGTCACAATTCTGGTGTCGTCTTCATCAACAATTTTGGACAAAGTCCAAATTTCGCATATCTCTTGATCTGTTAGGCGGATAATTACCAAACTTCATCAATAGCTTCTCACATTGATAGCTATCCATCCGGTGTCAGAACCTTAATCATGACCATAATTTCATCAATAGCAGTGTACATACACAACTTTCGACATAAAAAATATGTTGTTTTTTCTTCTTCAGGAAAACAGCAATGCATCAAGCTTGGACTCGAACTGGGCCATGTGAACACCAGATTGTCCACTGTGCATCTGGATCGATCGATATCAACAATCAGCAGGGAGAGTGGAGAAGAGAAGACACTATGTACACAAGACCCTTGGCCAGATAGAGAACAGCCGACGGACACTTATTTTATGACCAGTGTTTACAGAATTTATGCAGTTAATTTGGCTACCAGTATAGATGTGAATATGTTTGTTCAAACACAGTGGGTATAGTGTCACAGGCACCTGCTATTGGGATGGGGTGCACTGAATCAGGAAGGGAAAACCCTCCAATTCAGACCATACTTTTTTTTATTTTTTACATTCGCGATTTTGACGCAATTAAGCACAGCTATCCCGGAAAATTGATAAGCAAACCTGCCATTGCCCCCTTTTTGCTGGAAATAAGGACTGATGGGGTTCACTCCGATATGCCCCAAAATCGTTCGAAAATGCAGTTTATAGCCACAAAAAGAGATGCACGAACACGCATACAATAATATTGCACATTCACCAGTCAGGAAAACTTGAATTTTATACCCTAGTGCACCCCATCTTTCCTTAATTCCAGCCAAATGTATATGTAGATTTTCTCTAAATAACTCGTAAATGGCTGAATCTACGGGGACTAGAACATCGACAGGTGTTGCTGATCAATTTTTCGGGGTATCTGCGCACAATTGCGTTAAAATGTTTTTACCTGATTCAGTGCATCCCATCCAAATAGCAGGTGCATGTGACGTACTATACCCACCGTGTAAAAGTATGCTAGACATTCCTATTCCATTGTTAAATAACATAGGTTGGTGCTACTGGTAGCTGCATAAACCATTTTGTTACTGTAACAGTGATTTGGCTACTAATATTTCAGAATTTGGCTACTGAAAGGTTATGATTGGTAAAAGTAGTTTTGCAAATATTGGAGCTACTGGTATTGTAAAATTTTGTTCAAGGTAACCTTTAATTTTGACTATTTAAATTTCGTAATCCTTGCGCTAACCTAGAGTTATAACAAACAGTGTAGACCCGGATCAGCCTGCTCGACTGTGACTGGTGATCCGAGTCTACTACATCTATCACACGGTCAGAAGATCCATTTTGTCAGTACATGTCATCTCAAAAACTATTCATTGTTCAGCATTATACTGATGACAACCAGTATACTTAAATACATGTATATACATGTACATGTACATGAATATAATGAGACACAAACTATAACAGTTGCTGCTGCTTTTATTTTCCTCATTTAAATGATTGTACATGTAATGTTGAGCCTACACACTGTAGCACATATGATAACTCTTACATTAAAGGTACTGTGTCTCGGATAGATTCAGTGGAGGGCACATTTAGTGTTGCCCTTGTCCGTCCGTCACCAACCTTGTAACTCGTAAAACTTTTAAACAGTAATAGCTACAGACCTGAAACCTGGTATGTAGCTTTCTTATGAGTAGATGCAAAAAGTTTATTTTGATTCTTTCGGCCCCCTGGTCATGGATTATCTCCCCCATTTTCGACTTAGAATTTTGCCTCGTTTTACAGACGACTTGGACATATAATTTGGTTCCAGAAATACGATCTAAATTAACCTATTTTATCCTAATCTGTTTCATCACATTCTAGGCATATCAGAGACCCAGTGCCTTTTATGCACCCGTTACAGATATTTTGTGAAACAGTTCAGAAATTATCCGTAAAAACACAAAAATCGGACTGATATCATAATTCATTTGAAATCTACATGTGCTGTTTTTTTTATAATTATGCAGATAACCATTACGATATCAGATAACACTTGTATCTGACCAGGCTACTCATTGTTCACAACTTCACAATTTGATCAATAAATGCCGTGGATGATACAGATATTGAAAAGTGTGGGTTATTGGGAATATTATGGGCTACCGGCTGAGAAAAGGAACCCTAGAACATGTGCAATCAGCATGGTGAGTGCATAGATCTGATCATGACCTACATTGTTTGAATTACTGTCATCAGCAAAACAATTATATTTCATACTGCGAAGTGGACCTCTATCTACAATTGTTGGACATGTTGTCAGGTCCATTTTCTCGGCTGGGGGCTATATGTGGCTGTGACTGGGAGAAATGGGGCTTATGGGATTTGTGACCAGTGTAGCTCCTGATCCAATAGCACACTGATAGCCTGGTGGTCTATATAGCTTGGTAGAAGCATGACATGTGTATCATTCACGGAATGGCGAACAGTGCAGATCCTGATCAGACTGCGGTCTGATCTGGAGCTATAGTGGTCGCAAAACCCATAAGCCCTATTTCTCCAGTCGCAGCCACATATGTGATCTGTGTGAATGTTACATTATTTCTTCGTAACGATAGCTTTTACCCATTTGTTCTGTATAAGCTTACAAAAGCCATGACAGAACCATTTGCCCTTTCAGGGTATGGGGTCACGTGATTTCAGAACGACCCTAGATAATGTGTGATGTCGTTTTTACAGTAGATTTTCTTTACAATGTAATAAACCAATAATTTTCACGAAAAATAGAGTACATTTTATTTTGACATTTCTTGATACTTGATTGTGGAGTCCGGTGATTCCCATTATAAAAGTAAGAAGATTAGTACTAATCCTTTTACTTTTAGGAAGTGGAGCTAAAATTATTCCGTGAGCTGAGGATATATATTTGTACATATTCAATTCGAGAACACAACTATGAGAACTGCCCTGATCAAACGGCCTTGTGACATTTGTGGCAAGTGTAGATCCTAATCATTATGCACAGCAGTAATAAGCATATGCTCAACTGTCAGAATAGCGACAAGTGCGACAATAGCCGGGGGGGGGATGCTGGTCACTAATGTTGTTAGGTGAATTTTCACTGCTGGGGTGAGGGGACATGCATTGTATATGATGTACATAAAAAACTTACTTCTATAAGTAAGTTGAGGAACCGTTCTATACCTGATCATGTTTGATTCAAAGATAATTGCTTCGTAAATACATTTACATTTACTCTTTGTTATTAGAGACTATGACAATAGTGCAGTGGAGCTTCATATCGTGAGAGTATATCTGGCCCATGTGTATTTACATACATCACAGTACAGTGTCTAGGAAAAGTGTACACGTTAGTTTATGTACATTTTGAGAATGTTCGCAAAAGTACACCAATTAATATCTCACTTGAAGTACATCTTGGTGTAGTATAACTTATAGGAGTCCGTTGTCCTGGCTTTTCTATGTATGATTGGCCACATTATATCATATGTTCTACTTCTCATTGTCAGTTCTTTGTCAAATGCCGGAAGACGTGAAACTAGCTGATGGCTGGCACACACACAAAGATGGCCGACTTGGCCACTCCATGTGCCGTGTATGATACAGTAACGAGGCAGTGTTCATATATATGTTAAACATATATTCCATCACTTTTACGAAGCAATTGTTTGAATCATATGATGATCAGGGGTCCCATAATGATGTCCTCATCATGACATTAGTGTCTTGCAACTGGAAACTCCATGTTCTCAACTTGAAACTCGAGAATATTAACGTGAAGCTTTCAACTGGAAACTGAAGAATTCTGACTCAAAAGTCAAGAATGTCAACTTTCCTTAGTCTTTTGACCTTCAAAAAACAACAGTGAAAGTGAAAGGGTTAACGTCCCAGCAATAGCTAAGGTCATTTTGAGACAGGACAACAGTTTAAAGTCTCATCAGACAGACCAGTGGCAAGGAAATACTATGAAAGTATTTTTGGATGCCTTAGGCAAGGTTTGAACCCACAACCTCCGGATTGGAGTCAGGTGTTCTAACCCCTATACCACAACCCATCCCTCATTTGACCTTGAACACAGGTGAATAATGGGCGGGCGATATAAACCTTTAATGCAAATTTTGCCAAAACTTGGCGTTGACATTGGCCATTTAAGCCACATGGGTGGTGAAAGAGAATGGGTTTTATGTCCCAGCAACAGCCAAGGTCATGTAGGAATGGTAGCTCGGTTTCAAATCTCATCTGGTGGGATTTTGGGATTTACCCCCATCACAACAAGTATTTAACCTGGCCTAAAATGACCTTAGCTGTTGACAGGCCATTAAACACCATTCGATCAAATCATCCTTACTGGAATCTCAATATCCCTGGTTTGACCCTCAGGTGCATGATTGGCTTTCTTGTTACTTTAGAGTTGAATCAGGTTATACCCATCATAAAAGTAGTAGGATTAATACTAATCCCATTACTTTTCGGAGCTGGGGCTAAGTGACTGGTGTGGCGAGAACCTGGCACCCGATCAGGTTCTTTTCTTATTTCACACCTGAATATATATATTTCAGTGACTTTCTCCCCATCGATGAAAGTGAAATATGGGATTTGACCGTTAACCTGGCCTAAAATGCCCATAGCTGTTAACAGGCCGTTAAACTCCATTAATTAAACTGGCAAGTATTCCTGTCCCATTTCCCACTAAACTCCATTAATTAAACAGGCAATTAGTCCCGTCCTATTTCACACGTCCCAAGGACATCAGTCTTCTGTGGAGTTGACGATTATGGCTTGTGAAGAAACTCAACACCAGTTAAAACTTGACTTTACACATCATTAGGTCGATGACACTATGTTGACACCTCAGTGGCACCAAATACTCCTGCAAATACACAAGAACAACATTTTATATTTCTTTGCTAGGAGTAACCATTATGATTACAACATGCACATTTTCAAGATCCCCTGACTGGTGGTAGCCTTGACAATAATAACATGTGCCCTCAGTGACCTTGACATTGTTGAAAGGCATGTAGTGGTAATACATGTTAGTAACACCTTTCATTTTCTTAAATAACTTCTGAACCACTTTATCGATTTTAATAATATTTGGCCATAACGTGTGTCTAGGTATAGTAATTGGTTTTGCAAGCACCACACGTATGAAGACACAAAGTTACGGTCACTGAGAACTCGGGGGGTGGGGGGTGGGGCAAACTGGCTACCAATGCCATAAGCCCCAATCCTCCAGCCACACATATATATCAAGAGTCAGACTGGTCACAAATGCCATAAGCCCCAATCCTCCAGCCACATATAGAGACCAGGAGCCAGATAGGCCACAATTCATATAAGCCACATTCACAAAGGCCACATACATGTACAGAGATCTGTAGCCGATTTCATCAAAATTGCAAAGTATACTTTTCTGAGTCAGACTGGCCACAATATAGAGATCAGGAGTCAGACTGGCCACAATTGCCAGAAACCCCAATCCTCCAACCACATGTAGAGATCAGATTCAATCTTCCAGCCACATATAAAGATCAGGAGTCAGACTGTCAATCTTCCAGTCACACAAATGACATAAGCTTCAATCCTCCAGCCACATATCAAGATTGGTAGCCGATTTCACCAACATTGCTAAGTAAAACTTATCTACACTTAGCACTTTGTGGGAGTAATTATTATTTGTACTGAAATGCATTATTTCATATATAACAACTAACTTTGTATTTGATTATTAAAATTATGCAGAAGTGCATGTATTATACTGTATTTATTCCATTATCATTAAATAAAAAAATTAATTTGTGCATAATTTGAAAATTGCTCCCTCAAAGTACACTTAGCAAGATAAATGTAGTTAGTGATTTTGATGTAATCAGCTACAAGCGTCAGACTGCCCACATATGCCATAAGTGCATTGCATTGCTATCACTAAGTTTATACACTATTACCAGATTACTCGATTGACTATTACCTAAACTTGCAGGAAGATCATCATTATGCTGTAACTTGTATTGTCCTTCCTTTATCAGTTATCTGAAATACTCAATAACCCCACTCCATCCCTCTGACCCACCAATCCCCACATCATGCAACTGTATATAGAAAACATGAAATATCTTATTAAGCTAACATGTTCTATCATACATGTATATATTACATAACCACATATCTAACATATTTGGCTCCTCATTGGGGGCTACCTGCTATTTGGTGTTGTGCTTCATCAGACTCGCATGTGCCAGACCAGATTTCTCTGAGCAAGAGGTGAGACGTATGCAGTAGCTATTCTCTTGCACGACTATGGCGGAGTGAATGTGTAGAGCTAATAACTCGCGTGAAACGACTAGAGGGTGAGCCAATCCCCTGGCAGGCAGCTTTGATAATACAAGGTGATCGCTGGCGAGAAACAAATCACCTGATGACGTTTCAAAAACAAGGCGAACGCCAGGAAGTGTCTCGCCCACTAAACAAGGCGATCACCACAAAGGTCAAGGTCGGTCAAGACGAGGAATTCCAAAATTATTGATATGAAGGTCAAGGTCACACAATGACACTGGGTGAATAGCCATCAATGTGAGGAAGCTATTGATAAAATTTGGTAATGATCCATCGACGTTAAGAATCTACTGATGAGGGGGTATTCAATATTTGGACGTACGTCCAAAATTATTGACACAAAGGTGAAGGTCACCTGTGAGGAAGTTAGTGATGAAGTTTGCTAATTAATGATCCGACTAATTGATCGAGAGATATACACATATATACACGTCCAAAATGTTGTTTTTCTGGACGACGGAATTGCGACTGCTAGGTCTTATTTTCAACTTTCGTGGGCGAGACTAAAAGTGGTTTTATGGTAAGAAATTGCATTGAAATCAACGATATTATTCTGCTGTCTACATTGGTAAATTGAAACAAACAGGATGGGGGTGGGGGCATTTGTTAGTATAATCAACTTACCCTTCCAAGAACTTCAATGACTGCTACATCCCGGACCGAGTTACGAACAAACTGATTGTTGATGGCGCCGACCGTCGATTGTATCATGGAGTGGGACTGTCACTGCACACAACTTCACAAAGACTGAAAGAGTTCACAATACCTGGTTATACCCTTTGCTATAGCTGCACATTTTTCGCTTTATAGGCAATAGGTTGCACTATATCGCAACACCACAGTCAACGGTATAAATTATGCGGAATAACGTTTCACTAAAATATAGCAATAATCTGCAGGGCATTGACATTCATAGCTATATAGTTATTGAGAGACAAATGTACAATATGAGAAAAAAATATTATCATGAACTTTGTCGAAAATCTAAATAACTGTTCCGCATCAATTAATCATAAGGAAGCTACATACCAAGTTTCAGGTCAGGTGTGTAGTTAGTACGGTTTAAACGTTTTACGACTTGCAAACCAAAATTGGAAAATTCTAAGTCGAAAAGGGGGAGATAATCCATGACCCCGGGGTCAAATAAAAAATCAAAATAAACTTTGTGCATCTACTCATCAGAAGGAAGATACATACCAAGTTTCAGGTATGTATATAGTACGGTTTAAAAGTTTTACGACTTGCAAGCCAAATTTGGAAAATTCTAAGTGGAAAAGGGGGTGATAATCCATGACCCCTGGGTCGAATCAAAAATCTAAATAAACTTTGCGCATCTACACATCATAAGGAAGCTACATACCAAGTTTCAGGTGTGTAGCTAGTACAATTTAAAAGTTTTACGACTTACAAGCCAACATTGGAAAATTCTAAGTCGAAAGAGGCAGATAATCCATGACCCGAGGGTCAAATAAAAAATGTAAATAAACTTTGCGCATCTACTCATCATAAGGAAGCTACATACCAAGTTTCAGGTGTGTAGCTAGTACAATTTAAAAGTTTTACGACTTACAAGCCAACATTGGAAAATTCTAAGTCGAAAGAGGCAGATAATCCATGACCCGAGGGTCAAATAAAAAATGTAAATAAACTTTGCGCATCTACTCATCATAAGGAAGCTACATACCAAGTTTCAGGTGTGTAGCTAGTACAATTTAAATGTTTTACGACTTACAAGCCAACATTGGAAATTCTAAGTCGAAAGAGGCAGATAATCCATGACCCGAGGGTCAAATAAAAAATGTAAATAAACGTTTGCGCATCTACTCATCATAAGGAAGCTACATACCAAGTTTCAGGTGTGTAGCTAGTACAATTTAAAAGTTTTACGACTTACAAGCCAACATTGGAAAATTCTAAGTCGAAAGAGGCAGATAATCCATGACCCGAGGGTCAAATAAAAAAATGTAAATAAACGTTTGCGCATCTACTCATCATAAGGAAGCTACATACCAAGTTTCAGGTGTGTAGCTAGTACAATTTAAAAGTTTTACGACTTACAAGCCAACATTGGAAAATTCTAAGTCGAAAGAGGCAGATAATCCATGACCCGAGGGTCAAATAAAAAATGTAAATAAACGTTTGCGCATCTACTCATCATAAGGAAGCTACATACCAAGTTTCAGGTGTGTAGCTAGTACAATTTAAAAGTTTTACGACTTACAAGCCAACATTGGAAAATTCTAAGTCGAAAGAGGCAGATAATCCATGACCCGAGGGTCAAATAAAAAATGTAAATAAACGTTTGCGCATCTACTCATCATAAGGAAGCTACATACCAAGTTTCAGGTGTGTAGCTAGTACAATTTAAAAGTTTTACGACTTACAAGCCAACATTGGAAAATTCTAAGTCGAAAGAGGCAGATAATCCATGACCCGAGGGTCAAATAAAAAATGTAAATAAACGTTTGCGCATCTACTCATCATAAGGAAGCTACATACACAGTTTCAGGTATATAGCTATTATGGTTTCAAAGTTTTACGGGTTACAAATCGAAATTGGAAAATTCTAAATAAAAAAGGGGGAGATAATTCATGACCCGGGGGACATATCAAACATTGAAATAAACCTTGCGTATCTTCTCATCATAAGGAAGCTACATACCAAGTTTCAGGTGTGTAGCTAGTAGGGTTGAAAGGTTTTAAGACTTACAAGCCAAAATTCTAAGTCAAAAAGGGGGAGATAATTCATGACCCAGGGTCGAATCAAAAATCAAAATAAATGTTGCGCATCGACTCATAATAAGGAAGCTACATACCAAGTTTCAGGTGTGTAGCTAGTACAATTTAAAAAAATTACGACTTACAAGTCAAAATTGGAAAATTCTGAGTTGATAAGGGGGAGATAATCCATGACCCCGGGGTCAAATAAAAAAATAGAAATAAATGTTGTGCATCGCATCATCATAAGCAAGCTACATACCAAGTTTCAGGTGTGTAGTTAGTACAGTTTAAAGGTTTTACGACTTGCAAGCCAAAATTGGAAAAGTCGAAAAGGGGGAGATAATCCAGGACCCCGGCATCAAATAAAACATTGAAATAAACTTTGTGCATCTACTCATCATAATGAAGACACATACCAAGTTTCAGGTCTTTAGCTATTACGGTTTAAAAAAAATTACAAGTTACAAGGCAAAATTCTAAGTGGAAAAGGATGAGTTAATCCATGACCCGAAACAATTCGGTCCAAAAATGGCTTATCGGATGGGGAAAGGAGAACGTGTCTATAGATCGTGCTGTCAAGTTGAGTTAAAAGTGTGCAGCGAGTTGAAATGCTATTATTACCATCTCATCTGCACGTCCTTAAATAAAGCTTAGAAAATCTCAGCTCTACGGATATGTTTTACTATTTCATCTGTCTTTTATATTTTCTGTATCCGTGAGAGCTGAGACCCTTATAAATACTTATAGTGTAAAATTTAGTCACAATAACAGCCCAATTTGTCCTGGTGTTTTGCTACACAAATGGGAATAAAAGGATAACAAATGTCAAACTATGTATACCTACATGTGTATTATTAGTCTATGAATGTTTTTAACATGACCATGATGACTGTGAAGTGTTAAAACTTCTCACTCGTCAAACTGTGTTGCAAAACACCAGGACAAATTGGGCTGTTATTGTGACAAAATTGTACACTATAAGGGTCTCAGCTCTCACGGATACAGGAAACATAAAAGACAGATGAAATAGTAAAAGACATCCGTATAGAGCTGAGATTTTCTAAGCTACATTAAATACTGCATTAAAAGGATAAGAAGCCCAAGAATAGCATCCGGCCACACTTTTGCCCCTTTCTTCCAAGTTCCACTGACTCGGTCATGACACAGGGCTACTAAAATAAGTCCACTGTAATACAAGTCAATACTCATTGTAACATCATTACTGTGTGTTACAAGTGGGTGGGGTAATATTCAATGATTATGTTGACTGTGATTCACGAATACGTACTCGGGTACAGTACTGTAACTGGTGTCATGAGATCGTGAGAGTCGCTCGGCTGTTCTTGTTCGATTGTGTATGATGTCAATGTCATTGATGCAAATTGTAGTTAAATAATATCGTCTTCGCGAGTCTGAATCTAGAAACAAATGTTTACTTTCTTGTTGTTGTTGTTCCCCTTCAATTTCGCGCACGTGCTTGTGACGTCATGGTTTTGTGTGTAAGCAGGTTTCCGACATGTCCCCGAGAAGTAGCGAGTACGCTAGCGCGGAAACGCTCGGGATTCCGAAAATGAAAAGTGTCAATATTGACATTATGCGCTGAGTGGTACACAAAACAAGTTTTTGTTTACCTTTTGTTGTCTTCACATTGCGATTATGATATAAATCTCAAGACTTGGGATATATATATTAGGTAGTATATGTAGTTTTGGTGTACTAAATCAGTTGCCAAACATGTTTTTGTGTTTAAAAAAATCTGAAAATTGGAATACTGAGCCGTTCTGTGCCTTTAATGTCACTTTCTATAAAACTTCATTTGATCTTCAGCCTTGTCCGTAATGATTTTCAGTGTCATATGATAATGTTTAAATAACATTTAAAACAAAATGGAAAAAAATCATAGTGCATTATTTCACATAATAAATGTCATACCATGGCTCATTTTCTGTGCCTTTCAATCGTTTTTCTGGTAAAATGGACTGTCAGCAGCCAACATCTCGGAAGGTCGGCGACTTCTGAAGATCTCAAAAATCTTGACAGGGTGACTCGGTCTCTGAAATGGAAATATTGGTCCATAAAAAAAAGTTATGTTTCTCATATATTGTCACGCCAGACGGCCGATATTGATTTCAAACAAAAATATAATAGTTTTTCCAACAAATTTCACAGTACATTGTATTCACAGAATTATATCTCAAATTCAACTTCAGATGTATTTATGGATTTAAGTCGATATCAACAAAATACAGTGATAAAAAACAATATTTTTTTCACATGCTGGCCCAGATATATTTGCGAGCGGTAACTTGCAATTTCCTCCCATACCGTCCATGAGTAGATTGCAAGTTACCTTTCACAACAAGCTTTATTCGCTGATGTTTCCATGCCAATTCAGACCTATTTATCTTATTAACAATGATATAGTAAACTTTCTTTACTGAATGTATGAAAAGCAAAATACTTTTTATGGACTTCAAGTACTAGTGATCACAATACATCGGACCTCCGCTTGTATGCACCTAACTTTATTGTGTCTTGAGATATTTGAATTAATAAAAAATGTATAACTAAACAAATATTTATATTTGAATGCTGATATATTGAGGATCGATTAACATTACGCACGTGAACATTTGATCGATTCTCCAAGTATCGTCATGACAACCGTGATAGTTTTCAAGTTATTCAATTTTCTATCGACAATATCTCACGACTTAAAAAAGTTTTGCGCTTACAAGGCCAGCAAACATACCTGGTGTTGTCTGTTGCAAATATCTTCGGTGTGGTCTCTCGTGTATTCGACAGATTCGCCCCATCCCTGGTCTTGCTTGCCTTCTCATTGAACTCGAGAAACTTTTCCCCATTGGATGTCGTTTTCATCTCTATATCACCAAATTTCAATTGTCTTGCTTCATCTCGTCCACGCAGACCGAACTTTTTCCGAAATAGTAAAATATCGTGAATTGAAGGCTTTTTGGTGTACTTGTACCTAGGGACCCAGATGAATATATTTTCTCTTCTTCTTCAGGTGTAATGTTCATGCACTTTTTAGGTTTATTGCCCTTCCCAAGTTTCTTCAGCTCCATTTTCTTGGCCGTTAATGCTCTGATACACTGCCCAAATAATCTGTCTCAATAAATATTGTTTTTGCAGCATTGATAATGTATACTGATTCGACGAATATATTGATTTTAAATGGAGTATATATGATTTTTTGTGTGAAATATTAACTAAAAATGGTTGAGCACGTACTGCGAAGGATTTCAGGACTTTCAGTCCTTTGATATAAACTGGAAAGGCAAGAACTAAATCTAAAATTGCCAACTGATTTCCGTGTCAAAAAGTTACGCCCCAAATTATATATTTAAGTACTCTTAGTGAGCTTATTTGTGATTATTTTCATGATATAATTGTATTTATGCCGATTTGCGACATTAAACTTAACGACATCGCGTCCGTTTGTGGCACTCGTGGCACAGCCCGCCAGAAACAGCAACGATCAATGCCGGCACGCTGCCATCTCGGTAAGTTTAAAATCGATTACGTCCCGAATATGACGATTGTCTTCCACAAAAGTGTGTCTTATCGACACTATGTAGACGTAAAGTAAAAGGAGAACGTTTCTTGATATGCATGTGTTATTTATGTATGTATGTCGACGAAAATTCAAGTGTACAGAGGTGATGTTTTCGTTTGAGGGTTATTTCAATTCCAATGAAGGGAAATGTTGCGTCATAATAAATCAATTGACTATTACACGGCCTTTTTTGTTTTGTGTTTTATGACATGACACACATCGGTATGTGACGAGATCGTGTAACAGGAACGCATTGCAAATGTACGCACATTCGTTGCTTTAGTAATGTTGATGAGTTTTATGGATTGTGGAAATGACGCAACTGGACGCAAATCGTTGTAACAAAGACACCACAAATCAGCCCCAGATAATGTGTTTGGTGTCCGGTTACATCCATAAACAATAGCATCCATGTTGTGTTTGTTGCAGGTGCATCACTTGTTTGAATATGTAAACTTCAACAGTTGATTGGCATTCTATTGTTTCTACATCTTAAAAACCTAGGCAATAACCATGCTGTTAATATTTTACAGTAATTTGACCATTGCGTCCAGTGTTACATCCACAACAAGAGTTGTCAGAGGACAACGAAGCGCGCCCGGTGGCAGCAAAGGAACCGAGGGCACATTTGAATGTGGATTTGCAGAGGACCCTTGCAGCAATGCGTGTGTGAAATATGAAGCAAATGCAAGCAAGGAAACAGAAAATATAGGCCATTATTTACCCGAGCGACTGAGCGTTAAGGTTTCGAGATGCACAAAGTATGTGACCTTGACCCTGGGCTTAGAAGGGGCGGCACAGACGTGGATTTTCAACAGCGCAGTAGAGGACCCTTGGGCCAATGCGTGTATGAACTATGAAGCAAATCCAAGCAAGGAAACAGAAAATATAGGCCATTTACCCAAGCGTTAAGGTTTCGTGGTGCACACAGTATGTGACCTTGACCCTGGACTGAGAAGGGGCGGCACAGACGTGGATTTGCAACAGCGCAGTAGAGGACCCTTGGAGCAATGTGTGTGTGAAATATGAAGCAAATCCAAGCAAGGAAACAGAAAATATAGGCCATTATAATTTTTGAAGACGGACAGACGGACGGACGCCTACAACGCCGAGGGTATGCCATAAGCACGGCTTCCTTCGGAAGGCGCGCTAACAATGAAAAACTTTGACACATTATTTTCAGTCTTCACTTCGATGCGTTTATCTTGTCATTTGTGCAGCATTTAGCTACCTTGAATCGGGTTTGGTTCGCTTAAATAAATCTGCATTTTATTGTTATTAAAATCTTGGACACCAAGACATTTGTTACGTAACAAAAAGTCCTGGACAGTGAATTCTTAGTCATATATGATAACACCTCGACCTCCATCTTTACTTGGAAATGCAGAATAGCCATCTAACTGATATAATACTGACGAGCATGATACATCACTAATTATCTTTGGCAAAACTTCTGTAATAAAAATAAGATCAGGGTGTTCGAGTGATATCTGAACTTTAAGTTCATCAAGTTTATTCCTTAGCTGATCAGCATTAGTATATAACCAATTGACTTTGTCCACTGTGATTTCTGTAAAGTTTTTGTCACCATTTCTCACATGTAAATCATGTCCAGCAACGTTTTAAGTTTCAGAAAATTCATTGGCATCACTATCAGATGAACTTTGGTTTCCTGAACTAGAAATATCGTCAGTGAAATGAAAAATAGTATCAGTACGAGTAGAAGTAGGAATAAAATTGGCAACATTTGGAATGTGCTGACTAGAGTCACTGAGATCATTTTAAATAGAATAACTGTTAAAATCAACATTAACGCTAACAGTAACGTCATTAACACTATGTACAATGTTGGAGGTTATGACACTGCCTCGACTGGCCAGGAAACCGCGGGTCACCCTCCACCTGTGGCACCTTTCCATGGCGCAGATATATCCTTTCTGTCAACAATCTTCCCACGGTAGATGACTAAATCCTGATTATTTTCATCTTTCTTCCTGTTTTCTAGCTCCGTTCTCATCGCCTTATTGTGATCCCTTTCTTCCTTAGTGAGATCTGGGGTAATATAAATGTTACTCCACCCTGACACTGATCCATCACCATTCTTCCGCCGAAGAAATTTTGTCCCTTCCAGAAGTCTGTGCTTACTGGAGACTGACTTAAGCATAATCTTTAACAGTCGTGGTTTGTTTGATCCTGGCCTACCCAATCTGACAAATGCCTTGGTGACAACATCATCACACTCGATAGTCGTAACAATGTTTTAGATCCTCTTTCTTTTTATCTTTTTATCGTCGGTTGTTGCCTCGGTTGTTGAATATTGTGAATGATCACATTGCATTTTCGTACTTCGCGATCACGAAACATTTCAATGGCATGTTCTACCTGCTTCTGAACTTTACCATCAATGTTAGTTTCTAAGGATTTGATTTTAACTTCATACTCCTGTACATTTTCTTTTGTTCCTCAAGCTGCATACCAATCTCATTTAGCTTTGGCAAGAGACGCAAACACCCATCACAGTTGAAAGGAAGGTTTGGTGTGGTTTCACTCCTCAACACATCATACAATTTCCCAGATACATGGCTAAAATCTAAACAAAACCAGTATGTGCAAACATTGCAGTTCATAGAGCGCTGATTCTTCTTAAAAGGCTGCTCACACTGTCCACACTGCTTGTGATTAGGCTTTACCGACGGGCTGGGCGAGGGGCATTTTTGTTGATCTTGTTTTTGGTGTCCTTTACTAGACATTTTTAGTTAATGTTGGCAAACTTTTATATAACGTTTATTAAACCTGTACACCTAGTAATTGACTTAAGATGCTCTAATATTTATGGATTCATTTTATTTTTTACTCTTTTTTTTGCTGTTGTTGTTGTTTTTGAACTTGCAATGATAAACCCGACATCCACGTTGGGTGTTGAAATTGTTACAAATTTCATTCCCATCTTACAAATCAAGCAATCTTAATTCCATTGAATCTGAGATGGGCAGCTGCTTGGGCAGAGAACATCTTGTGATACTCGTAAAACCCCTTCCCAGAATAACAAGTCGCCATGTCGATAATATCCCGTTCGTACAAATATAGCTCCGGCCTTCTCCTAGGCTGTGCCTGACACATGATGTTTTTATAATCTATAGAAAATGCCTGTATAAATTGTGGTAAAGTCAGCTCTGTGTTTAAACGATGATCCAATTTCTGACCGCTGCTGGTGGTTTGGTCTTGTTGACTATTATTGAAGTACGGGATCAACAGAGACACCCAATTAATATCCCTACCTTCTTGAATGTGTTTCTTCATAGTCGGGTGTGAACTGTCTCCACAAGTGGTAGCGCTTCAGCCGAAAAACCATATGCAGAACGTGCATTTTCAATTGTGTTGTTGACATTACTCGTGTTGTTGTTGTTGTTGTTGTTGTGCAGATTTGTAAAAAATACGCCGCTGAATTCGACGGACCCACAAATTGGCCAGAGGCAGAAACGCTTGGCAATTCGTCAGGATTATTTGATTTCTGGTTTGAACAGGAATGAACGTATTCGGCACATTCCGTTGTACCAGGTTATCCAGGTTGCTGGTAAGAGTATAGAAACAAAATTGCTACCCCGCTCCACACCTCTCGCGAGGTAGCAATTTAATGTAACACAGTGATTTTTGCAACCGGTTATCTGGCGTGTTTGATATGTTAGCGATATAAAACTATCAAAGCTGTATCAATAAATTATTAATAAAGAACATACACATGCAGAAATTGGTTATTTTACCGTGTCAAGGTGTTTATCTGACATTTACATGTATATCTTGTATATTTGAAAGCTTCATTTCGTTTTGTTGAATGTTGAACAACAACAAGAGAAAAGATGGCTTCCATGGGGAAATCATTTCCCTGTTCTATTATATTTGGCGATTTACTAGTTCTAAATCAAAGATTATTTGTTTAAAGGTATATAAAATATACAGTTTACTAAATTTTGATCTACATGCAACAGGTTTGGGTATGCACTTCGGTTGCCCACATTTTTTGAATGAGTCAAATTGTAGCCGTCGATAACATATCAGAGGGGAATTATTGTAGCTAGTAAGAGTAGAGACTGTGTGCTGAAGCAAAGACATGTTCGCTCGTAGAGACGCGATTTCGTTATTTGAGTCCCCCCTATTTTCGGTTTCACCAGCTTCCGGATGCAGAAATTGCGCATGCGCCGACGGAATCGGCTCGCGACCTAGATTCGTAGACATCGTCTGCGCAGATACACCATTTGCTATGATAACTGCACCGCTACAGGTGACCTTGTTTGCAGACGAAACCTCCCCGACTTTTGCTGACTGATAGAGACGAATTAACCTAGCCTTCTTCCCACGTTTACTCACATTTTATGCACTCCAATTCCGAGGCTGAGACATATTGCACGACGAACTACGTGCACCCGTATTTGATTCCGATTCCACTTCCATAGACTTGTGCTTACGTCGACTTAATGCCAGCCGCAGATCCATGTTAGCTATTAGCTGTACTAAAATTTACGAGTTCCTAGACAATCAAAATTAACTTCATTAAATTTTAACGTAGATGAATTAATTGAAACACGAGTATTTATCCTTCGCCAATTACATAACATCCATAACGATTTGCATAAAATCAGTAATAAATCTGAGATTTATATATGGATTAAGCTTCACATCCACGGTGACGAACTATACACCGTAATGTATTTCGCAACACTGGTGCTGGGAGAAGGTAACATTGGTGTGCCCTTCCCAAAGTCATTGACCTATTAACTAGCCAATAGATTCAATTGACAATTTTTACATATCTATAAATATATGCACGCTCTCCCCTGCTGTCTGCTAAATTAACACACCAGGAAGTCCAGTGTCTTGTAACGTTATCCCATAGTGTATAAACTATAACTAAAAATTATTATTAAGTGAAAGAGCCATTTTATAAAATTTGAAAATACATAACCATTTGACCTTGACCTTGGGCAGCATTGGTAGGGTATACAATGACAATATGGATGGTGATCAGTGTGAATATGAAGTTTTACTATGGACATTTACTATTGCACCAAGAGTAATATACCATCAAATAATTATCCCCCCTCCCCCCCCCCCCGGTTTCAGGTTGTCCGTCCGTGTGTCCGTCCGTCCGAGCTTACAAATGGATACATACCGGTATGTGGCTAGGAGAACAATAGGTTATGTAATATTATATTGTTCCGTGATTTTATGTGGCTAAAAATTGGTTTATGTAGCTACAGAACAATAGGGATGAACAAAGGAAAGGTTAGGTTAGTCACATAAGTATCCATTAGTAGGAACGTCCGTTCGTCCGTCATTAAACTTAACATCAGAGAAATATTGTTATCACTTCTATTTCCTTCATCTAAAATGCTTAATATTTCACACATACATTCCTGTAAGGCTCTAGTACCATGCTGTGCCAAATCCATGACCGTCCAACCCCCGCTGATCCCAAGGTCATGGTCAAATACTTAGTATTTTTACAAAACTTAACATCAGAGAAATATGTTAGTCTTTTTACAAAACTTAACATCAGAGAAATATGTTATAACTTCTATTTCCTTCAGAGAAATATGTTATAACATCTATTTCCTTCATCTAAAATGCTTAATATTTCACACATGCATTCCTGTAAGGCTCTACTACCATGCTGTGCCAAATCCACGACCGTCAAACCCCCGCTGATCCTGAATAATTACCCAATTGTGTGTCCTAATGTTGTCTGGGGAGCATGGTTGTTTGTATAACTGACCTGAGCTGAATTTAATGAGATTATTGAATGTGATTTACTTCCCAAGTGTGAACGACCACGACCTTTAACAGAAAGTCATTTGACCTTGACATTAGGCTCCTGGGCACCATGGGTAGGGTATACAATGAATATATGCATGGTGATCAATGTGTATATGATGTTTCAAGTTGATATCGTAAGCGGTCACGGAGATATAGCAATTTGAAACGAGGATGGCCGCGGCCCGCATGTCGAGCCCGCCGAGGCATTTGATGGTCTCAGAGTGTATTTATTTGAAGTTTGATGCCCAATAAGCATACAAAGTTTCAAGCAAATCTGACTTACGGTTACAGAGATAGTAGGTATGTGAAAACTTTAACGCAAATGTTGACAGAAACTTTAACGCAAACTTCTAAGTCATTTGACCTTGACATAGGGGCACAGGGGCCGCATGAGTGGGACACAGAATGAATATATGGATGATGACTAATAAGCATATGAAGTTTCAAGTCAATGTGACTTAGGACTGCAGAGATATAAGGTATTTAAAAACATTAACGCAGTTTTCAGAACGCAAACTTCTAAGTCATTTGACCTTGACCTTGGGCACAGGGGCCGCATGAGTGGGATACAGCATGAATATATGGATGATGACTGATAAGTATATGAAGTTTCAAGTCCATGTGACTTAGGACTGCAGAGATATAAGGTATTTAAACACTTTAACGCAGATTTCGGAACGCAAACTTCTAAGTCATTTGACTTGCACAGGGGCCGCATGAGTGGGATACAGCATGAATATATAGATCATGACTAATAAGCATATGAAGTTTCAAGTCAATGTGAGATATAAGGTATTTAAAAACTTTAACGCAGATTTCGGACGGACAGACGGACGGACGGACACACGGACGGACGGACGGACGGACGGACGGACGTACTTACGAGACGTACATTGTGGGGTTCCTAACCCTAACCTATCCTAAATCAAACCCCACAAATCAATCAAACAGAAAAAACAACCCCATAAGAAAAATTACCCCACAAGAGCAATTTATAATGGGGTTAAAACGGAATAAGCATCTCTTAACAAGTCCATCACTGTGTGGTTAACCACACAATGTAGCTCTCATTTGTACAGATGGACGCACCGACGCACGGACACCCGGACGTCATTGTGATCACTATGTCTCGCTTTCCGCAAGCGGGCTCGACAAAAAAGTCAAGTTTTGTTGACAATGCTACTCCATTTTATAAAATCCGAAAATACATAACCATTTGACCTTTGACCTTGGGCTCCTGGGCAGCATGGGTAGGGTATACAATGAAAATATGGATGGTGATCAATGTATAAATGAAGTTTCAAGTTGATATCGCAAGCGGTTACAGAGATATAGCAATTTAAAAATACTTTAACATAAGCTTTAACAAACAAAATTCTAAGTCATTTGACCTTGAACTTGGGATCCTGGGCAGCATGGCTAGGGTAGACAATGAAAATATGGATGGTGATCAATGTGTATATGAAGTTTCAAGTTGATATCCCAAGCAGTCACAGAGATACAGCAATTTGAAAAACGTTTAACGTAAAACTTTAACAAAAAGTCATTGACCTTGGGCTACTGGGCAGCATGGCTAGGATATACAATGAAAATATAGATGGTGATCAATGTGTATAAACAAATTATGAAGTTTCAATTTAATATCCCAAGCAGTCACAGAGATATAGCAATTTGAAAAACTGTAACGTAAAACTCGAACGGCGGACGCTGATTTTGTCCGGTAATAATATGTTCCACGGAAAAAAAATAATTGTGGTAGCTTAATTACTGTAATTGTCAGAATGAGCTCCCATTTGATAGTATGAAGTGTCTACGAAGAACAGGAACCTGTTACAGGGCATATTTAAAATTTATTGTTTAAATTATTTAAAGTTTATTGCTAGGATTAAAACTATTTTCTCTGGAGATTTTCAAATAGATGTGAAAAGAGTCAATGGTGTATGCTCACTGAAACGTATTGGATATCTTCAAGTTTTCTGCTCCTTGGAGACTGAAGTCATGTGATAAACAGAATCACAAACTTGTGATAAACAGAATCTCAAACGCGTTTCAATTTGATATGAGATTTATGAAACTTGTCCGCAATTTTATGCACCTCGCTACAGGCTCGGTGCATAAATTGTGACCGACTGCTTTCACAAATCTCATATCAAACGTAACTTGTTGAGATCCTCTATTTATTACTATAGTGTATTATCATTTGATTACACTGTTATTAAATTGTGAAAGCCCATTTTATGCAATAAACATGTAATAACACAGTGTCTTAACAAGAATGCCGTTAGTCACAAAATACGCCCGTCGAAGATGGGCCTGACAGCGATCAAGGAGCAGAAATGTGAAACTGTCACCAAGGCAAGAAACATTAATGAGAATTTGAAAATCAATAGCATTATTTGAAAAGGTGATATTTTTGCTAAAAAATTATTTTTTCGCCATAAAAACAGCAAGGTGCACATCTCCAATATGTGTAGAAGACGTGTGTATAGCTTCAGATCAATTGACTGAACGGTTTCAGACGAGTTGTGTACACAAACTATGCAGTTTTTCTGTCCGCCGAGCCCCGCGGTAAAACATAAAACGGTCGTATAAAAATCATAATACAGTGCAGAAAATATTCAAACGAGACTGCAGCTACAGAAAGCACTTTAGTAATATCTTTATATATAATAGCTATAACGTATGATGCTGTGCTTATACAAAAATAGAATTGACATTTGTTTTGATTTAATATCATATTTATTAAACTTGTCGACTGATTTCATAAGATGGCCTTGTTTATTATGTTTAATCAATTATCATTTATGTAAGATCTTCTATAAAATGGGATGCACAGGTCACAGGTTGAACGGACCAAGGTCTATAAATACTTTAAATATACATAAAAGTATCAATAAGTGAAGAAAAAAATAGTTTTAGAATATTTTTTACTCCTTGTTTTAACACATTACCATTTAACCTATTTTGTTCACTTATTGATACCGGTTCGATTCCCACCTCGACCACTGCGAATGGTCGATTCGGCATGTCCTTGGGCAAGACAACTTCGTGCTAGCCTAGTCCTATCGGTCTCGACATACAAGGTCATCGAGCCAGTGCCGTCGTTAAATCAAAGCATTTACATTTACCTTGGTCCATTACTTCAACCAGTGGTACAGGTGGGAACTAGAGCATGGAATCCTATGTAATCTTAGTACAAAAACGTAAAATCAAAACTGTTAAATTTTGACGTAAAATCATAACTGTTAACCCAATATTTTATATTATAACTTGATTTTGGCCATACTATATATGGATATGTGTTACGAGCATACAGTTAACTGTGTTTATGTTTAGAGAGATGAGAGAGATTTATTTAAGACTTGGTGCAAAAGGTCTGAACATTTCTTTTTATATGAAATGTTCTTTAGTTTTCATAAATGCATATCTTAAGTGCACCACCATGTGCAATTTTTCTGTTCTCATTTTATCTTGCAAAGTTTTGCAAAAATTGTCACAGTCAGTATAGTTACAAATGTTGGCATACAATTAAACTTTGATTTCTCTTAATAAATTTTGACCGGAATAATACGTTATGCTTCATCAATTAATTTATTTTAGTAAAATTGATTTTATAAAACAAAATAGGGACCAATTTCAAGATGGCCACCATAAAAAAGTGTATTTTACATCAAAGGTGTCCATTTGTTTCCCGTTTCTAGGTTAATAACTACCTATTACATATGTAAAACCTATATAAATCATATCGTCTGGTATATGTAACAAATTTAATGTAAAGGAGATCACTAAATATTTTTAATTGGTATCGCTATTTATGAAGACAAAGGTGAAGACATGTGCGGCTAATTCTAGTCATGCATTTTCACTTTTTTATTATGGATTTTAGAACTAAGTAATGTACTGAATTTCATGACGTATTTAATTACGAAACATCAAAATGACGACAAATTCCAAAATGGCTGCCATAAAATGTTAATGAATCTACTTTCCGTCCTTGTATGTTCTTTAGTGAACCTAGAAATGAACTGTAAGACTTATGCTGCAAATATTATATGTGGGTAATACAGGGTATGGGATTACATGATCTATTGTTTACTCTGGATTACGGTAATGGCGGCACTCATGAGGTCTCAGGTAAATCTTATTTTTAATCAATACAACTGCGGTTTCTTCCTTTTAATGATGACCATGTTCCAAGCCATTAACACTACAAGTCCACCATTACCAAATTTAGCAGCATTACTTACATAGTTAGTCTGAACATTCTGCAGAGAAATTTGCTTCGGACCAGGTTTAAACAATTTCGTCTGATTCAAATTTCTCTGCAGAATATTCAGACTAACTACATAAGTAATGCTGCTAAATTTGGTATTGGCAGACCTCATGGGCACTGCCATTAATCCAGTGTAAACAATAGACCATGTGATCCCATACCGTGTAATAAGGATTCAAATGACGCCAAATGCCATAATAATGTTCACGTATGTGGCATACTTTAATAGACCTAATATGCACATTATTTTGGTTATTTCGGTAAATGAAGAATATCTCCATTAATATGCTGCCTAGAGATATCGCTTTGTATCTAGACTTTAGCTTTCAAGGAATTTATCAACAGGAAATCACAACCATCAACTACGACATTTACTGATTTTCGTTTAATTCTTTTCAACTTCATTGCATGTATTAACCCTTTCAACACTACAGACCTGTATAGTGGTATTGGCAAATAGTGTAGATCCAGATGAGGCGTCTCATCAGGATCTGCACGTTTTGCAAATAATTTTCATACTTTTGACAACAAAAACACCCCTTGTCATAAATGAACTAGTCTCAAAATCCTTTTGTGATGGTTGGATTGGTTGCAAAATTAACATATCAAAATCCATTCCAGTTACTTAAAGATGGGTGGGTTAAATGACCTGTATTATAATTATGCTGTCACGTATATGGCAAATGAGAATGTCACAATACCGAGCCAACTTAAAACACAAATAGACAATGGTAACAATGAATTCAACCGAAGGAAATCCAGGTTTCCTGATTAGTTTCAATAAATCCACAACATAAAACCCTAGAGCAAGTGAGCACAGGCTCACAGATACCTACAGCTGCCACCTGGACCAACAAATAAAAAATTTAAGGCAAATCTTACGGGTGGACGAATGGAAAATCCATTATTTTTAAACAAAATAATTACCACCTAAGAAACAATATAGTATAGTACTGGACGGTAGGATACAGGCTCCCGTGCGATGTCAGCCGAAAGTGATTTTTTTGGGCTAAAAGTGCTGTTGAGGGACTTATTAAGCAGATAAAACGTGGTGGCAATTTTACTTTTTATTTTTTAACTTTTTACAGGCCGACGAAAATACCCCACCCACTTTTTTACTATTACACACGGGTTCGCGTTCGCATCAGCTTTACATACATGATACATTTTGAGTGTGATGTTATCGTCGGATGATTTAAAATCAATTAACCAATATTCCAATGACGAGATTTTTTTTTCCTGTATACTTACGCGAAAATACCCCACCCACCTATTTGCCAGTATGAATATTGTGGGTGTTTTGTAAATGTATATGTACATGTTGTGTGTAGCAATTATGTAAACTTTAACATGGTATTCTGAACGAACGCATACAAAATTTCATAGGTGGCAGTTTCATTTTTCATTTTTAATCGTTTACGGCCCGAGAAAATACCCCACCCACTATGTTAATATCACTTACAATTTTGCACACGCTTTGTACAAAACATACGGTTTGAAGACGACTCCTGTGAACTAGTGTAAACTAGCAAAGAAAAGATGGGTTGAAAACAATGCGGCCACATTAACCATTATGTATCAATTGGTAATCATTGATTACAGATTAACAACTTATAGTCGGGTGATTTATGTAAAGTCGTGTGATATGTCTCCGAAAGTTATTTGTTTGGCTAAATGTATTGTTTAGGGACTTAGTAAGCAGAAAAAACGTGGTGGCAATTTTACATTTCATTTTTGATTTTTTTACGGGCCCGCGAAAATACCCCACCCACTTTTTTTGCTACGAATGCGCCATATAATACAAACGTCAACACAGTCCTAACAAACAAACGCCTCATCCAAGTACTGGATAAAATGTGATATATTACCTCTGTGCTACGCAGCTATACTTGACAAAGACACGACAGACTGTGTGGAGACTAGTGGAGAATTCATCATGAACTATTTACACCAGATCGAGTGCCTTCTTCACCTGATCCACGCATGTAGGCAGGGCAATTGGGACGAATATTTGTCAGCCCTCGATGAGCAAGTAAAATACTTCTTGGCGCATGAGTTATACAACTACGCATGCATTCTTCCAGTACACCGTGCCCAGATGAACGAGCTCAAGACCGAATGCCCTGAAACATGGAAAGCACTCGAAGAAGGTGATTTTTGTGTAAAGAAAACTGGTATACCATTTACCAATCTGTTTGTGGATCATACTCTGGAGCAGAGTATTAGAGAGTTGAAGGTGGTTGGAGGCATTACTGGTATAACTGAAAGTGAACAAACGCTCAACCGATTCCTACTCACAGCTCCCGAAATGACACGCATCGTCGGTGAGTTTCAGTCATTGTATTCATCCGGTAGTAGCTCACGCCCTGAAGAACATTATCAATTGTCTGGGACATTTGGCACACGAGCTGCAAGAAATGCAGCAAAAATCAAGATATGTCTAGAAAGCCACTGCGATGTAAATCCATTAGAAAACAAGCTGCCACTGGTAAACATAGTTTCCATGATTGCTTTACCAGATACTGCCGTGTACGATGTTCTTAAGAGAGATGAGAAGGGAACAGAACGGTATAAAGAGTTCGTAGAAACGCGATTGAGATCGGCATCTGCACTATCTGTTTGGGATAGAATTGAAAAATTGAAGCTGAAAACACACAGTACATGTTTGAAAAAATCAAATGTAGCAATCGGCAACGAAGTAGTGAAGCTTCGAGCAGATCGCCAATTACTTGCGCGGTTTTTAGTCGTTCAACAGGCACGCCCATACATGATGTCGAAGCTGGGGGAAACAATCGGAAATTATGAGATGGCTATAGCACCACGATCTCTCTTTGCTACCGACGGAACATTGCTGCTACCATCGGACAAAGACTCATTTATGAAGGAAATAAAAAAGTTCGGACAAGCTACGGAGGCTGGTACAAAAACTTCAGCTACATCTAATGAGAATACTACTGTTGCCGAGTTAGGAGAACTTACAATTGGAACAGTAGAAACTCCAGTTCAGACAGGCGAGGACATTGCAATGTGTAGTACAATTTCCGATGCCACTCGAGATAACAATACTGACAATGACAACGATACGTGTGTGCCCACTGATGCCGGAGAGAAGGTGATCATAATAGATGCACAGGCCGTCGTCGTTCAATGGAATGGACACAATATCAGACTTCGGGGTTGCGTTTTTGCAACGCATATCGAAACTGATGACCGGTTATTCCGAAGGAATAGTAATATTATTTATATATACACTAGTGGCTCACTGAAGGGAAAGACAAGTCAAGCGTGCGGGTAAGACACAGTCAGTGAAATTCATAATACATGCTTGAATGAACATACGCAACGTGTCTATCAAACTTCTCTTGTCACACAGCGAAACAAAACCCCAGTTAACTGCATACCTTGGACAACGACTGCTTAAACGCTTTGTGAATAGTGTTCAGGGCATTGTTGTTGTGTTTGGAACATCTGCTCACACGAACAAGCCACATCTTATTAACCCAGGTTTGGCAGCCCATTCCCATGAAGAGGCAGATACACAGATTCCACTTTACAAAGTCATTCAGTTCGGGACATTTATGTATGGTCCCCTGACACGGATGTGTTCCTTCTGTTGATGGATATGGTCGCAACTGAAAATATCCCTGGTCAGCTGAAACTTTTAACTGGAAGAGGAAAATCATTCCGAACTATCGATGTAAAAGAAAGTTACTCTGAACTAGGGCCGGAAAAGACAAAAGGCTTGGTTGGTTTGCACAATTTTACAGGCGCAGACTGGGGCGGCAAGTTCTTTAATATATCGAATAAAACTTGGATTGTCAAATACCTTTCCCTCAAACCTGAAGATGACATAGTTGGTGCTTTACAGGGACTTGGAAATGGATTGGCACCTGACGATATTGGTATAACAAGTCTAGAGAGATTCGTATGCATGGTTTATTCGCCCAATAGCATAATGCAAGAGTGTACATGACTTACGATGGGAATTATTCAGAACCAAAAACCTTGAAAGTTAAAAGCTCCCGCCTACTCTTGGAACTCTCAAACCACATATACAGGCTGCAAAGGTTCTTGCAAAGAGAAACCAAACTGTCCATGTAAGCGAAACATACTATCATGTACCGCATTCTGCAAGTGAGTCGATTGTGGCAATATTGAGGGTTACAGCATACGTGATGACGCAGACCTGTAAGTTTTAGTGACAATGTATAATTATGCAAATGCATACACATTTTATCCAGTACTTGGATGAGGCGTTTGTTTGTTTGTTAGGACTTTGTTGATGTTTGTATTTTATGGCGCATTTGTTGCATTCTCATATGTAATTATTTGGGTTGTCGGTTTGTGTCTGTTGTGTGGTTTTTGTTTTCAATTAGGAATTAGGGGAACCGTACACAGCTGATCGTTGCGTGTACCTCTGTGTCTTTTTGAAGAATCGGCGTTTACCACCATATGCTGAGAATGTTGCCCTTGTGGTTCATATATTGTTTTGGCATCGTGTTAATATATATATAAGTTATTTCTTTTTCTCCTCGTTTTTTTACTCTTTCATATGTTGGCATACTAATGTCAGTATATTATAGTATTACATATGCAACAAATATAATAGGTATAGATACACCGCCAATCAATTTACACTATTCATTACATAGACGCTATTTCACAAATTAAATATTGCAGCTGTATAGTGATGGGAGAGGGGGAGGGGGGGTAACACAAGAACATCGCATACGAATGGAAAGGCCGGGTCGTCCATTAGTGTGTCTATCTGGGACAACAATACATCAATTTAGGACAAAGAAAATGTGAATTGTCGAAGACTTACTCACATCTATTAAAATGTCAACTAACGCAAATATTCATACAGATAAATGGGTGGGTGGGGTATTTTCACGGATGTATACAACGTTGAAAAAATGTAAATACACATTTATGATATTACCTTGTCTATTGTGTGTCATAATATAAATTGTCTGGGTACAAATATTATTTTTATCACGTATATATCGCTGATGCAAATGTAAACCCGTGTATAATAGCAAAAAAGTGGGTGGGGTATTTTCGCGGGCCCGTAAAAAAAACAAGAGTTGTCAGAAGACAACGAAGCTCGCCTCTTGGCAGCCTTCACTCAAACTTGGTACAGTTGCATAAAAAAAACATGAATATTATATAACTTGACCTTGGGTTAAGGGGCGTGCGGTGGACCTTGACATTGGGGTCAGTGGTGTAAGGTGGGTCGTGGGTTTGCAATAGCATAATATAGCATATTAAGATGAATGCATGTATGAAATATCAATGCGCTCTCTGAAAACAGAAGTAAAACAAAATTTAACCCAACGTTAATTTTATGAATGCACTAAGTTGGTGATTTTCTACAGCATGATAGCTATTCACATGAGGAATGCATGTATGAATGTGCTAAGTTTGTGACCTTGACCTTGGAAAAAGGGGTTGGGGGGTGGGTCATGGATTTGCTGTAGCACAATAGAGGATCATCAGATGAATGCATGTATGACATATCAAAGCGTTCCCTGTAAAGAAACAGAAGTTACACGCCCGGGCGTCTATTAGAATCACCACTGGCTCCGAAGTCCAGGGTGGGCGTTTAATAGAGGCAAGTGTTATTCAGCAAAGGGAAAATGATAAAAAAATATACGATGTTCTGCTATCTGAACAAAAACATAACTAAGGGACGTTACTCTCAAACGCCAGACTTGATTGTACTGTCTGTCAGTTTATAAACATTTGGGCCAAGACCCACTCTGGTCATTATGGTACAGTCGGTAGAAATGTTAAATTTAATGGTAATGTATATCAAGACAGCGTCAATCATTAATGCTGATCAGATTTATGCCTACGGACGTTTCGTCAGCGTCAGCGTTTCGGATCTGTCGGGTTTGAGATGCTTTGAAAATGGCGTCTCCGTAACCGTGTAAATTCTGATCACCCTGTGTCCGTGCAAATAGCTACTGCTGATGAGGAATTTACTGTGACACCGGAAACAGTCGAATTTCGCTTCCACTTTTGAAAGTGAAAGTAGCAATTATATTTTTTCCCCGATTTTAAAGGAAGTTGCTTTCGAAATAATGGAAACAAAAACAATCTAATTGGACAATTAGCTCCGATTTTGTTTCAAGTCGGTACTGGGCGTTTATTAGAGGCACTAATTTCGTGAAAATCTGCCAAAAAATGTGTCATTTTCAACGTAAAAAGTTAGGGTGGGCGTCTATTAGAGCATGGGCATCTATTAGAATCTTTACGGTATGTGACCTTGACCCTGGGCTTGGCCCTGGGCTTGGACGAATGTGGATTTGGCACAGGACAGTAGAGGACCATTAGAGCAATGCGTATATGAAGTATGAAGCTGATCCGTGAAAGGGAACAGAAATTATAAGATATTTACCCGAGCGTTAAGAGTTTTTGAAGCACCAAGTATGTGACCTTGACCCTGGGCTTGGCGGGGGCAGGACCAACGTGGATTTGGCACAGGGCGGTAGATGACCATTAGAGCAATGTGTATATGAAATATGAAGCAGATCAGTCGAAGGATGAAGAAATTATGAGACATTTACCCGAGCGTTAAAGTTTTGTGACGGACGAACCGACGGGACGGACGGACAAGGGTAACACTAAATGCCCCCTCCACTATCGTGGTGGGGCATTAAAATGAAGGCGTTCCCTGTAAATAAACAGAAGTTACACAACATTTACCACTACGTTAAGTTTATGAACATGCTAAGTTTGTAACCTTGACTCTGGGGTAAGGGTTGGGTGGTGGGTCATGGATTTGCTACAGCATGATAGAGGGTCATCTGAGGAATGCATGTATGAAATATCAAGGTGTTCCATAAAAGGAAACAGAAGTTATAAGAAATTTACCCCAACGTTAAGTTTATGAATGTGCTAAGGTTGTGACCTTGACCCTGGGGTAAGGGTTGGGTGGTGGGTCATGGATTTGCTACAGCATGATAGAGGGTTATCTGAGGAATGCATGTATGAAATATCAAGGTGTTCCATGAAAGGAAACAGAAGTTATAAGACATTTACCCCAACGTTAAGTTTGTGGACGACGACGCCGACGACGCCGGGGGTATGCCATAAGCTCTTCTGCACTTTGTGCAGGCGAGCTAAAAATGAAAAGTAAAATTGCCACCACGTTTGTTCTGCTTACTAAGTCCCTAAACAATAGCCAAATAGCTTTTAGCCAAACAAATCACTTTCGGCAGACATATCGCACGACTTTACATAAATCACCCGACTAATAGGCTTAAGTGGTTACAGAATAAATTGCATTGTTTTCTTTTATTTAGGCCACACCTCCAACCACCTAAGACGCCGATCGTGCACCCAAACGTTACGGAGGAAGGGGCCATTTCCATTGTTCTAGAACACAGAATAAATCAAAGGATTATTTTGTGTTAGGCTCCTCCCATTGGCCCCTTCCTTCCGTTTGGTTGCCCGGACAGACGGGCGGATGGAATGACAAAAACTATATACCCTTTGAATAGTTTGTATGCCGGGGGTGTATTAAATATTACCTTTCACCCCTAAGTAACTGATATGGACTATTTCATGTATTATTTGACTGTTTCATTATGCAGAAATGGGGGGCATTTTGTACAAATAAAAAAATATCCACAAATGGTGCAGATCTTGATAAGATGGCTCATTACAAGCTGGCTCATCATGATCTATACCATTTGCAAATAGTAGGAAAGAGGTCGCCGGTGTTGAAAGGGTTAAATATGATTACATTGAAAATCAGTAAAGGTCATAGATAATGGTCTCTGTTGTCCAAAGCCATTTGTTACACCAATGATCCCATCTAGCAGTACATGTAGTGTGTGGGCTCCAGGAGGTCTGTATGGTGACAGTGGTGGTTGGGAAATTAGATTGAATATGAATAATATAGTGGTGGTAGTGGTCATGATTGATGCATTAATTGGTTTGCTAGAGCTACAGTACATTTCTCAGTCCTTTAGCAATGGTACACACTCCAACTTGACGAGTGTTCAATAACAAGGAATAGCAGCGGAGAAAAATCTACTGGATGACAAGTGTTCTTTACAATAATGAAATGATGCTTGGTTTCTGTTGCATCTATGCTCATCCATGGCTAATATAATATTATGTACTAGGTTCGCGCTAGCGCTCGCCAAAATCGCCATTCGGCGATTATTTGCCTTGGACAGCGATTCAAAACTGAACCAGATGGCCGTGGCCTGCATGTCAAGCCCGTCGAGGCATCTGGTGATCTCAGGGTAAGATACATATAATGTAGCAACAGATACATTGAAAAACAAGAACTGACATCGTTAAACGAAGCTAATCCCTTCGCTGGCAGCCTTGATAATAATAAAAAAAAATAATAATACTATGCAAAACAAAGCACCATCCATAGACACACATTGTGGCCAAATATTATCCAAATCGGTGAAGGGGTTGAGGTGTTATTGAAAAAAGAAAACAACCTTGACCTTGGGCACAGGGCATGAGTGGGATACAGCATGAATATATGGATGATGACTAATAAGCATATGAAGAGATATAAGGTATTTAAAAACTTTAACGCAGATTTCCGACTGACACACAGACGGACAGACACACGGACATCATTGTGATCATAGTGATCAACAAGCTTTCCACAAGCGGGCTCTACATAAATGCTCTATTCCAGCGATTTATAATTTCCCTCATCACATCACTCGATTCTCTAAAATCACGCCTACCCGCTGTGACAATAAAAGCCATGGATCGATAGTTTCAATATTACAAATAATCCCCTAGACTAACATTGCCTCTGGCTACTATAATTGCCAGCTCAAAACATGTGTTATTCACATGGCAAAATTATTTATACAGCCCATCGCTGGTAAGTAAAGGCGGTCAGTCCTTAGTGTTAAGCTGAGGCAGGATTGACACGTTACTGTCGCCAAAGATTGACCATGAAGTGCACTGTCGGGATGCAATATGTTTCTTCGAGGCCATGTGCGGGTCGGTCGATCAATAGCCAGTTCCCTTCTTGCGCGTTTCCAGAAGAGTTAACTCCCCTCCGAAAACTCTCTACCGGACAAACAAACACATGCAAACATGCATTTAACACAATATCGAGTCTTACCTTGTGCCATGCTGGGTCGCCTGGTGGCGAACAAATTTCAAGGGGTTGAATAGATAACTACATGTACATGTACTAGTTTTCTACAAACTTTGTCAGCTTTTGACGCTATGTGGGATTCCATTTCCGAAATAAATCAAGGAAAATAGCATCCAACCGTTAGCTACGATTGTAGGTATACCCACTCGAGGCGCCACCTAACAAACTAATGACCTACATAGCAAATGCGAAAGGCCGATGAATGCAACTTTCTATTTCGCCGAAAAGTGTGTAACTTTTTTTCAAGAATTACATATGAAATCAATATATTCTGATGAAATACTTTGATGCCGAGAACAATTACTGTTTATTACATTACATTAGCTATTTATTCCAACCAGATTTTGGCTAATTCTATTGTCAGAAAACATGAAAAAGTCCATAAATATCGCGAACAATTTCGGCAATTTCGTACCTACGTAGTTTCGTCCTTTTGCAACTTTTTCCAATCGATGTTACCGGAACCCGATTTTTGTGATATTTCAGTTGGGTAGTAACGAAATAGGCAGAATTTAGGCACATCAAAGTTCATACGGTATTTTGGTGTGCATAGGTCACAAGAGTGTATAAGACGCACCCCTATTTTCATTCCAAAATCTGGGGGAAAATGTCTACATGAGAATATAAGACACACCAAATTTAAAAAACTCGCCGAGTTGTTGTTGTTATTTATTCATCCCGCACTGTTTTTTATCGTACCTTGGAGTTGGACGTGTGTCAACTATTCAAGACCATTTACTGTCAATCGATGCAATTTCAAAACATAGCCTAAAGGTCAAAGTTTACAACCTTGTACTGAATGATGTCAACATGGCTGAGCATTATCAATTTTTTACACAGAGCAACACACAAATTTCAACTGTGTATTGTGTTGCCTGGGTGTAATCGTGGATTCAGAAATTATTAGGAATTTAGCGAATTAATTTGTGGCATACATTAAAATACAATCAACTTCTATGTACGACCAGCACAGCCCCGGATTCACATACATATACACTGATATTAAGGGGTTATGCTGGAGTCTTTCTTTCGAGATCTGGTGACTTGGCTCCCAATCATCACGGTATATTAGAGCTACAAATATTTAAGCAGCCTATAGCTATGATGGATTTGCATTGTCAGCTGACGTAATTATGATGTTATTAATTAGAGATTGGCGAACATTGTAAACCATGGGCAGACTATGTGAATCCACCGCCTGGTCTGGCTGCTAATGAAATAAGCCGGGATTTGTCCGAGATAGAGACCCAATTCACATAAACATGTTTGCCGTGTCATAAATAGACTGGTTCCCGGTAGTATTGTTTCGCTAGGCATGCATCAGACAGGGTACCAGTCTAGTGACGAATACGAAACTGACGTCAGCAACCGCATGTATTCATCTTTGATATGGCTTTGTTCACTTGGTAAATCTTGACACGCGGTGTGTTTGATGTCGGCCAGCTGACTTAGGCTTGCCACTTTAGACGAATCAGCATTGTGTAAACATACAGTTTCGAAACTAATGATGGAGTTTTATAACTTACGTGGAATTGCATTATGCATATTGGAATACACGACACATAATATATATCAGGATTTACCGTTAATGGCGTCATGCAATATTTTTCATGGCAAAATGACACCGACTGAAATGGGCCAGGTAAATGTTTTCAAAAGAGAATTCAAATGATAGCGGCCAGATTGTGATTCGGCAGAGAAAATGTTCACCGAATGTGACACAGCGTCGAATCCACAGGCATTCGGCGTGTTTAGGCTTTCGTCGGTATAACTATAATACAGTTGAACCTGTGAACAACGACCGGCAAAGGGAAGTGGCCAAAGTGGTCGTTGTTGACAGGTGGTCGTTGTTCCAAGGATCAAACATTTTCCCGGTTTCACAACAAAGTCGGCCATGTATTTAGCATTCTATTGTAATATATATGCATGCATAGAAAACGTCTTGGCTGTATACACTTCCATCTGACAATTCGCGATTGCACGATCGTGGAGTGTATCTGCTTTTCATCAATTAAAAATTGCACGAAAATGGCTAAAATAGTCAATTTATTTTGTTTTGTCATCTTGTTGTTAGTGTTCTGAACCCAGCCTCGCTTTGGAAATTATATACAAAGGGGAGTAATTATCTTCACGATAAGTATATCCCGCGGCTTGCTTTGGTGCACCATTTAATAGCTTGTCGTAATTACATGTAAGTGGTTTAATTTAGCATGACCATTAGTATTTCACACCACCAGTTGAAATTAATAACGGTCATATAGTCTGTATTAAAACGATAGCCTATGTGGCGCGGCCTGTGAAAACCGCGAGTTTTTTTGTAACAAAAAATATTTCATTGAATGCGTCAAGTCGAGTAACCCACACGAGCTAGGTGTCCAAATCAGGAGAGAACACCAGGCTTATTTGCTTTCTGTCCAATGTATTGTATACTATCCTGGTCAAGCCCGCATATTTAAGCAGCCTATGACGAATTAGCAATGTCCGCTGACGTAATTACTGATGTTTTTTAATTAGAGATTCGCGAGCATTGTAAACCATGGGCAGACTACGCGAATCCACTGCCTGGTCTGGTCACTAATGCAATAAGCCGGGATTTGTCGGAGATCGAGACCCAATTCATATAATAATAATAATAATAATAATAATGACTTTATTTAATGAGGGTAAAACATCAGTTGGTAAATCCAATCTTCCATGAGGCCCTCTCTAACTACAAAATATACATACTATACAAACATACATACGGGTACATACTATGTACATTATAAACATGCATAAAAGACTTGTGATTTACAATTTGGTCAAGATTAGACACTGGTGTTTAATAGACAAGCAGAAAGTTTAGAAGTGATGTTGCTGTGCATGGTACCATTGCAAATACAGGTTTTTGAAAGATACCAGACTTTGTGCTTGCCTTACCGTATCTGGGAGATTGTTCCAGATTCGAGATCCAGAGTAGGCTAGGGATTTTCGGAATATTTCTCTATGTGGCTTTGGTACATAAAGTAAGCTATTTACAGAAGAACGCAGATTTAGGTTATGAATTTCATGTGTATAAGTGAATTTATTTTGGAGATATGTTGGAGAAATTTTATTTAGAGATTTATACATTAAAATAGCCTTTTTATAATCAACCCTTGCATCAAACTGCATCCAGCCAAGCTCTTTGAATAGTGTGGCTGAAGGAGTATAAATATCTTCATTCAGAATTAGCCTTGCCGATCGTTTCTGAAATTTTATTATTTGATTCAATAATTCATCATTACTGTTTCCCCAGATCGTACAACAGTAATCAAGGTGAGGTAATATATATGCATTAAAGAATAGCTTTCTTGATGGTATGTCTAAGTATTGTTTCACACGACTTAGTAAGTAAAGCAATGAATTGCATTTCTTGACAGTTCTTGTTATTTGTTCAGACCATGACAGTGTGCTATCAATAGTAATACCCAAAAGTCGTTCTTCATTGTCATATTGGATTAATAAATCATTAATTTTTAGATCAGGCTTGTTACAATTAATAGACGCTTGTTTTTGATTTGAAGAAATTAGCATTGCTCTTGTTTTATCAATGTTTATGCACATATGGTTGTCCTTACACCACTTAACAATAGAATCTAAATCCTTATTGAGATCATTTGCAATTGAAACGACTGATCTGCCCATCGCGGTAAGAGTAGTGTCATCGGCAAACATATCGATAAGTGAATTTTCTGCTTGTAATGACAGATCAGTAATGTACAGTACAAAAAGTAATGGTCCTAACACAGAGCCCTGTGGAACACCGGAGATAATTAGCTGGGGATTAGATAGTTTACCATAAATTGAGACTTGTTGTGTGCGATCATGTAAATAAGACTGAAACCAAGATAATGAGTTAGCACTGAATTGATAGCTATGTAATTTCTGTAGCAGTATTTTATGATTTACAAGGTCAAAAGCTTTGGATAGGTCTAGAAAAATTGTTCCAACAACATCATTATTGTCTATTGCAGTAATCCAGTCATCAATAATAGCATTTAAGGCAGTTTCACATGAATGATTACTTCTAAACCCTGATAGTCGCCCATAAATTAGATTAAATTTATTAAGATAAATTAGCATGTGTTCACATACATGTCTTTCAATGATTTTGGACAGAATAGGGAGAATAGATACAGGTCTGTAATTGTTTTTGTCATTTTTAGATCCTTTTTTGAATATAGGAGTTATTTTCGCTTTCTTCAGACTATCTGGAAAAGTTCCTGTTGTAATGCTTAGGTTTATTAACTTAGTAAATGGTTTAGCTATAATAGAGGCACTCAGCTTCAAAAATGTTGCACTGAGGTCATCGAGACCAGTTGCCTTAGTTGAATTTAAAGATAGTGATTGCTTTTCTACAAATTCAATGTTAGTTGGTGGAATTATAGATAATTTGCTTCTAGTGTACAAGTCGAGCTTTTCCTGTGAGTAATTTTCAGAATTGTTTGCGTCATTGAACTTTTTATAGACTGAAACAAAAAATTATTAAAAGTATTAGAAGCCTCTTCTGGATTTAGAATAGGATCACCATTTGCATCATTTATGTACATGCATGAAGTGGGATTCTTTTTAAATTTATTTGTTAGATCATGTAAGTTCTTCCATAATTGTTTAGGATTTTTCTTGCTTTCATTAATAGTCCGAGAGTAGTAGGACTTTTTCGAAGTTTGAATTAATGTTTTTACTTTATTTCGCCAAAGTCTATAATTTTCTATGTCTTTCATTTTGTGAAAATAATCTCTTTTCCTGCAAGCCTCCGAAATTTCGACATTGTACCAGTTTGGTTGATGCATGTACTTGACACGTTTCTTGCGTCTTGGTGCATGTTTGTCAAGGACATTGGAAAAACATAGCACAAAGAAATCTAAAGCATCATTAGGGTCATCATATATGTCCATTACTGACCATGGTTGGGTGGATAAATCTTGTTTGAATGCATGTTCATCAAATTGCTTTGTTTTGCGATACGATATAACATTGTGACAGGAATTTCTTTCTCTATCATTGTGTCGCCTCCTTGTTAAACAGACAGGATAATGATCACTGATAGCATACGTTGGTACAAACACATGTGTAATATTTTCTGGTCTGTTACTGTAGGCATGGTCGATCAATGTTGTTGAACAATCAGTAACTCGAGTTGGCTCTTTAACCAACTGAGTTAAATTTATGGAACTGGTAGTTGTTAACCACATTTTTACATAAGCATTTGTACTCGGACTAAGTAGGTTAATATTTATGTCGCCAAGTAGAATGAAATTTCTTTGTTTTCTAGAAATACCTTTTCTAGAATAACCTCAAATTGGTCTATCCAACTTCGGGTGGCAGACGGTGGCCTATATACATAACCTAGTAGAATTGGACATTGTTTATCAAGTTTAATTTCCAACCATATAGCCTCTAATCCATCAATCTCCAGATCGAGTCGCCGAGTGCATGGTATCTCTTGTTTTGAGTAGATTACTAAACCACCCCCATGAGTGTTTCTGTCTTTTCGAAAAAGTTGGTAATTTTCAAGATATAGTTCAAAATCATTAAATTCATCATGTAGGAATGTTTCACACATACAAAAAATATCCAAGTTTACTTGCTCATTTAGAAGTATTTTTACTTCATCTAATTTAGAATAAAGGTAATGAATGTTGAGATGCATGATGTTTATAGACCTTTTTGTGTAAACCATGACTCGCCGACAACTCGAGCAGATGAATGGCTATTATCGTGGAATGTATGTTCCGATGTATCATTTGAAGAATATTTAGCACCAGTCCATACATTATCTCTCTCACATACATTTTCAAACATACATACATGTGCACTGGCCACAGGGAAAACATTTTGGTCTAATCTACAATGTACATGTGAGGAAATGGGAGTACCGGTAGTTTGAAAAGAAACACATTGTGAGTTACATTTTCCAGTGTCATAATTATCATTCCGTCTTTCACAAACATTGTAATCACTGTGTAAATTCAATTCCTGTTCCTGCACAATGTCACTTAGTTCGGATAGGGTGGTGGGCACCATGGTGGGTAGAATGCCATCCAAGGTGGTATGTTCATGTTGGGTGGTGGCCCGTTCATGTAGGTTGGTGCCATGTTCATGTTGGGTGGTGCCCTGTTCACGTTGGGTAGTGGCATGTTGATGTTGGTTAGCGGATTGTAATGCCGGTTTTTCTGGATCACGTTCTGCCTCGCAACACTCCTCCTTGGAAACCTCCCTTGTAGAAAATGTGTATCTCTGATGTGTTGCGATTCCTGTCGATTTACATTCAAAACATTCTGTTCGTTAGTTTCGAATCCTAACACTTCATTCAGCATTTTGCGGATCTTGTTTCCCAATATGGCGCCGCCTTTGGGATTTAGATGGACATCATCTCTGTACAGAGATGGGACTGTACTATTTCCAGACACAAAGTCATTGGTATTGTCTAGAAACTGGTAACCCTTTTCAGCACACATCGCTTTCAAGCACTCGTTTGTTTGCTTAATGTTGCGTTTCGACAACTTGTCACGGCATTTTGGTAATATTGACGAAACAATGATCTAGGCACGAGGGTTAATCTGAGATGTGGTGTCTGTAAGGTCCTTGTATTGATTGGCTATCTTCACTGGCTCATCGGCATCTGACACATTATTGACACCAGTGTGAAACACAAATGCCTTGAAATTGGACATATTTTCCGGATTCTGGTCATTTAAGCTAATGAGAGCAGTTTCAATATCTTTGACACATGCTCCCGATTGTGATTTGATTTTCACATTTAGCTGCTCGTCCGCCATCCTTTTTGTGCTGAGGATACGAGTTACATAGTCGCCCATCACAAATGCCAGTGGCGTATCTGATGGACGCTGCCTGTTTGGCACCGGCATGTCTCTGTTGTTACATTCACTTGCCCCTGACTGACACGTTTGAGAAGAATGTTCATTATGATTTTGTGCCGCCAGCTGCTCCTTGATTAGCCTGATTTCACTCAGCAATTCTTCTTTTAGGTCATTTATGTCATTCTTTGCACTACAGTCATGTTTTTGCTTCTCTTTAGTTAAATCGTTCACTAGCCTACTTTTCTCATCATTGGCTTTCTTCAATGTTGTTTTTAATTTCTTAATTTCTTCTTCCTGAATGAGTACCTCTGAAGCATACTTTGCTAGCTCGGTTTTTATTTTTTTGATTTTCATCAGATAGTTGATCCACTTTTGTTTGTTGTTTTGCATGCATAGTCTTTCCGGTTATGTTTTCGTTTTTCAGTTTTGTATTTTCTTGCTTAAAATTCTTGTTTTCATCACGTAATAACTTTGTCATGGATAATAACTCCCGGATTTGAAGCTGCAACTCCTTACTCTCAACTTTTATCTCACAACTGGAGTCTACACTGGCGCCTGCCTTGTCCGATGCAGTGGCATGATCCGTTGAATTACATGTATTTGGCACTATTGTTTGGTCTTGCAACAACGGTGATGGCACTGGGTTGATCTACTAGAGTATGGCGTTTTGACAAATGTAATGTCATCATCAACTCCTGGCACAGATTCAGATGTGTATTTTATAAGTGGAGGTTCATCCTCGTCGGCATTTGAGTTCACATTTTTGTTCACCATTGTGGTCAATGGGCTCCGTAATTTATTCAGCAGTTTGTTAAACATGTTTACTGGACTGTGAGCTAACTTCACACGTGATGGAGGAGTTGCAAATATGTCTTTAGCTGGACGCCGTCTCGGTGTTTGAAATCCAGTGACTATGACGTCAGAATCATCTCCACATGCCCCGTCTGCCAGTCGCTGTGGAACAAAGTGGGTTAAATTCTCAGAAATTTTGCGAAATATAGAATTACGCCATAGTCTACATCCTGCTCCCTGAATGAGAAGCTTTCTATTATTGTAGAGTGTTAATACAACCTTCTTGTCAGCAATGTCTGCGTGTGTCTGGGTTCCGTGACCATTTTTGTTGGCTTGAAATGGATACATCCCTTCCAGAAACTGGGTGAATTCAGTATATGTCTCCTGGGTGTAGAACAGAACGGTGATTGCATCACATTTCTGAGAGGCCATGAGATCGTACAGTATGCCATCATTTGTGTCACTATATTGCTTGATTTCATCATCACTGTTGAATCCCTCAAATTCTGCGGAACTTGTTGGACTTGCCATACTGGATATTTTCCATACATGAGTTGAATGTGCTGATCCCCACAGAATAAATGGAAAACACTAATTTATATTAAGGAACACAAATTGAAAGCACATTTTAAAGATAATTTTAGCAGCCTACACACATTTTTATTTTGTTGTTTTGTTGATTATTTTGATAAGGACGAAAATTTACACTTTCGTAATTCCACTTAATTTCGCCAAGGCCCCTTTTCACAGATTCTGGGAATTTGGCTCCAGTTTGCTAAGATTAGCTTGATTTGCTGAAGGTATATCAATTTACAATTTAATGCACATTTCCAGGATATTGATCATATGTGCCTATAGCAGTGACCTGGATTTCACAGCAGGTGGGACACTTGGTTAGCTGAGATACCACTTAGACAGGCATTCTCCATATTGCACTGTACAATCACAGTTGGTGGTAGCCACAGGAGACTTCCTGGGTAGCAGATATCCAGTGGGCAGCTTTCTAATTTCCCTCTGCCCCAGCAGGCAGCAAGATAATGATGGCACTTATAGAACAATGGAACCATCACAATTTCACTATATTTCCACAAATTACACTGGAATAAAACACTTTTGGCTTAAAATATTTATATAACTGTATTCCTCATGTTGAATCCATTGTAGTAACATAAAATTCCAAATTTTAGGTCCAAAAATGAATATTTAATCCAAAGAATTTGTCAGAGCTCCAAGAACATGTCTGACCACCTTGACCACCACTCTCTAATTCAATGATAACACGTTTGTCGTGTCACTTTAGACTGGTTCCCGGTCGCTAGGAATAACGCTATGCTGCGCATCCGACAGGGTACCAGTCTAGTGCGGACTACGTGACTGATGTCAGCAACCGCATGTATTGATCTTTGATATGGCCTTGTGCCCGCGGTGTGAACTTACACTTGACACGCGCGGTGTGTTTGAAGTCTTAGTCTTGTCACTGTAGACGAATCAGCATCGTGTAAGCACAGTTTGCCAGCTAATGATCGAGTGTTATGACTTGCGCGGAATTGCATTATGCCTATTGGAATACACGACACGGAACACATATCGGGAATTACCGTTAATGGAGTTAAGCAATATTTTTCATTGAAAATGTTTAATGTCGCCAAAATGACACCGGTCATATCGGGCAAGGTAAATGTTTTCATGTCTGTCGCAATCTGTCGGCAACTTTTCCCCGTGTCGCCAAGTTTTGTGATGAAAGGAAAATCGGCGATTGCGATGTTATTTTTTTTTTGCCGACAAAACATGACTTGGTCGCTAATGGTCAGGTCGCTATTGGTCGCTGTTTGCAGTCAAAAATTCCGCGTGGGAATGAAAATCGCTGGTCGTTCTTCAGAGGTGGTCGTTATTCCAAGGTATTTTAAAGAACAAATTGGACGGGGGGGTTTTAACTGGCCGTTGTGGACATGTGGTCGCTATTCACAGGTGGTCGTTAACACAGGTTCGACTGTATATATATATATATATATGTTGTTATACCGATGAAAGCCGAAACACGCCAAATGCCTGTGGTCGAAACAAGTAAGGCGCGAACTGTTTAGAATACGAATTTGAGGCTACTTTTTCCAATTTCAAGCGGATGTTACCACAAAGACTAACAACAACAACAAATATCGAAAGAAATCTTTATTTTATTAATTTATTTTTGTCGATATTTCGGGGCGAAAAAAAATGCTCTTGTATCCAAACGTGTGTATAAGACGCAAGGGCTTTGTGGGATGAAAATCTGGGTAAAAAAGTGCGTCTAATACACGGCAAAATACGGTAAATGGTATTTTAAGTGCATTTAAACATTACTTTGCTACTCATCTAAAATATTTACATAAATGCTGTTTAATTACATAGTATACAACAGGTGAACAAATAATGTTTCGCATGCCAACTTTTGGCTACTAATGTTTTCTCCCTAGCACCATCCTAGTATGTGCATATAACTGAGCTTATTAAAAGATAGTAGCAACATGTGTAAATTCTCTCATTTTAAGTTAGATTGGTGTGCAGTCAGTTTTACAGGAGTGAGATTGTGCAAGAACCAGAAAGTTTAGCCCTGTTTCTCTGTGTATCCGCATCATTCTCCACTCAGTTAATGCCTGATGTTACTTACATTTGGACTGAGGCTGACCATCCCAGGAAAATGACCAAATGTCTCACAGCAGCATGATCATGGTTATTCAATTCGCATTGCACGAGAAACTGACACAAATGAGACACATACCGTAAAGATTCTAATAGACGCCCATGCTCTAATAGACGCCCACCCACCACTTTTTACGTTGAAAATGACACATTTTTTGGCCGATTTTCACGAAATTAGTGCCTCTAATAAACGCCAAGTACCGACTTGAAACAAAATCAGAGCTACTTGTCCAATTAGATTTTTTTTCTTTCCATTATTTCGAAAGCAACTTCCTTTAAAATCGGGGAAAAAACATACCGTATTCGTGCGATTATAAGTCACATTTTTTTTAATCAGATTTGTATCCCAGAAAGCCCCTGCGTCTTATAAATACATGTAGATACATGAGCATTTTTTTCCACCCGAAATATTGACATAAACGACCAAAAATCAAAATAATAAAATGCGTTCCTATATTTGTTGTTGTTGTTAGTCTTTGGGGTAAAATCCGGTATTGGAATATTGGATTCGTATTCTAAACAGTTCGCGCCTTACTCGCTCCTTACTCGTTCCGGCCCTGTGTCACATTCGGTACACATTTTCTATACCGAAGGCCTCTATCATTTTAATTATCTTTTGAAAACATTTACCGGGCCCATATCGGTCGGTGTCATTTTGCCGTGAAAAAATATTGCATGACGCCATTAACGGTAAATCCCAATATGCATAATGCAATTCCACGAAAGTTATAAAACTCCATCATTAGTTTCGAAACTGTGTGTTTACACGATGCTGATGAAAGTGGCAAGCCTACAGGTAAGTCAGTTGGCCGATATCAAACACACCGCGTGTCAAGATTTACAACTCAAAGCCATATCAAATATCAATACACGCGTTTGCTGACGTCTGTTTTGTATTCGTCACTAAACTGGTACCCTGTCTGATGCGTCCCAGTGAAACAATACTACCGAGAACCAGACTCTATTTATGACACGGCAAACGTGTTTATGTGAATTGGGTCTCTATCTCCGACACATCACGGCTTATTGCATTAGCGGCCAGACCAGGCGGTGGATTCGCATAGTCTGCACATGGTTTACAATGCTCGCGAATCTCTAATTAAAAACATTATAATTACGTCAGCGGACATTGCAAATTTGTCATAGCTATAGGCTGCTTTCAGCGTCATTTACGGAAGATACAAATGATTTTGAAATATTACATAGGCGAAAGTTGTGTGTTGCTTTGTGGAAAAAAATTGATAACAGTCGTGTCAACTAACAGGTGTTTATCTTAGGTCATCATTCAGCACGAGGCTGTAATCTGTGTGACCATTAGACTATGTTTTTGAATTGCACTGATTGGTCAACACGCCTTTTGATGTGCCGCAGACGTGGCGAACGTGCGGCTTTCATCCTCGCATCATGGGGGCAATCAGTAACCCATTTCATGCTGAGGGTACGCTTATGTTTGCGGAAAATCCTAAATATTTTCCTTCTATGCATTCAGAAGTATATGCCGCGACCACCATTTAAACCGTTCCGTCGAGACAGTTCAAATGAGTGGTCACAACATATACTTTCAGTGAGAAATAACAAAAATAAAAATAAAATATTTAATAAAGTTCATATCCGTAACTGTGTATTCCGATATTGATTTCGAAAATAGTTTCTGTAAATGGTGTAGAAAAGAGATAATACATACCGTAATCAATAATTAACATATAATACCACTTTCGGCAGCAATATGATCGCAAATATAACACGATTTCTGACAATAGTCTGTAACACATTTAACACGATTTTGATATACAAATAGGCAAACAAAATCGGGAGCCAATGCACAACCGTGTACTAACCGAGCACGTGTTATAGTGAAGCGTGTACTACTGAGTTCACAGTGTAATTGAAGATACTAGAAAACGGTGAAATACGGACCGGGGAATCACGGACATAGAGTCGGCAAATTACGGACTTACATGTAGCAAACTATGATAGGGAAAATACAGACCGAAACGTCCAAGGTACGAATAAAAAAACAGTGGGGGGAAATCAATAACAACAACAACTTGGGTGCGTCTTATAATCTCATGTAGACATTTTCCCCCAGATTTTGGACTGAAAATAGGGGTGCGTCTTATACACTCTTGCGACCTATAATCGGCAGAATACGGTAATTGCTACTTTCACTTTCAAAAGCGGAAGTGAAATTCGACTGTTTCCGGTGTCACAGTAAATTTCTCATCAGCAGTAGCTATTTGCACGGACACAGGGTGATCAGAATTTACACGGTTACGGAGACGCCATTTTCAAAGCATCTCAAACCCGACAGATCCGAAACGCTGACGAAACGTCCGTAGGCGTAAATCTGATCAGCATTAATGATTGACGCTGTCTTGATATACATTACCATTAAATTTAACATTTCTACCGACTGTACCATAATGACCAGAGTGAGCCGAAACGTCTTGGCCCAAATGTTTATAAACTGACAAGACAGTACAATCAAGTCTGCCGTTTGAGAGTAACGCCCCTTAGTTATGTTTTTGTTCAGATAGCAGAACATCGTATTTTTTATCATTTTCCCTTTGCTGAATAACACTTGCCTCTATTAAACGCCCACCCTGGACTTCGGAGCCAGTGGTGATTCTAATAGACGCCCGGGCGTCTATTAGAATCTTTACGGTACTTGCTCCAGATGTACGATGAAATAGTTTTAAGTATTTACACTTGTACTGGCACTGCCAAGTTTTAATGCCACCCGCTGTTCATGATGGTAGCTAATTTCCCATATGTAATGAAAGTGGCAAAAAACTGACTTGTCACATTAGCTCACTATAAGTGCAATAGTAGTCGATGTTAAATGACTAGTCTTAAAGGTACATGCCCACGTAGTAGGCACAAACTGTTCTTTATAGGAATTAAACAAGTGTATAATTGTGCACTATTCCACCAGTTCTAAAAATTACAAGTGCCCACTATACAGATATAATCATTTAGTAATATTTATTTTACTGATAGTGACGCGCGCTATTTTCATATGCAAATGAGGCATGATATTTTTTAATTATTTATACTAATGATAATATTTTCGGCACATTATAAAGTATGATCATTGCACATCAAAAAATAAATATAGAATAAATAGTAATGTCCGTTAACATTTTAAGGAAACACGGTTATCACCCCTGATATCAGTGTGTAAATTTACGTATAATATAAAATGTATAATAATGCCAATCAATACGTGGAATAATGGTGAATGAATGTTTATTTTGCCAGAAAATGTGTCAGATGATGTCTCTGATGCAAGTAACATTTTACTTTTTTACTTTAAACAATATTTTATTCATCCAATACAAGTGATAAATGATACATGATAACTAATGGGATTTGACCGAAAGCAGAACTTATCGTGGTCATCTCCCATATAAAGTAACATTTTGTGCCTACTGAGTGGGCATGTGCCTTTACATGAAGAAACAACATGAACAACTAAACAAACAAGATAGCCATGATGGCCCTAATTCGCTCACCTGACTCCATGAACACCAGAGGAGAATGTGACATTGAGTTCATATGCTATTTTTAGATGGCGGTCATCTTACCAAATCTGAAAATGCTTCACCCAAGGATCTTAACTTACTATGAAGTTTGGCCAGCATCGGTCATGTGATTCCTGAGAATAAATGGACCTTTTGGAGGCCATCATGAATGACATAATCATCCGATTACGACAAATATTGCACCAGAGCAATCACCTCATCGATATATGACATGAGCATATTTGGTCAAAAATAAAATTTAACCCACGGGCCACGCCCATTTTTGACCCCCGGGTCACCATTTTAACACCTTTGAAAGAGCATTCTACGTCGATCATTCCTACCAAGTTTCGTTGAAATCCGGCGGGCGGTTCATGAGAAGAAGATTTTTTAAGAATTTGTGCTATTTTTAGACGGCGGCCATCACCATGAGCCAAGTGATTCATGTGAAGAAGAATTTTGAAATCTCTAATAAAAGAACGACCTTTTGACCTTTTGGTGGCCATCTTGGATGACATGACCATCCAATTCCAACAAAAAATGTACCAGAGCGATCGCCTCTTTGATACCTTCGATTTGATATAGACATGACCATATTCGGTCAAAAATATAATTTGACCCCAATTTAACCCCACGGGCCACGCCCATTTTTGACCCCTGTGTCACCATTCTAACAAATTTGAAAGAGCATTGTACATCGATCATTCCTACCAACAAGTTTCGTCGAAATCCGGCTGGCGGTTCATGAGAAGAAGATTTTTTTAAGAATTTATGCTATTTTAAGACGGCGGCCATCTTGGATTAGCGATGACCTCCATTTTAACTAATCTGAAAAGGCTTCACCCATTGACCATAACTGTGAAGTTTGGCTACAATGGGCCAAGCGGTTCATGTGAAGAATAATTTTGAAATCTGTAATAAAAGAATGACCTTTTGACCTTTTGGCGGCCATCTTGGACGACATAACCATCCGATTTCAACAAAACATGCAACAGAGTGATCGCCTCGTTGATACCATATTCAGTCAGAAATAAAATTTGACCCCAATTTGACCCCAAGGGGCACGCCCATTTTTGACCCCGGGTTCACCATTTTAACAACTTTGAAAGAGCATTGTACATCGATCATTCCTACCAAGTTTCGTCAAAATCCGGCTGGCGGTTCATGAGAAGAAGATTTTTTTAAGAATTTATGCTATTTTAAGACGGCGGCCATCTTGGATTAGCGATGACCTCCATTTTAACTAATCTGAAAAGGCTTCACCCATGGACCATAACTGTGAAGTTTGGCTACAATGGGCCAAGCGGTTCATGTGAAGAATAATTTTGAAATCTGTAATAAAAGAACGACCTTTTGACCTTTTGGCGGCCATCTTGGACGACATAACCATCCGATTTCAACAAAACATGCAACAGAGTGATCGCCTCGTTGATACCATATTCAGTCAGAAATAAAATTTGACCCCAATTTGACCCCATGGGCCACGCCCATTTTTGACCCCGGGTTCACCATTTTAACAACTTTGAAAGAGCATTGTACATCGATCATTCCTACCAAGTTTCGTCGAAATCCGGTTGGCGGTTCTTGAGAAGAAGATTTTTGAAGAATTTCTGCTATTTTTAGATGGCGGCCATTTTGGATTACGTGATGACGTCACTTTGTTTGTATGGAGACGGGACCTCGTTTTTGAAGGTTAGTGAAAGACATCTGGGATGATAAATACTTTAAAGCATAAAATCCTGACTTGTGGTAGACACTGCGAACTACACATGTTCCGAATGATATCAATAGTTTTACAATTGGATGCCTCGCCTTCCACCCAAATATAACTTAATCTAATTGCATAGTTCAATATAAACATTTGCATTGGGCAAGAAAATGCACATCTTATTTATTAGTTATATTTGTATGTCAAGAGTTGTATTAGTTTGAAACCTTATTAGACTGGTTTTACATGGTTGAAACGATGTGTCATGTGTCACCAGGACATATTTCCCGCATATGTCTTACAGTTCGTATTATTTCCAGGTTAAATAAAGAACATTATCAGGACGGAAAGTATAATCTGATTAATTAACAGTTTATGGCGACCATCAAGGCATTTGCAGTAATTTTCATTTATTATTAATATTATTTCAAAATTAAATTGAAAATTCACCACATTATCATTATACGTCAGTAAGCTGCACGTGTCTTCACCTTCGTATTTATACATACATGTATGTATACCGGAAGCAGGTCAAAACACCCCAAGTCAAATCGCCCCAAGTCAAAACGCCCCCATTTGGTCAAAACGCCCCCATCTTTGGTCAAAACACCCCCATCTTTGGTCAAAACACCCCCAAAAAACACCCCCATAATTATATTTTTGTTAAATACGATTTTATTTTGTCATTATTAATAGTATTTGTATTTGTACAGTAATTCAGTGGACGCTGAAGGTCATGTTTATTGAAACAAGTCCGTTGTTTCAATAAACATGACCTGTTTGATTGTGGTTTAGTCAGATTGGGGGCATTTTGACTTGGGGGCGTTTTGACTTTGGTGAATGAAAACAAAACATAATTGGTTCATCATGTACTTTTTATTTCATTATAATTGTTTTTATATATATAAATATATATAATGTAATACATAATAATACATGATAGAAATAATGCAGGACGGTGGTGGAATAAGCCAAGTGTGTGGTGGAAATCGGTACCATATAAAATGAGAGATTAAGTTAATTATTTGACAATAAACATTTGAAGATGGGGGCATTTTGACCAAATAGAGGGTGTTTTGACCAAAATGGGGGTGTTTTGACTAATTGATGGGGGTGTTTTGACCAATTCGGGGGCGTTTTGACTTGGGGGCGATTTGACTTGGAGGCGTTTTGACTGTAAATCATGTATACCAATTAATAATATTCAGTGATCTCCTTGGACATAATCCCCCTGGACATAATCCCCCCCACACTATGTTTTTTGACACAGGAGGACAAAATCCCCCCCGTCTAAAATGCAGGTAGGACAAAATCCCCCACGTCTAAAACGCAGGTAAGACATAACCCCCTCCCCCTCCCCCCCCCCATGTCCAAAATCACAGGTAGGACATAATCCCCCTGGACATAATCCCCCCACCATGTTTTTTGACACAGGAGGACAAAATCCCCCCCGTCTAAAATGCAGGTAGGACAAAATCCCCCACGTCTAAAATGCAGGTAGGACATAATCCCCTCCCCCCCCCCGTCCAAAATCACAGGTAGGACATAATCCCCCCCCCCCTCCCCCCCCCCCGTGGAAATGCAGCCTAGGACATAATCCCCACCGTCAGCAAAAACATGTGTAAATATGCGAGAGTGATTATGTAAATCCTGTATTTTAACATGATTGACGAATGAACTGTATATAATAAATAACAAATCAGGTGTCGAGTATCTTTATTGGCACAACAAACATGAAACAAGCACATTAATAATTCAGCACAATATTAACCAAAGCACATATATTTCAATAGTTATGTTCTATAATAAGGATTTATCCAAGAGAAACAGCTAACCATAATCTCACATTTCATCACAAGCAAATGAATACTGTTCACAGTCTGATGCATCAAAGAAACCAATTTGAAAACCGATCATATTTAAATTAGCCTGATTAAAGAGATCAAAGAAACCAATTTGAGAACTAATCAAGTGATCAATTATCAATTTAAGGAATATTAATGTTCAAAACATCAGTTGAATAATCAAGAAACCACAATAGCATCAAGAAATCAATGATTCAAACAATTAAGATCAAAGTGACCGTAAAATATAGACATATATTTGACAAAGCGGAGGGGGGGGGGGATTATGTCCTACCTGGGTTTTTATATGGGGGGATTTTGTCCTGCCTTGAATCTGAATGGGGGGGATTATGTCCTACCTGGTTTTTATATGGGGGGGGATTATGTCCTACCTGTATTTTAGACGGGGGGATTTTGTCATCCTGTGTCAAAAAGCATGGGGGGGATTATGTCCGGGGGGATTATGTCCGGGGGGATTATGTCCGTATCCTGTTTTACATAGGTAATAGGTAGTTATTAACCTAGAAACGGGAAACAAATGGACACCTTTGATGTCAAATAAACCATTTTGTTTTATTATTATCAATATTACTTGAATAAATTAATTAATAAACATATTATTCTGTTCGAAATTTAGTAAGAAAAATCAAAGTTCAACGGTGTATGCCAACATTTGTAAAGTATCCTGAATTTGACAATATTTGGTGAGACTGTGTGATAAAATTAGATTTACAGAAAAATTGCACAGGGTGGTGCACTTAAGGCATTTCTGAAAACTAGAGAAAATTTCATATAAGAAGCAATGTTCAGACCTTTTGCAACAAGACTTAAATAAATCTCAGCACTGTTAGATTCCAGAACACATGCATACCTGTTTGGCTCTCACTTCAATCTCTGATGCCCCTCTTGGCATGACGAGAACATCTGTATCCAAGGCGATTCCCTCATACATTTCACCTTGACCCAGTCGCCTGGCAACACTTTGCAGTGTTGGCAAAAGCACCTCCATTTTATACACCTTGCTGCAATGTACACAGTGATACAATGGAATCTCTCTGAGCTGGACACCCTGGGAGGTCCCTGGAGTGTCTGGTTTAGAGAGATTCAGATTAAGGTAAACCTCGTCACCCCTGCTTTCTTCGAACTAACCTTGTGGTCCCCGACAGAATTCCTATATAAAGCCATTAAAACTACCCGAGAAAAGTCGAATTTGAGAAGGTAGAACAAAACCACATTGCATCAAACCACTATGAAGTCTGGCATGGCAGTCCAGGTTGTCAGACTTATTGTTGATCAATTTACCAAACAAACATCATGTGACCACTTGAGTGCGGAAAATAATGACCAGCGATTAGAAGTGTGACAATTGAATGTCTATACTGATGAACTGTTAAGTAAAGAATTAGCCATTAATTAGCATCAGCGATGTCATTATTTAAACTAGAAATTATGTTTATAATACATGGATATGCCCGCTTGGAATACTTGACTGTAAAAAATGGCTAAGTGTTTCAGCGACCTTGTGACGATAAAAAAAAGGTCAAGGTCAAGTTATTGGTGGCATGAATGTGTGACAACTCTTCAGGTGATTCAAGTGTCCAAGCATGGAAGCAATCTTTCATGTAATATTGAAGATATTACATGTTGGAGAAACTCTTACAAACTTTTTGACCTAACAAAATGGCTAATATAAGTGAACACGGACGAATGTATGGACGAATGGACGGACGTATGGAACCTCAAGAGCAACGTAATATGCCCCCCTTGACATCACATAGGGAGCATAACTAGATCTGGAACTGTTCCTGGGGGAAAATTTGTTACATCGAACAACGGATTGATCGAACAAATAACGAATCCCCTACCCTATTCGAGCCAACGGGATTCAACTATATATGAGTACAGCAGAGGCATTATAGAAAGATCAGCTACAACCAATTAAACTGCATGATTTGAAACATATGATTCACTTTATAATTATGGATACAGCTCAGTTAATCATAACTGTATGCATGCTTATCTAGACTCAAGCTTGTCACAGACTATTTAAGACACGTAAAAATCAGTCAGAGAGCTAAGTATAACATTTAAGTACACACCAAAATTCCCGGTACAGTGACGTGGCGTCTATATTTTCCACTATCATTTTTCTCTTGCCCCAGTCGTACTTCAAATACTCGAGGCATTTCCAGAGCAGCAGGAAGAACTTCAGTAGTTTATATGCCTTGATGGGCTCCTGGGTCCTTGATAGACTCACTGGCTCCGTGGCTGTATACACAACACAGAAAATAGTGTTGTAAAGTACGGGGCTTTCAAAAAGGTCTGATACAAAGGCTGTAGCTTTTGAATGCTCATACATACAACTTTCACATTTAAACAAATACCATATGTATTGCATACCTACCAATGAAATACATAGCTATACGATGTAAATTAAAGTTATACGTTCAATGAAAATAAACAATTTCCGATGAAATATCAGTAGTTACGGTATCTGTATTCATATGCGTACCTGACCAGCAAACATAGGTTTGTTTGTTTGGGTTTAACGGCCTATCAACAGCTAAGGTCTAATAATGCCGGTGTAACAGGAATCTCCCCCTCCCCTTGGAAATATTCCCCCCCGCCTGGAAATTCTCCCCCCCGCCCATCACCACCTTCACAGACAATGTCCACAAAATTTTTAATGTATTTTCATATACATTGTTGTTGATATTGTGCTCAGGAGCACACAAAATGCACATGCTAGAACCAGTCTGTTGGTAACAGAGGACGTAATATCCCTACATGTATACCCAACTAACATAGTCATAATGTATGTCTGCTTGTGGAGAAGTATGTGAATAGGCGAGGCAGCATTTTCTATAAAAGAGCTATCCAATTTAGTATAATATCTATACATCGACAATATAGTGGTGGTGGGGCGGTAGAGATTCTATTTACCGGTATATGCAATAATTCCCCACTACCGTACCATAACTATTATGTATGTTGGCTGGTAGAGAGTTCTCTAGGTTAAATCTCTACCATAGCTGCATATGATTGGTATAAATGTATAGCACATGGTGGGGGTGGGTCTAGAAAATAAAAACAGTATATCTGTGTAGAACAGCAAGCATGTGGCATGTATTGGTGGGAGGGGGGAGATTTTCCTAGGAAATATTCCCCCCCCCCGCCACCATCTACCATATGCATAGTGGATATGGACGTCTCTTTGTAGACAAGAACAGCCCACAATCGGGGGAGTATTTCTGATGAAATTAAATAATGTATGTTGGTGTAGAACAGATAGCATGTGGCATGTATTGGTGGGGGGGGGGTGAGATTTACCTAGGAAATATATTTCGGGGTGCCTGGGCCCACGCGGGGGGTATTCCGTAAGCCTTGCTTATGGACAGGATAGTCCAACCCATTGGCACGGCCTTAAATAACCTTAGCTGTTGATATGCCGTTAAACACCAATATTTTTTCTCTTAGATTTAACGGCAGCACTGGCTCTAAGATCTTGCATGCTGTCTCCCAAGAAGGGGAGAAAGAACTGAGGTACAGTTTTTAACACCAATTCAGCAAAAAAAGCAGGGGGGATTATGTCGGGGGGGGATTATGTCCGTACACCATTATCAATCCAAAAAAACATACCCTGGAGGAATTACCTGTAAAAGTTTGTTGTTACAACACAATGTACAGCATGCCATATTATCACGCTAATTAGGGAGCTGTAAAGCAACTAAATTCCAATGGCATGTCCAGTTTCCTGTGCAAAACACCTGTGAAAGTTTGTTGTTACAATGAGATACACAGAATACCATAATACACCTTAATTGGGGTGTCATAAAGCACTAAAATAGGTAATAAAATTTAGGAAGCTGGTAGATGACAAACAAGCCCTTATTATCATCCAAATCAGCTCATCTACACATATACAGCATCCCAGTTTCTGTACCAAACTTTGAAAATATCAACTTGGGAAATGTACATTAACCCTAATAAAGAAATGCATCATCTGCTCATTATCAATATTGTCTTTATTTTGATTATTATAAATGTTTAACGGCCCCGTCCCATGCTAGGACAATATAAAAAAAAAAAAAATCTACCGAAATTTGAAAGCCAAAATAATTGTGAAATGTACATTAACTCTTAGAATGCTCATTATCAAAACTGTCTTTATTTCAATTAATAAAACATGCTTTAGCAGCCCGTCCTATACTAGGACACCCCCCCCCCGCCCCCCCCCCCCCCCCTTAATTTGGCTAGTATACTGAAAGTCCCCCCCATCACCAACAGACATACATTACTTCATTTAATCGAAGAGATACTTCCCCCAATATCCAGTTATTCTTCTCTACCAAGGTACTCACACTATGCATATGGTGGGGGGATATTTCCTATGAAATTCTCCCCCACCCCTGATATGTGCCACATACTTACTTTCTATACAGACATAAAGTACTTCATTTCATCAAAAATACTCCCCCAAACTCATGCTATTCTTCTCTACAAAGAGACATTCAGATCCACTATGCATATGGTAGAGAGTGTATATCAAAATCCCCTCCGTTCATAATCCCCTCTACTGAAAAATGACAGGGGCTATCATAATCCCCTCTGTCGTTTTGCAGCGGCTATCATAATCCCATCTGTTCTTTTTGCAGGGGCTATCATAATCCCTTCTATGATTTTAACAGGGGTATCATAATCCCCTCTGTGGAAATGACGGGGCTATCATAATCCCCTCTGTGGAAATGGAATTAGTAAGGTCATATCAAAAGGTCTTTGTAATCCAATTAAAACTGGAATTAAATAATTATTGTTTGTACATGTTGGTCACTGTTTATACTAATTATATTTTTTTTTAATAATCAAATTAACATGAAAAGTATCAGACTATCAGTGATGATTGACAAGACATAACATTTACTTTTCCTATTAATTGGATTACTAACAAGAAACGAGGCAAAGCCACGAAGGCCAGGTTTTTTCCAAGCATAGACACTTGGATAACATAATTATACCCACTTTTTGTAGACTAGATGGCCGTGGCCTGCATGTCGCGCCTTGGGGCGAGGCATGGACACTAAAAAAATAGATATAGTAGATGGAAAAACTTTAACCAAAAAACTTTAACCGGACACACGGACGAACGGACGGACGTATGCCAAAATGCTGACGATATCGCGCTTTCCGCAAGCAGGTGTGACAATGATGATAAACACCCATGTGAAGTATCAAGGTATTGGGTGAAGCAGTTGCAGAGATATAGTACACGAAAAAAATTTAACAAAAAAATTCAAAGTAATTTGAACTTGACATAGGGCACAGGATCGCGCTTTCCGCAAGCAGGTGCGACAATGATGATAAACACCCATGTGAAGTATCAAGGTATTGGGTGAAGCAGTTGCAGAGATATAGTACACGAAAAAACATTAACAAAAAAATTCAAAGTAATTTGACCTTGACATTGGGCACAGGATCGCGCTTTCCGCAAGCAGGTGCGACAATGATGATAAGCACCCATGTGAAGTATCAAGGTATTGGGTGAAGCAGTTGCAGAGATATAGTACACGAAAAAACTTTAACAAAAAAATTCAAAGTAATTTGACCTTGACATTGGGCACAGGATCACGCTTTCCGCAAGCAGGTGCGACAATGATGATAAACACCCATGTGAAGTATCAAGGTATTGGTGAAGCAGTTGCAGAGATATAGTACACGAAAAAACTTTAACAAAAAAATTCAAAGTAATTTGATCTTGACATTGGGCACAGGGGCCGCACGGTTGGGGGTTAGAATGAAAATATGGATGATGATAAACACCCATGTGAAGTTTCAAGGTAATGGGCGAAGCAGTTGCAGAGATATAGTATAACGAAAAAGTTTTAACCAAAAAACTCTAACCAGACGTACGTTAAAAAGTTAACGTTGAAAATGGCTAAGTCAATTACGTAGAAATAATAGGTGAAGGTAAAAAAATGGTCACATGTTGGATAGTTGTATGTGGTAGGCACCCCTTGGTTATGAAGCTGTGAAAGTTTGGTGGTCCTAGGTGGTACAGTACCAAAGAAATGGACTTAAACACGAAAACTTAACATTGTAAATGCGAAAACTTAACATTGAAAATGGCTAAGTCGACTGCGCGGAAAAAATGGGTGAAGTTAAAAAAAAAAGTAACATGTTGGATAGTGATATGTGGTGGGTACCCCTTGATTATGAAGCTGTGAAAGTTTGGTGGTCCTAGGTGGTACAGTACGAAAGAAATGGACTTAAGCACGAAAACTTAACATTGTAAACGCGAAAACTTAACATTGAAAATGGCTAAGTCGACTACGCGGAAAAAATGGGTGAAGTTAAAAAAAAAATGACATGTTGGATAGTGATATGTGGTGGGCACCCCTTGATTATGAATGAAGCTGTGAAAGTTTGGTGGTCCTAGGTGGTACAGTAACAAAGAAATGGACTCAAACACGAAAACTTAACATTGATTGTGGACGCTGCCCGCCGCCCACCCGCCGCCCGCCCCCGCCCGCCCGCCCGTCAGCCCGGCTTTCGCCAATCCAATAGCCTGGATTTTTTTTAAAAAAACCTGGCTAAAAACATTGACAATTTCATTGAGGGGATTGTGATAGCCCTATCATTTCCACAGAGGGGATTATGATACCCCTGTTAAATTCACAGAGGGGATTATGATAGCCCCTGCAAAACGACAGAGGGGATTATGATAGCCCCTGTCCATTTTTCAGCCGAGGGGATTTTGAGTGTCTCCCTATGGTAGATGGTGGGGGGGGGGGGGGTGTGATATTTCCTAGGAAAATCTCCCCCCCCCCCCCCTCAATACATGCCAAATACTATCTATTCTAAACCAACATACATTATTTCATCAGAAATACTACCCCAATCATGGGTTATTTTTGTCTACAAAGAGACATTCACATCCGCTATGCATATGGTAGATGGCTGGGGGGGGGGAGATAATTTCCTAGGAAAATCCCCCCCCCCCCCCGACCAATACATGCCACATGCTATCTGTTCTACACCAACATACATTATTTCATTTCATCAGAAATACTCCCCCAATCGTGGGCTGTTCTTGTCTACAAAGAGACATTCATATCCATATTTCCTAGGAAAATCTCATATATGGGTTTAGTACCACCGGTAAATCCCATATATTACCTGCACAAATAAGGGGAAAATCCCAAAATCAGAAATATATCAGAAATATATTCAGCCCTGAAATCAGAATCATCCTGATCTGATGCCAGGTCCTCGCCACACCAGAATCACTTGGCCCTCTCCCAAAAGCAGTAGGATCAGTAATAATCTTACTACTTTTATAATGGGCTATAACTCAATTCAACTCCCAGGTAACAAAAGAGCCAAAGATAAAACGTACCTGAGGGCCAAACCAGGCAAATCATGATTCCTATAAGGAGGAACCCCTACCGTTAATTTACGCTGTTGTATTTGTATTTGACAACCACCCACAGCAAACATAGGTCAATACACATGTCTTACTGCATACAGTCTAAAAATTCACTACCTTGATTCGTGGGGTGTATAATAAATAGAATATTAATATTTTTGCAACAAATATGACATATATGTTCATCTCGTGGTGTATAATGTTCATATTTTAACACGTGCCTAATTGCACTCGTGAAATATGGATATTTCAAAATGTCAAAAATATGAATATCCTCTATTTTTTTCTTCTAAGTAGCCCCCTCTCTAACAGTAAGCCCCCCCCCCCCCCCCTCCTATACTTTCAGTTAAATTCTTTTATTTTTAAATCTTAAAATTCAAATTGTGTGTTTTTATGCAATGATAATGCAACGATAATGCAAATATCTGACTGTGAAATGACTGTGATATGACTGTCGAAATGGGGCTTTTGGGTAAAAAAACACTTTTTGAGTTGTTTGCTTTTTCTGATACTATCATCAAATGTATGTCCGATCTGAAAATTTGGGCTTGATATATATGTTTGTTACAGAGATATCATGTTTTTTTCAATGTAGTTATCGCTAACAACCACACTAATAAAAGGCATCATTTTGGCTTGAAAAAAGTATGGAATTTGAAAAAAGTATGGAATTTGAAAAAAAGTGCTGCTAGGCAACAACAAATATGCTACTGGAATAAACTAATTTTTTGTTTACACTAATGCTGTACATTTCCACATATTAATACGCAATCCAAATTTTATCTGATATTTTTGCATCAATATGGAATTTCATTACAGAGATATTGACGTTTCCATACAATGTGCATGTGAAATAAGATTCAAGGATTTGACACCATTTTCATGATCTACGGTCTTAACCCTTAGACTACTCACAACAATTGTCGTCTGATGTTCCTTTTATATCTTGCCTTATTTCTCAATAAAAACATGGTTTGACAGAACTTCAGAATCATTTCCATTCCAATGGAAATGATTCTGAAGTGCTGTCAAAGCATCTTGTAAATTATTCTAAAGTGCTGTCAAAGCATGTTTTTGATGATAACAAGAGTTGTCAGAAGACAACGAAGCTCGCCTGTTGGCAGCCTTCACTCAAACTTGGCACAGTTAAAAAAACATGAATATTATATAACTTGACCTTGGGTTAAGGGGCGTGCGGTGGACCTTGACATTGGGGTGAGTGGTGCAAGGTACGTTGTGGGTTTGCTATAGCATAATATAGCATATTAAGATGAACGCATGTATGAAATATCAATGCGATCCCTGAAAACAGAAGTAAAACAAAATTTAACCCAACGTTAAGTTTATGAACGCACTAAGTTGGTGATTTTCTACAGCACGATAGCTATTCACATGAGGAATGCATGTATGAATGTGCTAAGTTTGTGGCCTTGACCTTGGGGAAAGGGGTGGGTGGGGGGGTGGGTCATGGATTTGCTGTAGCACAATAGAGGAGCATCAGATGAATGCATGTATGAAATATCAAAGTGTTCCCTGTAAAGAAACAGACACAACATTTACCGCCGGAGGTATGCCATAAGCTCTTCTGCATTTCGTGCAGGCGAGCTAAAAATGGAAAATAGAAAACAAACAGCAGACGACAAAAAAAATAAGAGAGCAGTCTAATGGTCAATTGATGTACACACACTTTAGAGTCCATCTCATTGAGTCAGGAAATCAGCTGGTCAGAACCGCGATATGGTTCATTGTCATATCGCAGATATATTTCTCACATTTTGATTCGTCAGCTTGGCAGGTAATGAGCACATACTGTGGGCTGAGCCTCAGGTACGAAATGGTATAGGGACGAAATGGTGTGGTACAAAATGACCAGGTACCCTGCCATTGTGTGTGCCTCGATGGGTAAATCTTCGGAATTTAATTTTTACTTTTAGCAGAATATATTATAAGACAAAGCTATGTTGATTTATTTAACAGCAGATATGTATCAATATAAATCAATTGATACCAAGTTATCACTTGATTTGAGTATGTATTCCGACCTCATAAAGGGGTAAGTTTGGATTCGGCAAAAAATATTCCCAAAAATTTGAGACATCACAATTGAAAAATGAAAACAACTCTCATACTAAAATCTGATACCTACTAGTCTTGAATTGTATATATCAGATACAAATGTTTGGATTCCTCATTTAATGCAAAAAAAAATCAGCCGACTAAAAGATGCCCCAAAATGGTAAATTTCGTAATTTTTGGCCCATTTTACACGTTTGTCTGCAATCGTCAACCACGTTGATTTTTTCACAAAAGCTTTATTGCGCATATATTAACATTGAACGTAAAATCGGCATGGTTGATGTATGCGGCCAATGCATAAAATAACTTTAGATTCTCGGCCACGTCAAAAATACGTTTCGGCAACCACCATTTCGTCGATTTTTTGCCCTCCAATATGTAAAATTCCATATTTGGCTTTTGGCATAGCACGCAATTGTTCTATATTGAACATACAAATAATACAGTTCATTTAAATGTTTAGTGCTCAGTCTTTCATTTCAAGGATTGTATTCGAAAATCAGCGGGATAATCTAAAGGATGAAATTTACTGTCACACAGGTGCGTTCCTAGCAACAGGATTTGCCGATGTAAAAAATGCAATTTTCCGATATTGGACATATTCATGAGAGTGAAGGATTGAGTAATAGCAACACATATTCATAATGAACATTATCTTAAGTAAAAATTAAATAATAAAATATTTGTTTAATTAAGAAAATGCGTCCTAGTGTCAAGTTAAACCACGTACACGATAGCGCAGTGGCTAATGTCGCCGACTTTAAACAGCGAGGTCACAAGTTCGAACCTGCGTGAGGGATCAAATTTTTTTTTTGCATTAAATATTTTTTGACTTTTGTAAACATACTATATAGACATTATATTATATTATTAATTGCATATTTTTGTTGTTACGTATATTGTTTTACTACCAGGTTGATTTTCAATTCTGTTTTTTTTTTAAATATAAAACTGCGCATGCTATCGAATTATTAAATTATTATGGAATAAATGGAGATGGTCATTTAATTGTAATTATTGACATACATGTAATCAAAATAATTTCCATCACCTCAGTGAAACTCGGAAAAATGCAACTGTCTGACAGCCCCCCTGTCATCTGAATCTAAACTGCACGCCCGTGTGTTTGTGGGTGCCAGGTGGGAGCATGCGGTGGGTAATTTAACGATCGGGGTTCATCCTTACCGGAATCACAACTGGAGACCTGGTTTGGCCCTCAAATAGGTCTTTGGCATTTTGTATTTGACAGTTGAATCTTGTTATACCCCTTTTGTGAGTATTACGATTATTCCATTATTCATAATCGTATTGCCTTTAGGGGAAGGGGCCAACAAACAAACACACATGCGAACACATGTGTTTCTAGCATGTCTTAGATGGTCAATTATTGTTTGTACATACATGAAACACCTTCCTAAACCATGTACCAATTCAAATGCGCCCGGGTGTAGTAATTATAGTATGTACCAGGCCGTCAAGTGAGGGATTGGTCCTAAAAAATAGGAAAATAGGAATTCAGAATAAAATAGGAAATTATAGTCTAAAATAGGAATAAAATAGTACTTTAAGATGGCTTCCCAACACATTTTATGGCTATCCTGACCTTTTAATAGTTTTTATTGATAATGTGTGTTGTACTGCTCTAAAATACTGCTATAAAATATAAACATGATTTTGACACATTACTCTAACAAGAAACGAGGCTAAGCCACGAAGGCCAGGTTTTTTCCAAGCATAGACACTTGGATAACATAATTATACCCACTTTTTGTAGACTAGATGGCCGTGGCCTGCATGTCGCGCCTTGGGGCGAGGCATGGAAACTAAAACAAGAGGCCCAAATGGGCCTGTATCGCTCACCTAAAAGCCTCCATAGTGGTCATCTTGATTTCACAAAGACTCTTCACTTACAATCCACAGAATTTGTTGGTACCTTCTGATGTAACATATATTGCGAATGTGCATGTGATTTACTGCTATACCTTTATTAGGGTAAACATTTGCTTACATGACATGTGCTACACATGGTGTCTAGACCCTTTTTAAGGAGTGAGGTCAAAATGATTTTAACGTCATCACTTTACTGTCAATTTGTCGTTCTATATGTGTACTGTTACTTTCAGGACTTAATTGTGTGTAGTTTTCATGCCATGGCATAAGCTGTCGATTTTTATGATCATCCCTCGTCACCAAAGGCCAAACCAAGTACCTCTATGCACTAGTAAATTGTAATCCTGCCCCCTCCCAGGCTGGGACATAGCAGGGCTAAACCCTGGGAATCCACTACCCCGGGTCAGGCATATGGGCACAGGGACATTTGGCGGGGGAGTACATATGTTTCTGTCTCCGCATTGCGGGGCGTATATTGGGGATCTACAAAAGTCAAATGCTGTTTCCCGGTCTGGAGTGGACGAGGATGACCTTTTGAACTATCAGTGGCCATCTTGGATGACGTAATCATCTGATTTAGACAAAAAATTCTCCAGAGTGATCGTCTCGTCAATACCTTCGATTTGATATATTATATGACTATATTCGGTTAAAAATAAAATTTACCCCTATTTGACCCCTCGGGCGACGCCCATTTTTGACCCAGGGGCCACCATATGAACAAATCTGAAACAGCGCTAACTATCGATCATTCATACCCAGTATTGTCGAAATTGGCCTAGCGGTTCGTGAGAAGAAGATTTTTTAAGAATTTGACCTACTTCTCAATGGCGGCCATCTTGGATTTGGTGATGACCTCCATTTTAAGAAAAATGAACAGGCTTCAACCACAGACCATTACAGTTAAGTTTGGCCAATATCGGCCAAGCAGTTTACAAGAAAAAGACGTTTGAAATCTTTAGTAAAAGAATGACCATTTGAACTATCGGTGGCCATCTTGGATGACGTAATCATATGATTTAGACAAAAAATGTTCCAGAGTGATTGTCTCGTCAATACCTTCGATTTGATATATTACATGACTATATTCGGTTAAAAATAAAAGTTTTACAAGTTACAAGGCAAATTGGTGAAATCTAAGTCGAAAAGGGGGAGATTATCCATGACCCATGCGTCGAATGAAACATTTAAATGAACTTTGTGCACCTACTCATCATAAGGAAGCTACACACCAAGTTTGAGGTCTGTAGCTGTTACGGTTTAAAAGTTTTACGTGTTACAAGGCAAAATTGGGAAATTCTAAGTTGAAAATGGGGAGATAATCCATGACCCAGGGGTTGAATAAATAATGAAAATAAATTTCTACTCATCATAAAGAAGCTACATACCAAGTTTCAGGTCTGTGGCTATTACAGTTTAAAAGTTTTACGAAATACAAGGCAAAATTGGGAAATTCAAGTCGAAAAGGGGGAGATAATCCATGACCCAGGGTTGAATCAAAAATTTAAATAAACTTTGCGCATCTACTCATCATAAGGAAGTTACATACCAAGTTTCAGGTCTGTAGCTAGTATAGTTTACAAGTTTTATGAGTTACAAGGTTGGTGATGGACGGACAAACGGACGGACAAGGGTAACTATCGTGGTGGGGCATACAAAATATATTCAGCCCTGAACTTAGAACAACCTGACCTGTTGCCAGGTCCATACCACACCAAAGTCACTTGGCCCCTTCCCCTAAATGTAATAGGATGACGAACAAGAACTGGCATCATTAAACAAAGCTAATCCCCTCGTGGCAGCCTTAAATAAAATAATTAAAGTCCTCAGTGACCTTGACCTTGGACGGTCGGACGTGGGTCGTATGCAAAACAAAGCACCATCCCTAGACAAACATTGTGGCCAAATATTATTAAAATCGGTGAAGCGGTTCCTGAGTTATTGAAAAATGAAAGGTGTTATGAACGTATGTGACGGCCAATGAATATATGGAGGATGATAAATATGTTTATCAATTTTAAAGTAAATCGGTAAAGGGGTTGCAGAGACATAAAGTACTGAAATTCTTAAACGCAAATGTTACAAATGAACAGACAGAAATTAGAAAACTATATACCTCTCGACATACTTTATATGCTGGGGATATAAAAAGCAGCACTGGAGGCAAGGAACGCTAATGAATTTCAATCTTCTGTATACAGGTCAGCAAAATAGTTCTTACCTTCCAATTTACAAAATACACATACAAAATACTATTTAAATGCACAATTAATGGACTAATTCAAATTTAGGCACAATTTGAAAGACGACCTGCTGGAAAATGGCACTGAAGATTGCCATAACCATCTAACACAGTTGAATATTAGTGTTATTATACCCACTATTTTAGGGAAAAAAAATGGGTATATTGTTTTCGTCACGGGTGTCCGTCCGTCCGTACGTCCGTACGTCCGTCACGTTTCTTGTAACTCGAAAAACTTTTTCACCTTCATACCTGCGCGCCTGATATTTGGTATGTAGCTTCATTATCATGTGCAGATGCGCAAAGTGAATTTCAATTTTTGATCCGACCCTCCATCATGGATTATCTCCCCCTTTCGGACTCACAATTTCCCATTTTTTCCTTGTAACTCGAAAAACGTTTTCACCTTCATACCTACGCGCCTGATATTTGGTATGTAGCTTCGTTATCATGTGCAGATGCGCAAAGTGAATTCGGATTTTTGATCCGACCCTCCATCATGGATTATCTCCCCCTTTCGGACTCACAATTTCCCATTTTTTCCTTGTAACTCGAAAAACTTTTTCACCTTCATACCTACGCGCCTGATATTTGGTATGTAGCTTCGTTATCATGTGCAGATGCGCAAAGTGAATTCGGATTTTGATCCGACCCTCCATCATGGATTATCTCCCCCTTTCGGACTCACAATTTCCCATTTTTTCCTTGTAACTCGAAAAACTTTTTCACCTTCATACCAACGCGCCTGATATTTGGTATGTAGCTTCGTTATCATGTGCAGATGCGCAAAGTGAATTCGGATTTTTGATCCGACCCTCCATCATGGATTATCTCCCCCTTTCGGACTCACAATTTCCCATTTTTTCCTTGTAACTCGAAAAACTTTTTCACCTTCATACCTACGCCCCTGATATTTGGTATGTAGCTTCGTTATCATGTGCAGATGCGCAAAGTGAATTCGGATTTTTGATCCGACCCTCCATCATGGATTATCTCCCCCTTTCGGACTCACAATTTCCCATTTTTTCCTTGTAACTCGAAAAACTTTTTCACCTTCATACCTACGCGCCTGATATTTGGTATGTAGCTTCGTTATGATGTGCAGATGCGCAAAGTGAATTCGGATTTTTGATCCGACCCTCCATCATGGATTATCTCCCCCTTTCGGACTCTTTCGGAATTTCCCTATTTTTCATTGTAAGTCGAAAAACTTTCTCACCTTAATACCTACATTTCTGATATTTGATATGTAGCTTCGTTATGATGTGCAAAGTGAATTCCGATTTTTGATCGGACCTTCCATCATGGATTATCTCCCCCTTTCGGACTTAGAATTTCACTATTTTTCCTGGTAGGTCGAAAAACTTTTTCACCTTAATACCTACGCGTCTGATATTTGGTTCGTAGCTTCGTTTTGATGTGCTGATGCGCAAAGTGAATTCGGATTTTTTATCCGACCCTCCATCATGGATTACCTCCCCCTTTCGGACTTAGCATTTGGGGAAAGTGGGTATATTGCGATGGCGCGCCATCGACTTTTTCTAGTGCAATAATAGTTTTGTAGTTATGTTACAAAGTACAATATTTACCTATATAGTCAATTTCACTATCATGTTCATAATTAAAATGGGCAAAAATGTGTTGTTTTTTTCTCTCAAAAAGGCCAAAAATAGGATAAATAGGAACATTTGGTCAGTAAATAGGAAAAAATAGGAATTGCTAAAAAAATAGGAAAAAATAGGAATAAATAGGATACTTGACGGCCTGTAGTACTTATCAAGGTACAGGTCATTCTCGTTATCTGGAAGTCGAATGGATTGATGAAAATGTATTGACATATCCGAACTTCGAGATAACAATTTGCCAAATTTCTCGAAAACAAATCCGAATAAAATCGCTTCAGAAATGCCTCTTTACTTTATTTCCGGGTTTTCATAAATCGCTCACTTTCTTTTTACACAATGTGCATGCGTATGTTACTAAATATATAAAATATGCTTCTTACAATTTCCGGTGAATTAGACACAATTTGTTTATGCTTTTTCGCAGCTACTGAGCTAGTGTAAACGAGTGATTTTCAACACACATGTAATACACACACATGTACATGTAATACACACTCAAACGTATGTATTTACACTAACGTTTACATGTACACATCACGTACATGTAATACACATACACGTACATGTAATACACATACACGTACATGTAATACACATACACGTACATGTAATACACATACACGTACATGTCAATACACTACGTACCATGTAATACACATACACGTACATGTATTACTTACACGTCTGTTAATTACACACACATGTACATGTAATACACACACGTACATGTATACAATACACTCACGTACATGTATACACATACACGTACAGTAAAACATACACGACATGTAATACACAATTCACGATACATGTAATACACACACACGTTCATGTAATACAATACACGTACGTAATAACACATCACGTACATGTATACACACACGTCATGTAATCACACACGTACTGTAATACACATACACGTACATGTACTACACTACACGTACAGTAATACACAATACAACGTACATGTAATACCAACACAAACACTTACATGTAATACACATACAACGTACATGTAATACCAAACACACACTACATGTAATAACACAATACACGTACATAGTAATAAACACAATACCACTTACAGTAATACACAATAAACACGTACATGGTTAATTACACACAACACGTACATGTAATTACACAATACACGTTCATGTACTACACATACACTACCATTGTAATAACACCCATACGTACAATGTATCACAACACACACGTATCATGTAATACACATACACTAAAAGTAATACACATACAAGTAAACATGAAATACACAACACACGTACATGTAATACACACACACGTACATGTAAATTACACAATAACACGTACATGTAATACACTTACACGTACATGTATACACACAACAACCCGTACATTAATACACAATACACACGTACATGTTAATACAAACAGAACATGTAATTATACACATACACGTACATGTAAAATTCACATACACGTACATGTAATACACATACACGTACATGTTAATACCACACACCACGTACATGTAATTACACTACACGTACATGTAATAACAATACGTACTGTATAACACACAGCACGTACATGTAATACACACAACACGTACATGTAATACACATACACGTACATGTAATACACAATCCCGTACATGTAATTTACATACACTTACATGTAATTACAAACACACCACGTATGTTAAAAATACACACACACGTACAAGTAATACACATACAAGTACATGTAATACACATACACGTACATGTAATACCACATAAAAACACGTACAATGTTTAATACACCACCACACGTACATGTTAATACAACACACACGTACATGGAATACACACACACGTACATGTAATACACATACACGTACATGTATACACAATTACAGTTAATGTAAATACACACGTACAAGTACAATGTAATAACACACACACGTTACATGTTAATTTACAATACACGTTACTTGTAATACACACACACGTACATGTAATACACATACACGTACAATGTAATTAACACTTACAACGTACATGTAAATACACTACACGTACATGTAATACACACACGTACATGTAATAACAATAACACGTACTGTAATTACACATACAACGTACATGTAATACACATACACGTACATGTAATACAACCACAACGTACATGTAATACAACATACACGTACATGTAAATACACATACAACGTACATTGTAATACACACACTACCGTACATGTAATACACACCACAACGAAAATTTAATACACATTACACGTACATGTAATCCACAACGTAAATGTATACACAACCACACGTACATGTAAATACAATACACGTACATGGTAATACACATACACGTACATGTAATTACACACAACTTCTACATGTAATACACATTACACGTACATGTAATAACACTCACCGTCATGTAATACACATACACGTCATGTAATACACTACATACATGTAATAACACACAAGTACATGCTATACACACACACGTACATGTATTCAACTTACACGTTCATTGTAATACACATACAGCGTAAATGTAATAAACACATGTACTAATACACACACACGTACTTGTAATCCACCACACATCGTACAGAGGTAATACACATACATAACATGTAATACACAATACACGTTATGCTAAAATCACATACACGTACATGTTAATACACAACACGGTAATGTAATACACACAATGTACATGTAATACAGCATACACGTACATGTAAGAAAACCAATACAGTACATGGTAAATATACCACACATGTACATGTATACACATACGTACATGTTAATACACACGTTATGTAATAACACACCGTCATGTAATTATACACAATGTAATTGTAATACACATACGTATGTAATACACATCAGTAAAGTGTATCACACACGTACATGTTTAATTCACACACACGTTACATGTTATACACACACACGTCATGTAGTACACATACACGTACATGTAATACACCAATAACAAGTACATTGTAATACACACACAATGTACACATAATACACACAACGTACATGTAATACACACACCACAGCGTACAATTGTAATACACTATTACATACATGTAATACCACATACACGTACATGTAATACACAATACATGTAATACACATACATGTACATGTAATACTACATACACACACACGTACATAGTAATACACACACACGTTACATGTAATACACACACAACGTACATCTAATACACACACGTACATGTAATACACATAACACGTACAGAAATACACATACACGTACTGTATAAACGATACACGTACATGTATACACAATACACGTACATGTAATTACCCACATACACGACATGTAACAACACACACACGTACATGTATAACACACACACACGTACATGTAATACACATAAACACGTAACATAATACACATACACGACATGTAATACACACACACGTACATGTAATACACAATACAAACGTACATGGTATACAACATACACGTAACATGTAATACTCATACACTACATGTAATACACACACATGTACATGTTAATATCACACACACGTACATGTAAAAACACATACACGTACATGTAATACACACACACACGTAACATGTAATACACATACACGTACATGTAATACCAGTACACGACAAGTAATACACATACACTTACATGTAATACACATACACGTACATGTAATACACATACACTACAAGTAATACACATACACGTACATGTAACACACACACACGTAACATTAATACCCACAAACACACATGTAAAACACATACACACATGTAAACACATACACGTACATGTAATACACACACAGACGTACATGTAATTCACATACACGTACATGGTAATACACATAACACTACATGTAATACAACTAACACGTACATTGTAATACAACACCGTACATGTAATACACATACAACGTACATGTAATACACATACACGACATGGTTAATAACACATACACGTACATGTAATACACATACACTACATGTAATACACACTACTGTACTTGTAATACACACACAGGACCACGTACATGTAGTACACATACACTTACATGTAAACACATACACGAACATGTAATACAACATCAATGTACATAATACACAACACACGTTACTTGTAAGACACTCACACGTACATGTACACACACACAACGTACATGTAATACACATACACGTACATGTAATAATACACGTACATGTAATACACATACACGTACATGTAATACACTACGTACATGTAATACATACACACGTACATGTAATACACACACAGTACATGTAATACACACACACGTACATGTAATACACACGTACATGTAATACACACACGTCATGTAATACACACACACGTACATGTAATACACATACACGTACATGTAATACACACACGTACATGTAATACACATACACGTACATGTAATACACACACGTACATGTAATACACATACACGTACATGTAATACATACACGTACATGTAATACACATACACGTACATTGTAATACATCACGTACGTAATACACATCACGTACATGTAATACACACACACGTACATGTAATACACATACACGTTACATGTAATACACTTACAGTCATGTAATACACATACAGTACATGTAATACACATACACGTACATGTAATACATACACGTACATGTAATACACAACACGTATGTTTTATACATCAGTAATTGTAACACACACACGTACATGTAATCACAACACGTACATGTAATACACATACACGTACATGTAATACACACACACGAACATACGTAGTAACACATACACGTACAGTATACAACACGTACATGTAATACACACACACGTACATGTAATACACATACACGTACATGTATACACACACACGTACATGTAATACTACACATACACATGTACATGTTAATACACATACACGTACATGTAATACACATACACGTACATGTAATACACATACACGTACATGTAATACACATTACACTGTACATGTAATACACATCACACAGTACACATTAAGTACACACACACGTACATGTAATACACATACACGTACATGTAATACACATACACGTACATGTAATACACATACACGTACATGTAATACACATACACTGTACATGTAATACACTTACACGTACTGTAATCACATCGTACATGTAATACACATACACGTACATGTAATCACACATGTACGTATGTATACACATACACAGTACATGTATACACATACACGTACATGTAATACACATACACGTACATGTATTACTATACACACACACGTACATGTATACACACACAGTACATGTAATACACACACACGTACATGTAATACACATACACGTACATGTAATACACTACACGTACATGTAATACACATCACGTACATGTTAATACACACACACGTACTGTAATACACATACACTTAGAATACACACACGTACATGTAATACACATCACGTACATGTAATACACATACACGTACTGTAATACACATACACGTACATGTAATACACATACAGTACATGTAAACATTACACGTCATGATACATGTACATGTAATACCACACCGTACATGTAGTACATACACGTACATGTAATCATACAGTACATGTAATACACACATGTACATAATACACACACGTACATGTAATAACACACACACGTACATTGTAATACAATCATACATGTAATACACAATACACGTACAATGTACACATACGTACATGTAATACCACACATACATGTAATACACATTCATGTAAATACACACACTACATGTACACACACACGTACATGTAATACATACAGTATGTAATACACTACACGTACATGTAATCACATACAGTACATGTAATACATACACGTACATGTAATACCACACGTACATGTAATAACACCAAGTACATGTATACACTCAGTACTGTATACATACGTACATGTAATACACATACACGTACATGTAATACACACACGTACATTGTACACACACAGTCATGTATACACACACACATACACGTCATGTAATACATACAGTACATGTAATACACATACACGTACTGTATCACACATGTCATGTATCACACACGTACATGTGTACACATACAGTATGTAATACACATACAGTACATGTAATACACTATAATCCACACACACGTCATGTAATACCACACCACTACATGTAATCACATACAATACATGTAATCCATACGTATGTAATACATACACGTACATGTAATACACACAATACTACAGTAAACACACCTCGTACATGTAATCACACACACGACATGTAATACACACACGTACATGTAATACACATACACGTACATGTAATACACATAAAGTACTTATCACACAACGTACGTAATACACACAGTACATGTAATACACATACACGTACATGTAATACACATACAGACATGTAATACAACACTGTACATGTAATAACATACATGTAATATCAAACGTACATGTAATACACATACGTACATGTAATTACACACTGTATGTAATACACATACATGTACATGTAATATCACACTGTCATGTATATACACACACGTACATGTAATACACATACACGTACATGTAATACACACACATGTACATGTATACATACATGTACATGTAATATACACACATGTACATGAATATACACGTACATGTAATACATATATGTAATACACACATGTACATGTAATACACATACATGTACATGTAATATACACACATGTACATGTATTACAATACTGTACAGTATTAACACATGTACATGTAATACACATACACGTACATGTAATACACAAGTACGTATACACATGTACATGTAATACATCACGTACATGTAATATACACATGTACATGTAATAAAACATACACGTACATGTATACATCACGTACATGTAATATCACACTGTACATGTAATACACTTACACGTACATGTAATACACATACGTACATGTAATACACTACGTACATGTATACACACATGTACATGTAATACATATGTACTGTATATCACATGTACATGTAATACACATACACGACATGTAATACACATACACGTACATGTAATATAACACAGTACATGTAATACATACACGTACATGTAATACACACACATGTACATGTATCACATATGTACATGTATATACACACATGTACATGTAATATACACACATGTACATGTTATACAATACTGTACATGTAATATACACATGTACATGTAATACATACAGTACATGTAACACATACACGTACATGTAATATACACACATGTACATGTAATACACATACACGTACATGTAATATACACACATGTACATGTAATACACATACACGTACATGTAATACACATACACGTACATGTAATACACATACATGTACATGTAATACACATCAATGACTAATCACTACATCTACAATTTACTTATTGCTTCACCGTTTAATTCATTTTTCTGTTAAAAGAGATTTGATATCACATTAAGTTTAATTGATTAATTATGGTTTTAAGTGAACTGCTTTACGTGGTGAACATGCAACTTTAAACGCATTTTAGCGGCGGCAGTGTCTTTGGTTTCTATAGATGTGTGAAAACTTACCCCAAGATAATTGCACTCAGGGGCGTAGCCAAGAGGCAAATGATGTGCAGGCCTGGGAAACAAATGTTCGAGCGAGCATAGAGAGCGATGCCGCTCAAAGGGTGGTTCGGTGGCATGCCCCCCACCCCCCGGAAATGTTTTTTTATGAGGATGCAATTTCCTGCATTCTGCTGCATTTTAAAAACCAATTCGGACTGAATTGAATGCCAGATATTGCAACAAAAACACAAGATGATACACTGTTCTGCTTGGCTATACATGCACATAGGGAATAACAATATCAATTAACTGTAGTTTTACTCAATTAAAAAAAGTAAGTTACATAACAAGACTTCCGAGTAATCTGCTTTGTTCGATACATTTTCTGAATGGGTGGTTCTTTTTTTTTTTGTCAAAGCGATGTGCAGGCCCGGGCCTTTTGGCCTAATGGCAGCTACGCGCTTGGCACTGATTCAGACTTGGCGGCGCCGGGTGCTTAATTTTCGCATCGACAAGGTTTCCACTTCAACTAAACCGATATATCGACATATCCGATATCGAGTTATCAGGAGTAAAATATATGATCTATATAGGGAATTCTGCCGGGACCTGGGACGTATATCGAGATAAGCAGGTATATCGAGATAAACGATACCGAGATAACGAGATTCAGCTGTATATACATGTCTTTCTATAGTTCGTCTGCCCTGTTTTTAACACTCTGAATTTCCCCACATGTCCTTATCTTTTACTCAACTAACAGCCTTGTCGGTGACACGCAAAAGTCTCGGTCTCCAAAAGGGGCTGGAAGATAGATAGTTGTATAGGAGAGTAAATACAACTTTGGGATTTTCTTACAATGGTGGCGAATGCTAGTTTTATACCTTGATAAGTACTATAATTATTATACCCCTCGCAACAAGTTGTGGGGGGGGGGGTATACTTGAGTCAGGTTGTGCGTGCGTGCGTGCGTGCGTGCGTGCGTGCGTGCGTGCGTGCGTGCGTGCGTGCGTGCGTGCGTGCGTGCGTGCGTGCGTGCGTGCGTGCGTGCGTGCGTGCGTGCGTGCGTGCGTGCGTGCGTGCGTGCGTGCGTGCGTGCGTGCGTGCGTCACTAAACTTGACTTAACATCTAAAATGCTTAATATTTCATACATGCATTCCTGTAAGGCTCTACTACCATGCTGCGCCAAATCCACAACCATCCAACCCCCTAGGTCAAGGTCAAATACTTAGTCTCTTTACAAAACTTAACAGCAGAGAAATATGTTATAACTTCTATTTCCTTACACATTACGCAAACACGTTTTATTTGGAATTAATAAATCTGTGAACTACTTTCGGCAATGGAGATAATCAATATCACGCGAACTATTTTCATATGAGCCAAGCGGATTGTTCTGTTTATTAGTATATATAGTTTTAATCTATCTCCTGTGATATATAATGATACATTACTTCGATATGTTATGGGTACTAATACATGTTGTTTCAATAGCGTATCTCTGTAACGGTATCGTTGTAGATGGAGTTGCAAAATAATTTAATAATTATTACGTTCAAACGGTTGCGTAATACTGATAGCACTTCTGTATAAATGTAATTGTCGTAAATGGCGCAATAGTCGCGAGGTTAAGGTTGCCGACTTCTATGATTTAATTATCGATTCCCGAAAGGGTCGGGGGTTCAAACCTCGACATGGTATATATTATTTTTCTCCATATATATTATTTTTGTGATTTTAATATATTCACAATTTTATGATTTTAATAAAAATAGCTACAAAAAATGTTTTTTTTAAGTTTGAGGTACTGTCTATACCATATAATTTTTTACTGTCCCAAAATCTATTTTTTTTGGCTGTCACAATTAATTAATTTTCGGACAGCAAACATTTTTTTATGAATTTGAAATAATTATTGTCCTCAATCTGATCACAACAGTGTTGGAACTGCGCATGTGGTTACCACGACCAGACTTCACTGGCCGCAAACACAGTAGAATTTGGCGTCTATTTATTAAATTATTATTTTTTATTTTATTTGAATTCCGCGTGAGCCATTTACAGAAAATATTGGTGATTTTCTAAACGAATATCGGAGAAATGCGGCTATATATTTTGTGTCAATTTTCAACACCATTTACGGAAAAGAAATACTGATTTTTTAAAACAATATCGGCACATTTTTGTCGACTATTCAACACCATTTACGGAAATTATTACTGATTTTCTAAAAACAATATCGGCGAAGGTGTACTGAACTACTTTTTTTTTTAAATAACCAGCCGTCTAATATATCTGTGTATAACCGAGAGTATATCGTTAATTGTCATGTTGTCTCCGACATTGAGGTGTTGCGACACGTCAATTTCAAAACATTGCCTAAGGGTCAGTCAACATTTACAGCTGTGTGGTGTCATCAGATCAACACCTCGTCACACACGACTGCTCATTATAGATTTTTGTCCACACAAAGCAACGTGTATTTACAACTAGATCTGTGTAATGTGTCGGGTGTAGCCAAAGACCATACATAAATTCGTAATTAGTCACAGATGTAGCCTTAAAATATAATCGATTTCCTTAAATTACGTCCGCAAGTTGACAGATATTTCAGAGCAGACGTCATCGTAATTTGCCGTTATTTATTTCCAAAATTAGCCGTATATTCTGTAAATGGCGTTGAAAGTTGACAATAAATTAAGACTAGATCAGTACGTTAAATCGCTATAGAGGACAACTGACGATCCGATGAGAGAGAGAGTAATACCGTTTACGCGTATCCAATGTTAAATATACATCGTTATTTTGTTATGACTTTCGTAGTTTTTACCGAGAAATTTAAACCGTTTCTATTATTGGGGAACATAATATCATGATTAGCACACCGTTTCCCTAAGCTGGGGCTACTCAGGGAATGGGATCACACGGTCTATTGTTTACACTGGCTTAATGGCGGCCCCCATGAGGTATCAGGTATATCTTATTTTTCAATAATACGACTGTGGTTTCTTCCTTTTAGTGATGACCATGTTCCAGCCGTTAACACTTAATTAGCAGCATTACTTATGTAGTTAGGCTGAACATTCTGCAGAGTAATTTGAATTGGACGGAATCGAGCGTTGTTTAAACTTAGTCCGGCTCATATGCACAGGTCAAAATATGAACTGAAAATGGCGCTTTGTGTGACAGAAATCCGTACGCGGACGAATAAAAAAAAAAATTGTTATAAATATCACATATAGCGAAACAGCGGTAGCATCTACTGTTTTAATAATATGCATACATATTGTAATTAATGTTTAATAGTGATATACTTATGAATAATATACGATACTATGGTTTATACTCCAGCACTATGTTCTAAGCTGTGTGATTTGCCTCAATATAAGCTGGATTAATTAATACTTATATTCATGCGCTTCATGAGAACATCAATACATTTAAAATATACAAATATTACTTAAAGGGGTACCGATATGATACATTTTAATAATATAAATATTGAAAATACACATTACAATCGCTTACAACATAAGTTATTGATCGAAAATAGTCACTGCATCGTGACCTATTTGACCGCATTACCTATTGCGCGGCTACCTCATCATACCCCCTGTTTACATAGGTAACTGGGGGTATAGTGAGGTACGCTCGCTAATACAATGTTTGCGTAATGCATAATTAGGGGCACATGGGCCCACACGGGGGGTATTCCGTAAGCCTCACTTACTGACAAATCTAGTTACACCTGGGCACTTTTGAGATTGTTGTGTACATGGTTTAGAAAAGCGTTTCATGTATGTACAAACAATAATTTACTATCCAAGACACGTTAGAAACACCTGTGCGTGTGAAATGAACGAATTCATATTCGATGACCGCGGTGCTATTGTTAAGCGACTGATGCAGTGAACGAAACAACTGAATGCGTATTTCTGATGGACGGACACAAAGGAACACACAGGCGAGTTTGCAGTTATGCACTCGACAGAAATAAAAATGCACACAGCTGTTACAAAACAAGTGGGTACGGTGCCGCTAAAAGCATGACACGTCTTTGGCGCATTGCTACGGTGTCCTTTTAGGACTATGTTACAATCTCGCATTTTCGGGATCTTGCGTTTTCGTCTGATCTCGTGTTTTCGTCTCGCGAATTTTCACCTTGGCGTTTCACACATACAACATAATTCCAACACGCAACACGCCTTCTACACATGCATGCGCAAAACATACAGGTACAGATCGCGAAAACGCGAGATTGTAGCATGACCCCAACATGACACCGTACATAACCGTATTTTGCTGACATTAGTTTCACTTATTTATTTTCATGAGATATGATTATCCGCGGAATATAGCAATGCAATGAGAAAGATATCTGGCACCATATAATTTAAATAATCATTTGATAACGGTACCTGATGTCATGTACATACAGTTATCCAGCTAACTACAATTCATTAATACATTCGAAGAAAAACATGTCTAACTCCATTGCACTGGCGTGACACTGCAATAGATGTACATGTACAGGCGCGAATCCAGGATTTCGGGTTAGGGGTGAGGGCGAAACTTCTTCATTGAAATACTATATTTTCAAACGAGCAGCGCGTCGCTAGTTCGTCGACCAAGTGAAGCTCGGTAACCTGCTAGGGCGGTCCCCTGAAAAATGTATGATGTGGATATCTACATCCCATTCCAGACCGGCGTTCTGGTGCATTTTAGAGCAAAACAAAAAATATTATGCCTGACCCCTCCCCTCCTTTGAATCCGCCCTTGATGTAGTCGGCGACTTGTTTAAGTTTAGTCTCGATTGCACATCAAAGAAACCGCGGTGGCGTCTCTGTCTCAAGTTCAAGGGCATGCGCTATATTTGTAGGTACACATGAAATAATACGCGACTGCTTTTAACTAATATCGATCGATATCGCTGTCGCTATTATGGCGTATTTGAGCACAACAGTACGCATGTATTTATAAACTAGCGAATGTTTTTTTAAGGATCTAACTATTTGGACTAAGATTTAGTTTGGCAACGTATTTGAATCATCATTTTAACGCTAGTCGAAACCATCAAGGAATGTACTGGAATATTGCAGTTATGTATCAGTTGGAGACTACAATTATCGCTTGTCCACAAATGTCACGTGCCGAAATTGCACTGGCCCAGTGGGGCGATGCTGTCGTGTCTCCGAACTGACGGCGAACACATGCTTGTATATTCACGGACACTGACATTCATACATAATGTTGGGTATTATTTCATTAATTTATCTTATATTTAAGGGTTGGAATTGGCTCGACGACCTTCCATAGCCGGACATACAAGTCCAAAAACCGGCTTAATTTAAAGGTGTTATCGGTCATATTGTTTTGACGCGATCAGGCTAATGTTATACATTTATGGATGTATAGTGTGTGCCAAAATGTGACATTGCTTATGTCCAATACGGTCCAGAAATCTCGCGTTGTTCTCGCGTTGTGGCCCGGTGCATGGAGGCGGAACGAAGTCAGGGGGTAACTGGGTAGAATTTGGCACCAGTGATGCGTAGCAAAACGAGTCCCAGGCTGATACAATAATGAAGTGCGGCACTCCATGCAAGGTTGCCGCTATAGTTATAAAAGTGTTTTATTTGATCTGGGACATAATATAAATATATGTGGCTGTGACTTGTGCCAGTGTATTTCCTGACCAAATGGCACACTCCTCTAGCCTGATAACACTTATATATTGCTTGTTAGAAGCATGATGGGTGGTTCATTGATGGAATGGTGATTCCGTTTCCTGATCAAACTGTGCGGATGCACAGGCTGATCTGGATATACACTGGTCGCAAAACCCATAGCCCATTTTTTTTCAGTCAACGCCACATATATCTGGTATGATTTGGCGGTTTCGAGAAAGTGGGTACACAACGGTTAATATTGATTTGCGTACAGAACCAGTTGGTTAATAAGAAATTGCGTACATTCGTAATATTGATACCTTTCATGCGTTTTTGGTATGCTCTGTTAATTTGTTCTTTTATATTTATTTGAATATTTATGGTTAGTTGGACAGCTGAATATATAAACTGATTATTTTATTGTATTTTATACACCCTCACCCTCATGGATATATGTATTTTTACTGGAAAATACCAGTGTGGTCAGCATTAAAATCACATATTCCGTGGGTTATATCGGATAAACTAAGTATCCCGTTGTTTTTTTTTACAGACCCCCCCCCTCCCCCATGGAGTTTGTCTGCCTATTCCTTGTGTGCTTAGGTACATTGCACAATCTATGAGCCTCCATGATTTTGATTCTTAACAATTTCAGGTAGATACTTTCCCGCATCAATCGTAATGTCTATATATACCCACGTACATGCTACAACAATATACCTACATGCATGTATATTTCAGAAATCCCCGTCTAACATATAGTATGGTTTCAGTACAGTACATGTATGATTCTGTAATGAAACTACACATGTGCTGGTGACGTTAACGTAACGTCGAACATACATGACGTCGTTTTGATGTCATTTTTAAACTAAAAAATGAACATACCTGCGTACTTAAAACAAGAGGGCCATGATGGCCCTAATTCACTCACCTGACTCCATGAACACCAGAGGAGAATGTGACATTGAGTTAATGTTTTAAAAAAATTGTGCTATTTGTAGATGCATAGATGGCGGTCATCTTGGATTAAGCGATGACTCTCATTTTACCAAATCTGAAAATGCTTCGGCCATGTGGTTCCTGAGAAAAAGACGTTCAAAATCTCGAATAAATATACCTTTTGGTGGCCATCATGGATGACATAATCATCCGATTCCGACAAATATTGCACCAGAGCAATCGCCTCATCGATACCTTCAATTTGATATATGACATGACCATATTCAGTCAAAAATAAAATTTGACCCCACAGGCTACGCCCATTTTTGACCCCGGGGTCACCATTTTAACACCTTTGAAAGAACATTCTGCATCGATCATTCCTACCAAGTTTCGTCGAAATCCGGCTAGTGGTTCATGAGAAGATTTTTTAAGAATTTGTGCTATTTTTAGATGGCGGCCATCTTGGATTAGCGACGACCTCCGTTTTAACAAATCTGAAAAGGCTTCACGCATGAACCATAACTGAGAAGATTGGCCACCATGGGCCAAGCGGTTCGTGTGAAGAAGAATTTTGAAATCTCTAATAAAAAAATGACCTATTGACCTTTCGGCAGCCATCTTGGATGACAAGACCATCCAATTTCGACAAAAATGTACCAGAGCGATCGCCTCTTTGATACCTTCGATTTGACCCAAATTTGACCCCACGGGCCACGCCCGTTTTTGACCCCGGGGTCACCATTCTAACACCTTTGAAAGAGCATTGTACATTGATCATTCCTACCAAGTTTCGTCGAAATCCGGCTGGCGGTTCAGGATTTATTTTTTAAGAATTTGTGCTATTTTTAGATGGCGGCCATTTTTGATTAGCGACGACCTCCTCAAAGCAGTTCGTGTGAAGAAGAATTTTGAAATCTCTAATAATTTAAAAGAACGACCTTTTGACCTTTCGGCGGGCATCTTGGATGCCATGACCATCCAATTTCGACAAAAAATGTACCAGAGCGATCGCCTCTTTGATACCTTCGATTTGATATAGACATTACCATATTTGGTCAAAAATAAAATTGACCCCAATTTGACCCCATGGGCCACACCCACTTTTGACCCCGGGGTCACCATTTTAATAAATTTGAAAGAGCATTGTACATCGATCATTCCTACCAAGTTTCGTCGAAATCCGGCTAGCGGTTCATGAGAAAAAGATTTTTTAAGAATTTATGCTATTTTTAGACAGCGGCCATTTGGATTAGCGATGACCTCCATTTTAACAAATCTGAAAAGGCTTCACCCACGGACCATAACTTTTAAGTTTGGCTACCATGGGCCAAGCGGTCATGTGAAGAAAAATTTTGAAATCTCTAATAAAAGAACGACCTTTTGAATGCACCAGAGTGATCGCCTCGTTGATACCTTCGATTTGATATATAATATGAGCATAATTGGTCAAAAATAAAATTAAACCCACGGGCCACGCCCCAATTTGACCCCGGGGTCACCATTTTAACAACTTTGAAAGAGCATTGTACATCGATCATTCCTACCAAGTTTTGTCGAAATCCGGTTGGCGGTTCTTGAGAAGAAGATTTTTGAAATAATTTCTGCTATTTTTAGACAGCGGCCATCTTGGATTACATAATGACATAATTTTAACAATTTTGTAATCCCCCTACCTAAGGACCATGACCATGAAGTTTGGTGACTATAGGCCCAATGGTTACCGAGGAGAAGACGTTTGAAAATGTTCACGGACGACGGACAACGACGGACGACGGACACATTGCGGTAACAATAGCTCACATGAGCTTCGCATGAGCTTCGCTCAGGTGAGCTAAAGATCATAAAATGGAAACGAAATATAATAGAATCAAAATAATTACTATTTTGTAGTTGGGATATATTGAAGATGTTGCTCGCACAGTTTGAACAAATTCTGACACAGGGCCGATTTTCATGTAATTCAACCCATACTTTGAGGGCCCAAATGCCCGATGTTGCTAGGGGCTTTCCGGGGGGCACGCTCCCCCATAAATATATGAAATCTAAAAGGCGTGAAACGCAATTTCCTGCATTCTCATGGCCCAGTCTTCAGGGCCCAAAGAGCCCATGTTGCTAGGGGGGTCGGGGGCATGCTCCCCCGAAAATTTTTGAAATCAAAGAGGCGTGAAACGCCATTTACTGCATTCTCAGGGCCCAGTCTTGAGTGCCCAAAGGGCCCGATGTTGCTGGGGGGTCCGGGGTCATGCTCCCCCGGCAATTTTTGAAAACCAAGAGGCATGAAATGCCATTTCCTGCATTCTCAGCAAGTTTGAGGATGAGAAAATGTGCTTCATTACCACTTCCGCCACCCCTGGTTCAGGCACAGGCAATTGAACTCCCCACCCACATACCCTGTTTAGATAAATCCATCTGGTCCGACTATACTACGTATATAGACTAAATTTATAATAGTATACTATAGGGGGTGGGGGAGGGTGGGGGCTCTGGATATGGAGAGGTTACTTCAATCGCTTGTGGTTCAGGCATCACGGGACGGTTGAAAATAGCCAAATTTTACCACGTTTTTCAGGGCAACAGTGACTTATAAATAGCACCGCCTCTCGCATTCAGTTAAGGAGGCTCTTTTTTTTTTTTTTTGCAGTTTTAAGTTTTTATTTCCATACATAGTTATATACAAAAAATACATGAGTTACAAGCAATTTAACAACATACAGAATATGTTACAATCCTTGTTTAACGCAGAATCTACAAACACAAATTAAACGCAAAAGTAATTTGACCTTGATCATGGGCATGTGGGCCGCATGGGTGGGCTATAGAATGAAAATATGGATGATGATAAAGAGGTATGTGAAGTTTTTCAAGTAAATCAGACTTTGTGTTGTGAAGATATTGGGTAATTAACAAGAGCTGTAGGAGAACAGCATAGCTCGACTACGAGGGTTGTCGATGTACACATAGCTTGACAAACAAGGTGGCCGCGAGGTGCATAAAAACCTTAACCAAGGTTGACTAAAAACCTTAACCAAGGGAAATTAAGTAAGTAATTCAAGGTTAAATGTAGGTCAATGTGGCCGCGGCCTGCATACAAATCTTAACCAAGGTTGACTAAAAACCTTAACCAAGGGAAATTAAGTAAGTAATTCAAGGTTAAATGTAGGTCAATGTCAGATATAGGTCAGGGGTTATTGATGTACATCACTAGGAGATGAAGTTTTCCAAGTATGGTTGCTGTAGGCCCAGGAATATTCCGTATACAAGCTTGACTAAAAACCTTAACCAAGGGGAAATAAGAAAGTAATCCAAGGATAAAAGTAGGTCAATGTCAAATATAGGTCAGGGATTATTGATGTACATCACTAGGAGATGAAGTTGTCCAAGTATGGTTGGTGTAGGGCCAGGAGTATTGCATCTACAAGCTTGACTAAAAACCTTAACCAAGGAGAATTAAGTAAGTAATTCAAGAGGAAATGTAGGTCAAGGTCAAATATAGATCAGGGGTTATTGATGTACATCGCTATGAGAAAAGGTTGTCCAAGTATGGTGTTAGTATGCACAATAGTATTCCATGTACAAGCTTGACTAAAAACCTTAACCAAGGGGAATTAACTAAGTAATTCAAAGTTAAATGTAGGTCAAGGTCAAATATAGGTCAGTGGTTGTTGATGTACATCACTAGGAGATGAAGTTGTCCAAGTATGGTAGGTGTAGGGCCAGGAATATTTCATATACAAGCTAGACTAAAAACCTTAAACAAGGGGAATTAATTAAGTAATTCAAGAGGAAATGTAGGTGAATGTCAAATATAGATCAGGGGTTATTGATGTACATCCCTATGAGAAAAGGTTGTCCAAGTATGGTGTCTGTATGCACACTAGTATTCCATGTACAAGCTTGACTAAAAACCTTAACCAAGGTTGACTAAAAACCTTAACCAAGGGGAATTAACTATGTAATTCAAGGTTAAATGTAGGTCAAGGTCAAATATAGGTCAGGGGTTGTTGATGTACATCACTAGGAGATGAAGTTGTCCAAGTATGGTGGGTGTAGGGCCAGGAGTATTCCATATACAAGCTTGACTAAAAACCTTAACCAAGGGGAATTAACTAAGTAATTCAAGAGGAATTGTAGGTCAAGGTCAAATATAGATCAGGGGTTATTGATGTACATCCCTATGAGAAAAGGTTGTGGAAGTATGGTGTCTGTATGCACAATAGTATTCCATGTACAAGCTTGAGTAAAAACCTTAACCAAGGTTGACTAAAAACCTTAACCAAGGGGAATTAACTAAGTAATGCAAGGTTAAATGTAGGTGAAGGTCAAATATAGGTCAGTTGTTGTTGATGTACATCACTAGGAGATGAAGTTGTCCAAGTATGGTGGGTGTAGGGCCAGGAATATTCCATATACAAGCTTGACTAAAAACCTTAACCAAGGGGAATTAACTAAGTAATTCAAGAGGAAATTTAGGTCAAGGTCAAATATAGATCAGGGTTATTGATGTACATCCCTATGAGAAAAGGTTGTCCAAGTATGGTGTCTGTATGCACACTAGTATTCCATGTACAAGCTTGACTAAAAACCTTAACCAAGGTTGACTAAAAACCTTAACCAAGGGGAATTAACTATGTAATTCAAGGTTAAATGTAGGTCAAGGTCAAATATAGGTCAGGGGTTGTTGATGTATATCACTAGGAGATGAAGTTGTTCAAGTATGGTGGGTGTAGGGCCAGGAGTATTCCATATACAAGCTTGACTAAAAACCTTAACCAAGGGGAATTAACTAAGTAATTCAAGAGGAATTGTAGGTCAAGGTCAAATATAGATCAGGGGTTATTGATGTACATCCGTATGAGAAAAGGTTGTCCAAGTATGGTGTCTGTATGCACAATAGTATTCCATGTACAAGCTTGACTAAAAACCTTAACCAAGGTTGACTAAAAACCTTAACCAAGGGGAATTAAGTAAGTAATTCAAGAGAAAATGTAGGTCAAGGTCAAATATAGATCAGGGGTTATTGATGTACCTTAACCAAGGTTGACTAAAAACCTTATTCCATATACAAGGTTGACTAAAAACCTTAACCAAGGCGTGACGGTGACGCCGACGCTGGGGTGACAACATAAGCTCTACTTATTCTTCGAATAGTCGAGCTAAAAACTAACACAAATGGTGGACACACAGACGCATGGATACACGCCAAAAGCGGCGACTATATCACGTTGATCGCAAGCGGGCGTGATAAAAATGGGCCATCGGCTGAGAAAGGGGACTGAACGACATGGGCGACCAGCGTAGTCCCAGATCCCCCTGCATATCAGCGCAGTCTGATCAGGGACTATGCAGTTCGCAATTCAGTCACAGAAATTAGTAGCATTAAATACACCAGCAAATCAATTATATTCTAATCATACTGGGCGAGAAGAATTATATCTCCAAAAGTTGTAAAAGTCGTAAGGTCCCTTTCCTCAGCCTGTGGCCCAGTGTTAACCAAACGGCGAAATAAATATTTCATGGAATTCCTGAAATTGAAGAGCGTTGCTACATTTCTAATATTTTTAAGAATGTTTTGAAAATTGCTACATGGTATTTATTCTTTAATAAATGTTGTACCGTATTCTTGCGATTATAGGTCGCAAGAGTGCATAAGACGCACCCCTATTTTCAGTCCAAAATCTGGGGGAAAATGTCTACATGAGATTATAAGACGCACCCAATTTTCCTAAAAAAATGAAACAAAAAAATGAAAAAAATTCGCCAAGTTGTTGTTATTTATTCCCCCACATTGTTTTTTTATTCGTACCTTGGACGTTTTTGTCTGTATTTTCCCCATCATAGTTTGCTATGTCCGTAATTTGCCGACTCTATGTCCGTGATTACCCGGTCCGTATTTCACCGTTTTCTAGTATCTTCAATTACACCGTGAACTCGGTAGTACACGCTTCACTATAACACGTGCTCGGTTAGTACACGTTTGTGCATTGGCTCCCGATTTGTTTGCCTATTTCTATATCAAAATCGTGTTAAATGTGTAACAGACTATTGTCATAAATCGTGTTATATTTGCGATCATATTGCTGCCGAAAGTGGTATTATATTGTTAATTATTGATTGCGGTATGTATTACCTCTTTTCAACACCATTTACGGAAACTATTTTCGAAATCAATATCGGCGAAATATGGCGACATATCTGCGTGCGTATAATCCAGTGTTTTTTAACCCGTTCCTTTCTGAATACACATTCACGGATATGAAATTTATTAAATATTTTATTTTTATTTTTGTTATTTCTCACTGAAAGTATATGTTGTCACCACTCATTTGAACCGTCTCGACAAAACGGTTTAAATGGTGATCACGGCATATACTTCCGAGTGCATAGAAGGAAAATATTTCGGATTTTCCGCAAACATAAGCATATCCTGAGCATGAAATGGGTTACTGATTGCCCCCATGATGTGAGGATGAAAGCTGCACGTTCGCCACATCTGCGGCACACATCAAAAAGCGTGTTGACCAATCAGTGCAATTTCAAAACATAGCCTAAAGGTCACACAGTTCACAGTCTCGTGCTGAATGATGACATCAGATAAGCGCCTGTTAGTTGACACGGTTGTTTGTTATCGATTTTTTTCCACAAAGCAACACACAACTTTCGCCTACAGTATGTAATATTTCAAAATCAGTTGTATCTTCCGTAAATGACGCTGAAAGCAGCCTATAGCTATGACAAATTTTGCATTGTCCGCTGACGTAATTATAATGTTTTTAATTAGAGATTGGCGAACATTGTAAACCATGTGCAGACTACGCGAATCCACCGCCTGGTCTGGTCGCTAATTCAATAAGCCGGGATTTGTCAGAGATAGAGACCCAATTCACATAAACACGTTTGCCGTGTCATAGAGTCTGGTTCTCGGTAGTATTGTTTCACTTGGGACGCATCAGACAGGGTACCAGTTTAGTGACGAATACGAAACTGACGTCAACAACCGCATGTGTTGATATTTGATATGGCTTTGTTTGTAAATCTTGACACGCGGTGTGTTTGATGTCGGCCAGCTGACTTAGGCTTGCCACTTTCATCAGTTTTATAACTTTCGTGGAATTGCATTATGCATATTGGGATTTACCGTTAATGGCGTCATGCAATATTTTTCACGGCAAAATGACACCGACCGATATGGGCCCGGTAAATGTTTTCAAAAGGTAATTAAAATGATAGAGGCAAGATTGTGATTCGGCAGAGAAAATGTCGACCGGATCTGATCTTGGTATACACTGTTCGCCTTCGGTATAGCAATGTGTACCGAATGTGACACAGGGCCGGAACGAGTAAGGTGCGAGTAAGGCGCGAACTGTTTAGAATATTCCAATACCGGATTTTACCCCAAAGACTAACAACAACAACAACAAATATAGGAACGCATTTCATTTTTTTTTATTTTTGGTCGTTTATGTCAATATTTCGGGTGGAAAAAAATGCTAATGTATCTACATGTATTTATAAGACGCAGGGGCTTTCTGGGATACAAATCTGAGTAAAAAAAATGCGACTTATAATCGCAAGAATACGGTATGTTGTGGAAGTCTCATTGATATTTTGAATAGTGAAATGAGGTCCGAAACCTGTTAAAAGAAATTGTCCCCTAAAATACTCAATAGGTATTAATTTTGTACAGTACAGAGTCATGTGTGTGTTCCACTTTTCTTCCACAGGCCCGTTTAGAAATTGTTTAACAGTTTTTATTTTATAGTAGTAGTAGTAGTAGTAAAATATTTTATTAACGTGTCACATCTCTTAAAACAAGGTTATAATACATGTGAGCGAAATTACATTTTTAAGAGATCCGGCCGACATCGGCCTATGAGACACAAATACATGGCAATGTGGGATTCGTGTAAAATTAATTGATTCTGATCTTGACATGCGCCTATGTTTCCGCTTTCAGACTGAACTCGATATAAACAGAGTTCAATATGCAAGCGGAATGCAGTAGGAGCGTGCATATGACATGCTGACAAACACTGCTGACCATGGCCAGTCGGCTATACATCGCCGGCTGGTCTGGGTCTACAGTGGTTGCAGTGGTGATATGTTCAATGCGAATGGATTTGCTATATTTAACAAGTGATTGTACAAGTTGGTTAAATCCGAAAGATGCGGAAAATGTAAAAATGCATACAAAAGTTGAAAAATTAATAAAAATTGATAAAATGGAATTGAATTTGTACAAGTAGTTTGCAATGAATTGTATTTGATAAGAGATTAAACAGTAGGGAGAAATTGTTTTCTTCTACGAAACATTAGTGATAAAATTGATGCAAGTGTATGAGTCAAATTAACATTATTCATGAGAAAAATTAGCTTTTCATTCTCAGATAGTCTGTGAAAATCAGTATTGCTAGATTCAGCTTTAAAAAACAATGTACGTCTTAAATCATTGTAAAAATCACAGGTGAGTAAAAAAATGCATTTCATCTTCCACTTGGCGAGACTGGCAAAGTTTACAAAGTCTGTCTGTTAGTGGCACCCCACTGTAGCGACCAGTTTCCACAAAAAGTGGTAAACTACCGCTGCGGAATTTCGCTAGAATGCTTCGGTGGCAGCGCTGCATACTGATCGAGGCGTAATGTTCACTTTTCAACTCGTGTTTGTATAGTCTATATGTTCTCAGTTTGTTACCGTTGGGGTTATTTCTGTCATTATGTAGACCAGTTTTCCACGTGCTCGCGTCCAAGTTCATGAGCTTAGTTTTAACACATTTAATAACAGTTTTAGTGGTGAAGTCACAGTTTTCAAATGTCTGCCATATGTCTAGGCTATCGGCGAAAGTCTTCACTCTACGCTCCCAGCACTTGCCGTGCGTACTTGACCAATTAAACACCATTTTCCACACGTCTAGTATTGTCCAGCCGCTTCAACTTGCAATAAAGCCTACTCACTTCAAGTTTCTGTTTGACAAAACAGCCAGACCAGCCCATGTCTCCCTGGGATGCTATATTAGATGCGTTTTTCCCGAGGCCCAGAAAATACCTGCACGCTTTATTTTGTACAGTATTTATTTTTCTATGGTTTGTGAGGCCCCAAATGCCGCTAGCATAGAACAATACGGGTTCTACTAGATTTTCATATAGCTTTTTGAAACATCGTAACGTCATCCCTCCCAAGTGTAAATACTTAGTATATAGGGCGGACAGGGCTCGACTTGCTGATTTGGCCAATTCAGAAACGGCGTATTTCATGTCCAGGTGCTCGTGAAACCACAAGCCTAGATATTTGTATGTACTGGATAGATTTACATGAAAATTACCACATGTGAAGCGAACATTAGACCTGGGGGCAGTAGAAGGGCGGAAGTGAACAACTTTTGTTTTGTCCTGGTTTAGACTTAATCTCCACTTCACGCACCACCGGTTAACTGCGTTCAACATTGTCTGAAGAGATTCTTCCGTCGGGGCAATTAACGCGACGTCATCTGCGTACAACAGGATGCACAGGTCCGTCCCACCAATATCGACTCCACACTGTAATGTCTTTAGTTCTTCAGCCAGGTCGTTGATGTAGAGGGAGAAAAGTGTCGGCGAAATTTTACAGCCCTGTTTGACGCCAATACTGACGTCGAAAAACGGCGTTGTCAAGTCGTTGACCTTCACAGCGCACTTCACGTTGGCGTACATGGATTGGATTGCGTCTAACATTTTGCCTTTTATGCCGAGTGTCATAAGTTTGAACCATAAACAGTCTCTGTTAACTCGGTCAAATGCCTTTTTTGCATCAATGAAGCACACAAATGTATCACGCTTCTGCATTTTACGCTTGTTTATAATCGAGTATAGTGCATACATGTGTTCGGTGCATGATCGTTTTCGTCGAAAACCGTTCTGTTCGTCCACTAAAATGTTATTTTGCTCAGCCCACTTGGTTAGTCTACAGTTTAATATATCCGCGTAAATCTTGCACGGGATAGATATCAGCGTAATCGGCCGGTAGCTCAATGGGTTTCTGGGGTCGTTGGCGTCCGATTTCGGGATAGGTTTAATGAGGCCTGACGTCCACTCACTCGGCACGGTCCCGTGTTCAAAACAAAACTGTATTATCGTGTGCAGTAGTCGGACACAATTGTCATTGCGCAAAACGCCCGCGGGTATGTTGTCCAGGCCAGGTGCACCTTTTACCTTAGCCTTGAATGTGCATGTTTTAACCTCTTGGAGAGAGATAGGCCGATTTAAAGTGGATATGTCGCGGTCCGTGTGGGGGACGCTGTCGTGACGTAAACTCTGTTTTACGTAATTCAAGTGATTATTGTCAAAATCGCTGATATTCGTTTCATCCGAGTATAACTGTTCATAGTCACCACCACAATTGCATAGGCCCAGGGATATTTATTGGAATAATTACGGTATATATGCCATTCTGTTACTAAAGATAAGTTGAAAGCGTTAATTAGAAACTATAACTTTTGAACGAAAGATAACTCAAATAGGTAAATTAATTTTAACCCTTAAAAGACGAGAACCGAAAATGTTGTCTGCTGTAGTTTCATATTTTGAATTCTTCTCAGTAAAAAAACATGGTTTGACAGCACTTTAACATCATTTCCATTGGAAATAATGGAAATGATTCTAAAGTACTGTCAAAGTATGTTTTTTGTGAGTATAATGGCAAATAAAACAAACAGCAGATGACAAAATCTAATTCAGCATTGTATTTGTAAGGGTTAACTATACAAACAGGAGCAATTAAATTCAGCTTACGTAGCTTGGAGGTGCTTCCGAGGCTGGAAGTAGCGCGCTTCAGTTCATGTTTGGCGCTGGACAACCGCTTGTGTTTCTTGTCGTGTTTGTCTGGTTCTATTGCCGTGTGCTCTGTCAGCAGGGAAATGTCCTGGTACCCGGTCTGCAGGACGTCCTCCATCAGCAAGGTCACACCCAGGATTTCACCATTAGCCACGTGTCTGAAATCACATATTGTTACATGACTGCCATTGTTTGACACCGCTCACAGCACATGCTGTTTGACTATGGTTGTAGACAATGCTCATTCCGGGGCCAAGCCAAAAACTATGTAATGCATGTGTCTCATGACGTTACTAGCACGCTCCATTACATCACCACACAAGTTTACAACGGTCGCACTGAATTTTTTTAATTGATGTGGCTGCATCATGCGACGTTACTGTGGCCCCGGAATATGTATTTGTAAATCAGTTGTTTAAATGTAGCAGATTATGAAAGCACAGAAATGTAACAATAACGTTCGACCATGTCCAGCCATGGGTAAACGTACGTTCGCCGTGCCCCTCGGGAACTGTTTGAAACCGCGGCCTATGGCCTTGGGGTTCAAACAGTTCCCTCGTTCCACGGCAAACGTTTTACCCACATTTGGACATGGTCGAACCTGATATTTTATATTTACAGCAGGCAACAAAGTTTAATTCAGCAGTGTAAGGGTAACGGTGGGAAGTGGCTATGGCTATTAATTCCCTTACTATTCTTTTTTTTTTTAAAGCCTTACAACACTGAATGAAATTTTGTCATCTGATGTTTATTTTTTATTGTCTGTTTTTTCTCGATGAAACATATTTTGACACCATTGCAAATCGACTACATGTACATTGGAGATTTATTTTTCTCAGTTAATACGTTTTTCAAATATTTAAAAAAAAAAAGTTTGATTCTCACCTTTTAAGAATTACCGTAAGCAGTACTAGGAGTTTTAAAATTGCATTGTCTGTCGTGATTCGTGAATGACTAATTTTTATGAAACCTCTATTTTTGTTTGTTCAGAAATACGAGGGGTGATAAAATAATATGTGGGCTTTTTCTATATATTGAACATTTTATGTAATACAGAAATTAAAATTACATGAAACGATATTCAATGATGGTTAGAAATTTTATGAACCTTATGCAAGTAGTTATCTTAGACTGACACATTGAAAACATATATCTTGTGCATGTCGGTGCAACCCTGCGATGTTACTGATGTCGTAGTGCCACGTTGTCATGATTGACGTTGAACAATGTTGAGGCTACCTTCATCATTCTCAGTCAGTAACTTGTGAACTCATCGAGCATATACCTTACTTATCTGTAAGTGTTCTGTCGTTTGAACCATTTTGTAATGGACGTCGATGTACTGTATATGTGCCTCTTATAGTGAACAGCCGGTTGTTTTCATTGTAGTCCAATTTTGGCGTCATGTGTTTACTCTGACAATTGATTTATGTCGTCGTTGTAGGCGTCACATCCATTCATCTTGCCAATTTCAAAATAAAACAGTCCAAGCCACATGAATTGATTTGTCAACCGTGTTAAATGTGTAATGTCTCGCCTATCAGACAACTGCCCAACAGGCAAGACAGGCGTTTGGTTATTTTAGCAATCCTGATCTGTCCGGTAATAAGAGGTAGAATTATGTTGAAATGTCATCTTTATTTTTTAGAAAATCGTCCAGTTTCTGGAATTCAGAGGTTTTTAGTACATTGAATAAAGGAATCAAATCAGGATTTTGGAAATTGTACGGTTTCGGGAGTATTCCGGTTTTTAGAGGGCCTGGTTTTTGGCGGTTTCACTGTAGAAACCAAATATTGAAGCAAACTGTTATGTAATATTAAAGTTATATCATGATGAAGAAACTTGTACAAACTTTTTGACGCAAAAATAAAATGGTGCAAAAATACGATGATAAAAAAGGTCAAGGTCATGTTTTCAAATGTGTGTTAACAAATGAACATAATTTTGTATGTGTCAGATGTTAGGAAAGTTATAATTTTGGGGCATAAACATGCGAATTGAAACCATAAATCACTGAAAACAGGAACTCAATTTATAAACAACAATGGTGAAGACTATCAATGATTTAAATTGATAAAATATTCCTAACATGCGTGAAAGATTCAAAACGAGTTATCATGCTTTCTCTATGTCCTCCAGTACGTCCGTCCGTCGGCAGTTCCCTCCACATGGACGGTAGTCGACAGGCCGCTGTTCATTTTTTTTATTCATAACCAGTGAATGCGATCGCGTTTATAAATCACAGTGATGATATTTGCATGAAAGCTTTTTAGAGATTGATCAATTTGGAGTCATCGCTTAATCCAAGATGGCTGCTGTAAAAATCATCAAACAACTTTTTCTCACGAAATGATAGACAGAATTTGATACAACCTGATGGAAATTATCAATACCTCACTTTCGCACATATTTGCGTACATATGCCATGTCTAGAAGGCCACACACGCACACACAGAATTACATGCACGCACGCACACGCACGCACACACACGGACACAGGAGAAACTGGGCTAGGAGGTGACAGACAGTATCCTCGTATTACATGCCATACTCGGGTGTGATACAAAATCTCATGTCTTTGGCATTCGTAAGGGTGTTGTGTTGCTGCAGACATTTATTTCAAGAAAGGACTTTAGAAAACATATCCGTGTTCTTAATAGAGATGACGGTGGTGTCAATCGATCGGACATCATATATGCAGATGAAAAGGCCGTGGTGATTCTCTACCACAGAAAACAGGACATTGAATCAGTTACGAGTAAATCCTTTCTTTCAAAAGCTATCCAACAGCACATCAGCTGTTGATGCAAGTATTCTTCCTCCCACATCAGAGTCAGCAAAATATCACACTCTAAGAGTATATCATCAGGTAATGTGCTGGAAAGGAGTAGTATAGAGGGAGTCAAAATGATACCCGCAAACATTGTGTCGTTATTGAGCGGTATTGTAGCTCCCACCACCAACAAAAAGTTGGTGGTGATATTGAATGAGAAAAGTGGTCTTGTAGTCCCAATTAGATTGGAGATTGGGATTTTTGACAATTAATTTTATAATTTTCTTAAAATTAATTATAAAATATCACAATTCCCTCCAAGTGTCCAACCCCAATTCATCAACACCCCAATCGCGATTGGAGAAATTGGATGGTATTGGGTTCAACGGAGTTGAGGGAGGTGGTGCATTAACTTTTCCCCCCACTTTATCTCCCAGTTTTAACCTAAATTTATCCCAATCAGTATTTTAGTTCTAATAGTATTTTAGTTCTAATAGTATTTTTTAAATTCTCATATCGAGACATCTCCTCCATCACCGACTCAAATTCAGCGTCTGATATATTGTTATCGGCCAACGCTTTGGACACGATAACGTCGATGCTATTTTTCTTAAACCTCGCGAGAACCGATATTCTGTCGTGCTTTCTACTTTATTTTCGAATTTTCTCCCCACTACTCTAAACGCCATACACAGCAGTCCTGCCCCAGTGGCTACACCACTCAAACCCGCGGCAATAGGAATTGCCACGACTGTAGATAACAATGCGGCTGTTCCGGCCCCACCCATTATAGAAATTGCTGCCAGCACGGTGCTCACCCCCTCCACTATGTTTGCCGCTCGTCTATATTTTTTAGCATTTACCCTCCGAGTTTCCCCCTCTCATTTTAGAATATCCTGCATCTCTACGATATTTTCCAACCTAAAATCTGAACTTCTTTCGCCAAAACCAATCGAGATTGGAAGCGTGCTCAGGAGTGATGATTCGTTCATATTTAAATTTTACAAATCAAGTTCAATTAACAATGTCACAATAGTGGAAGATTTTCGTAACAAAGTTAATAACACTACCTTTGAAAAGTCTAATTGGATCGTCACCGGCGAACAAAACCACCGCTGAACTATCTCCAGCGAGTTTATTGACACCAATCGCCCGCTCTTTCCCATCCAGTACGAGATTCACGGCGACCACACCCGCAGATTTACCATTAGAATTAACCGAGCAGACCGCCATTCGGAGAAGTGTACCTGGAGCTGTCATGGCGTATCCCCCATATATATTGCTCGCTTTGGCACCTACAAATATTCATAGAGCCCCTCATTCAATGGGCCCCGCTTCTCAGCCCAAACTCTGATGACACGTTTTTGTGTTTGCAATAACTTAAACTGCTCTACAGATGTGTCCAACAATGTGGCAAGCTGCGCGATAGCGGTATGGGCCTCAACACGAACCTTTTCAGAGGTCTCCTCAAGTGCTTTGTTCGCGGCTCTACGAACACGTTTCAGTTTATCGGAAACTTCCATAAACTCTGTATGGGTCTATTCCAGAAATTCAGTAAGTGCTGCATGATCCTCTTCCCCAATGTGGATTATTTTTCCGCTGAGATCCTTAAGTCCTGTATGTGCCTCTTCGCGAACTTGTGCAGTCGCCGTCAGGACGTCTACTCTAAGCTGTGCTATACTCCTGCGAATCGCGTTTGTGGCCTCCGATATAGTCGTATTGATCAAGGCCTTTGTTTTTCCGGTAGTTAAAAAATCGCCTGTGGGGTTGGATCTGTCAGGAACATCATCGTTACTTGGATTTTTTGAATTTATATGTGTCACCCAATCGCGATTGGAATTGGAAGAACTACCTGGTCCGTATATACTCATAATGTTGGTTGTTATAAATTCTATTACGAACATGCGTTTAATTCTTTGAATTAATTTTAAATTTCTAGGACGACCGAAATTGGGTAATAGTTATTCAACTTTCTCGCTTGATCATCAAGAATAGAGACTGTAAATTCGTGGATATGTCCCGATTCCAAAACTTTCATCTCGGGGTGTGGGAAGTCTAAGGTCACAGTCTCCCCAAAGAAACAATCACTGGATTGCACGGTTTTCAGTAATGTGCTGGGGGCCCCATCTAGCGTGTTGTGCGATGTGTTCAGCTGATCCAGGTGCACCCCGAGAGTTTTCGTGACGGCGAAGTTTACTGGGGTCGTGCCGACGTGCTCGCCCAGATCAAACATCCCATCATCATTGGCAGGGAGGGATGATATTTTAAATCCTAACAGTGAGCCCAACCCCGATGTGATCCTTAACCGCTTCTCAACGGACACTGTCGCAAGCCCCATGGCTTTCGAGACTGCGAGAGTGGCTACACCAGGAATCTTCGCCGCGTTAAAAGCTTGGAGATCTCCGAAACTCCAAAGGCCATGAGGTACTATGGCAGATGCATCCTCTATGAGTCTAGCTAGTTCTATTCTATCTAGGTGTTCGAAGGCGGCGTCCATGACACCTGCTGCGAAAAACTCGAGCGATTCTACATTTTTCCACCCAACCGTGAACGTGATTGATTTGAGGCCTACCCGGCGTTTTCCGCAGCAGTTGTCGATTGACTTTTGAAGTTCACAACTCTCTTTTTGAACATTAGTGATAGTAGCAAACATAATAATATCTTTCAATGGATACCAAAGCATTTAGCTTTAATTCTAATGCAAAGTACGCGGTCGGCGGGGTGTACACTCAAAAGAACACCATTGGTGGGATTGTGCACCCCCAAATAAGAGCCAGTTTGGGCCTGGGTTTCAACCCCAATTTCCCTAACATGTTTGAAAAGTACAGACTTCCTAAAACCATTACACAGGATGTCATAACAAACTGGAACAACAACCCTATGCAGTTCTGGCAGAACCAACTAAATTTTGCCGTGTGGTGTGCCACAACCGGGTGTGGCGTCTCTTTCGGAGACCACATAAAATACAGGAACAGCATGCTGAGCAGTAGCGTCTACAACTTTCAGGTGTATTATACTATTAGGAGGATTCTCAAAGAACTAGGTACTCCACTACCTCAAGACTACGGCTGGAATCCCATTTCCAACACATACAACCGTAAGGCGTTCGAACGGATATGTGACAAATTTAACGTTTCAAAAGATTCGGATTGGAGACAGAAAGTATACCCGAACAGCAACAGCCTGGGCACCGTTCATCTTAGGGGTTTAGAGCACGGGACATACTATGCCAGAACGAAACCTGCTTTTACAGGGTTGGCGGTCGGGGGTTATACTCCGAGTTACACAGCACCACCATTCAGAAACACAGTAAATTGGACGGAAAACAATTTTAATACCTCCAACGTGACATTCGGGGCTGAAGTGGCTAGATAGCACACGTGCGATTCCAAATACTGTACATGGTTATCACCATCAAAGGCTCATGTACAGTATATTTTACAAGACAGAAACGTGCAGAAGGGTATAGAAACCTTTATATTGGACGACGGTCTAGGGTTTACGCAGGCCGGTGTTACCCGCCTCAACGACTCCATTCGCACATACGTCTGGGCCATCCTCGGCGCACAGAAGCAAACTCGCAGTTCTATACTGGGCACGGGAACGGCGTTTGACACGCAAAACAATTCTTGGCACTTGTAGAGGACGCCATCTCAGCTAAGGTGGACCTGGAGAAGGCGATCCAGAATTATCAAGACGTTTTGCAGAATGCCAGCACCCCAGTAGACTATGTATTTGGAATAGGTCATTATATGGCGCCGAGCAATATGATACTACGAGACGACCCGGTTGACGGTTACAATAATCAGATCGTAATCGCCACCGTCAATCAAAAAATCGGCCACAACGGGAACGTGAACGCGGATATCATCAAGCGCACCCCCAACATGCTCGGGTTCAACAGTGGAAGTGGAACCGATTTCATAAAACCGCAAGAACCCACCCCAGTACCCCCAATCCAATCATCAACAATGTTGAAATTGGAAGAATTGGATGCACCATCAAGTTCCACCAGTTCACCCAATTCACGAATTGGAACAGGAGCGGGAACTAGTGTCACAACCCACCAGGAGGAGAAATTAGGGCTCGTCGTTGCCCTCATGGCGTTCGGACTATTTGCGCTTTGGTTTTAGGAACTCTCGGGCGGAGAATAGTAGGAGACCGGCGATCGCCACGATTAGAGCCCAAGCATTCTCGGCGAGATTTAGCCAGGAGACTGGCGAGGGCTTTTAGATGTTTTTTTACCCACTCCTTGGCTCCACCGGATGGCGCGGGTGTTGGCACGGGTGCTGGCGTGGGTGCAGCCGCCGCACCGCCAGTGAAAGCTAGAACTATGGTTGATATAGTCATGCCGACAGCTGTGAGGATGCTTACTATTGTGACGCCCTGCTCTCTGAACAGAGTGCGAATATGCTCACCGAGTGTCGTCTCCTCGTGCAGAACCCTCGAGATTGTTTCGCGGATCCGATTATTTGGGTGCGGAGAGCCTCACGGTTAGCCGATGCAGCCTCCAAGCGAGCTTTTCTTTCATCCCGTAACGACCGCAGTCTTTCGGTGATCCGCTCGGTAGATTCTCTATCGCCACGGGCTTCCTCCAGTTTTCTTTCTTCTAGTGCGATATGTTCATCCAGCGCCGTGAGTTTGGAGAGGTTATGAACCTTGGTCGAGGTTGAGTATTTCGTCTAGATCGCTTTCGCTGATCTCCATTGTACGAATAGCGTCGGTGGCTACACGAGGGACCTCGCTGAGCTCGACAGTTTCTATCGCGGCGGCCGTCTTCGCCATCGTTTCGTCGGTATACTGTAGGGCCTCTACTGCGCGGGCCGGCATAATTGTTTTACCAGGCCTCCAATCTGGGAATCCTAATTCGTTCCTTACGATTTGGGCACCGCCCCGGTTTTTTCCGGCAATGGTGCTCAGAGCTAGAGGTTTTCCGGTATTTTTGTTGATGATTGGGACATTTGGTGCTGATCGTAGTCGCAACCTACCGCCCGGATCCACTTCGAACTTGGAGTAGTCTAGTCCGACAGACGGGACCAGATCGTTTTCTGCCAAACTGTTGTAGTAGTCGTTTATAGCGGACTCAAGTAAATCCCGACTTTGACTAATGGTGCTGGTAGCACCACCTATTTCCCCCAATTCTTCCAATCGCGATTGGATTGGAACTGGAGTCTCTATGAAGGGTGTTTCGTCGAAGGTCGTGAGGGAATCCTCGAAGTCATCATCCTCATCGATTTCATCATTTAGGACATCGTCTCTGCCGAATTCATCAATGCCAATATCGTAATCAACCATCTTTAACGATGTATTAAAGTCAAAACCATACGGGTTTAATAGAGTATTTAGTTTCACTGAAAATATGTCTTTGAGTCAATACGGTCGCAAACTCAATCCATATCGCAGACTGCGTGAGCCCCTCGGGGCGAAAGGCATGAGACAGAGTGTCGTTATTACGAACAACCCATCGACGATTAACCAGAACCAGCAGCCCTTAGCCCGCTTCCCCAACCTCGGAGCTAACGACATCATTGTGCCGGGGACTGTTCGCCTCGTTTTCACTATTTCGCTGACGTCGACAGACGCGGACCGAACCGTCGTTCAGAACCTGGGTCGCGCCATCGTGAAGAAGACCACGATAAAGATTTCTGGTAATGAGGTGATGTCGATCGACGACAGCGACGTTTACCATTGTTATCAGGACATGTGGAAGACGGCGCAAGAGGTTGCAGCGGTTGCCAAAGACCTGCAACTCTCGGACGTCTCCCTCGCGGAGTTCCTGACTACCAAATACGCGCTATGGCTAGACATGCGAGTCAGCGACGACGACCAAATGCACGGTAGTGGACGCTAAGTTGAGAACGCTAGTGAGGGTGTGACGATCCAGATAACCAAAGAGGCGGATGGAGCTGGCGCATTGAACGTGTATCTATATATAATTACAGACGCACAACTCAACATCGAAGATGGTCGATACGTCTCAGCACTGATTTAATAAAAAATCATTCTAAAGATTTAAATAAAGTTTGTGATGCCCACTCTGCCATAATATGTGGGCAGACAGGATGCGGAAAAACGTTTTTCATCCTCGACTTGCTCGAGGGGTCCTACCGCAATGCCTTTCGACACATTGTGATCCTTATCAGCGGCGCCCGTGGATATGGGCCGACCCTGAGATATACGTCTTTTTTTTTTTTTAGGTTTGAAAATACAGTCGCACCTGTACTAACGGCCACCTGTATTAAGCGTCTCCCTCCGTTAAGCGGCCATTTTATTTCCCCCCAATGAAAATTACTCTAAAATGCACCTGTATTAAGCGTGAACCTGTCTAACGCGGGCAACGGCCATGCAAAATCGTCCATTTTGACTCGAAATCCTCGTTTTAGCGACCATTCTCGGAAAATATCGGAAATTCTAAAAAAAAAGCTGGAACCAAATTCGTTCAGGTAATCCCCATTTCCCACCCAGTGACCTAAATCTCGCTAATTGCAGGCCTGCCAAACTGTTTACAATACCATTTCAATTTGTTTTTTGACACCCGATTGTTTGACCAAATTTTCATCACATCATTACGCGATTCACTAAAATCATGCCTACTCGCTGTGACAATAAAAGTCACGGGTCGATAGTTTCAATAATTCCCCTAGCCAAACACACAGGTGGTAGACTCGGACATATGACACCAAAAAAATGCCTATTAAAAAAATCCCATTACCCCATCCACTTGGTCTCGTACATTACCATCTTCTCTTTATAGAAGATGGTAATGCACGAGACCAAGTGGGTGGGGCAATCGGATTTTTTTAATAGGCATTTTTTCGGTGTCATAGGTCCGAGTCTTCCACCTGTGGCCAAACATTGCTTCTGGCTACTATAGTTGTCAGTTCAACACACGTGTTATTCTCGTGGCCAAGTTATTTATACAGTACAGCCAATCGCTGATAAGTAAAGGCCGGTATAGTTAACTCCCTCCGAATACTCTCAACCAGACAAAAAAACACATGCAAACACGCAAACACGCGTTTATTTCAACCAAATATGGCTAACTGTATTGTCAGAAAACATGAAAAAGTCTGTATATAATCACGGACAATTTCGGCTATTTCGTACCTACGTAGTTTCGTCCTTTTGCAACTTTTTCCAATCGATGTTAACGTAACCCGATTTTTATGATAATTCAGTTTGGTATTCACTAAATATACAGAATTTATGCACATCCAAGTTCATAAATTATATTTTAAGTGAACTTAAACGGATTAATTTGCATGCATCATAATGTGCAAGTACTACATACGCCAGACAAACTGGTGATTTTCGGACGAACTGGTACATCTTGTAACAACAAACACGCGATTGACCCATCAAATTATTAAACATTCCGTTTGATATAATCCATTCTATTGTGCATATTGTATTTACATTATCCAGTAGCGGATTCGGGGGAGGGGGGAGGCTTCAGAAATCCCGATTTTTCTTCTCTTTTTTTATTTTTTTATTTTTTTACGCAAAGACGCATTTTGTGTTTGGCATTTCTAATTGACATAGGCGCCGCTTAGATCAATGAGTATTCGAAATTAAAGTAAACACTGTATATCATGATGTACATATGAACTTAAGACAAGTTTGACTGTACATTAATTGTACATATAAATCTATATGGAACAAGTTATAAGTCGGTCCAAGATGAACCTCCATTAAGCACCCACCTGTGTTAAGCAAGCAATTTTGGACTTTCCCATGGCCGCTTGCTTAAGACAAGTTTGACTGTATTTATTTTCCTCATAATAGGTTTGTGGTGGGTCGGGGCCATCTCCCACAAACCGTACATAATATACATGTAATAGTCAGATACAAATACAAAATATACAATTACAGATATTCACCCTCTTTTGCTCTTGCAGTACTGGATAGAAATCACTGTTCTATTAAGACTTCATGGTTGAGTGGTACATTAGAATCGTCATTAATAGAATCGTCATTAATAGAATCGTCATTAATGAGAGACCTGAATTTTTAATAAAAAAACTTGCATGTTATGTGTTATTAAACAAGAGGGCCATGATGGCCCTAATTCGCTCACCTGACTCCATGAACACCAGAGGAGAATGTGACATTGAGTTCATGTGTTTTAAAAAAATTGTGCTATTTGTAGATGGCTGTCATCTTGAATTAAGCGATGACCGTCATTTTACCAAATCTGAAAATGCTTCACCCAAGGATCTTAACTTCCTATGAAGTTTGGCCAGCATCGGCCATGTGGTTCCTGAGAAAAATACCTTTTGGTGGCCACCATGGATGACATAATCATCCGATTCCGACAAATATTGAACCAGAGCAATCGCCTCATCGATACCTTCAATTTGATATATGGCATGAGCATATTCGGTCAAAAATAATATTTGACCCCAATTTGACCCCACGGGCCATGCCCATTTTTGACCCCGGGGTCACCATTTTCACAACTTTGAAAGAGCATTGTAAATCGATCATTCCTACCAAGTTTAGTCGAAATCCGGCCAGCGGTTCATGAGAAGAAGATTTTTTAAGAATTTATGCTATTTTTAGACGGCGGCCATCCATTTAGTGATGACCTCCATTTTAACAAATCTGAAAAGGGTTCACCCATGGACCATAACTTTTAAGTTTGGCTACCATGGGTCAAGCGGTTCATGTGAAGAGTGAGTGAGTGAATAGGGTTTAACGTCCGCTTTTCTGACATAGAGGTACAAGCCTCAGGGAGTCTACATGCAGACGGGTCAACGGGGTCGTGTCCCGTATCCACCTGTCCGAGGGGGGTAAATCCCAACTTCAGAACTCAATATTTACAATCAAAATATATATTCAGTCCTGAAATTAGAACAACCTGATCTGGTGCCAGGCCCTCGCCACACCAGCATCATTTATCCCATCCCCTAAAAGTAATAGGATTAGCGCTAATCTTACTTTTATATATGGGGCATAGCCCGACTCAACTCTCACATACAAGAAAGCCAAAAATGTACATGAGGGCCAAATCCGGTATAGTGGGTTCCGGAAAGTATGAACCCAATCGTTAAGCCAGTTTAGTCGCCTTTTACGACAAGCAATGGCTACTGCAGCACTATTCTCAGGATCAGTTGATCCCGCCCCGGTGCCTGCACGGGGCTTCATGTGAAGAAGAATTTTGAAATCTCTAATAAAAGAACGACCTTTTGACATTTCGGCGGCCATCTTGGATGACATAACAATCCGATTTCGATAAAAAATGTACCAGAGTGATCGCCTCATTGATACCTTCGATTTGATATATAACATGACCATATTCAGTCAAAAATAAAATTTGACCCCACGGGCCACGCCCATTTTTGACCCCGGGGTCACCATTTTAACAACTTTCAAAGAGCATTGTACATCGATCATTCCTACCAAGTTTCGTTGAAATCATGCTAGCGGTTCATGAGAAGAAGATTTTTTAAGAATTTATGCTATTTTTAGACGGCGGCCATCTTGGATTAGCGATGACCTCCATTTTAACAAATCTGAAAAGTATTCACCCATGGACCATAACTTTTAAGTTTGGCTACCATGGGCCAAGTGGTTCATGTGAAGAAGAATTTTGAAATCTCTAATAAAAGAACAACCTTTTGACATTTCGGCGGCCATCTTGGATGACATCACAATCCGATTTCGACAAAAAATATACCAGAGTGATCGCCTCATTGATACCTTCGATTTGATATATAACATGACCATATTCGGTCAAAAATAAAATTTAACCCCAATTTGACCCCATGGGCCACACCCACTTTTGACCCCGGGGTCACCATTTTAATAAATTTGAAAGAGCATTGTACATCGATCATTCCTACCAAGTTTCGTCGAAATCCGGCTAGCGGTTCATGAGAAGAAGATTTTTTAAGAATTTATACTATTTTTAGATGGCGGCCATCTTGGATTAGCGATGACCTCCATTTTAACAAATCTGAAAAGGCTTCACCCATGGACCATAACTTTTAAGTTTGGCTACCATGGGCCAAGCGGTTCATGTGAAGAAGAATTTTGAAATCTCTAATAAAAGAACGACCTTTTGACCTTTCGGCGGCCATCTTGGATGACATAACAATCCGATTTCTACAAAAAAATGCACCAGAGTGATCGCCTCATTGATACCTTCAATTTGATATATGACATGACCATATTCAGTCAAAAATAAAATTTGACCCCAATTTGACCCCACGGGTCACGCCCATTTTTGACCCCGGGGTCACCATTTTAACAACTTTGAAAGAGCAATGTACATCGATCATTCCTACCAAGTTTTGTCGAAATCCGGTTGGCGGTTCTTGAGAAGAAGATTTTTTAAGAATTTGTGCTATTTTTAGACGGCGGCCATCTTGGATTACGTAATGACATCATTTTAACAATTTTGTAATCCCCCTACCTAAGGACCATGACCATGAAGTTTGGTGACTATAGACCCAATGGTTACCGAGGAGAAGACGTTTGAAAATGTTCACGGACGACGGACGACGACGGACGACGACGACGGACGACAGACGACGGACACATTGCGGTAACAATAGCTCACATGAGCTTCGTTCAGGTGAGCTAAAAAGACAGTAATACTTATAATAAACCCGCAGATGACAATGTCACTCTCCAGCGCTGCAAGAGCCAAAGTTTGATTTAGCATATGTAATACATGTAATTGATTATATGTTATCATTCATATTACCCATGATCCAACTGAACCAGCCCCACTCTGTAAAAGGTGAAGTTCAATCCTACTGTGCATCTACATGTTTAAATCGTGTATTAACCCTTTCAACACTACAGCCGTTTATATAGGTGTTTTTTAAACAGTGCAGATCCAGACGAGCCGGCTCATCAGGATCTGCACTCTTTGCGAGTCATTTTCATATTTGTTAAAAAAAATTTTTTTAATTATAAATCGATTATTTGAAAAGTATTTTGTGTTGAATGGAATTGACCAAAAATTAACATATTATATATAATCCATTCCAGTTAATTAGGGCTGAAAGGGTTAAAGTTAAAGTTGTTGGTAACATTATGTATTGACAAACCAATGTACAATCTGTTCCGATCCCCACACTGATCATAAAACAAAACACGGCTGGCTCCGTCTGATCATGATCTTTGCTTGAACCTGTATTACTCTGTGTATATTATATTCATCTACTAGATTCATATTTATAATGTCTTTATTTCCCAAACCTATAATACGAGGTGGAATGGGGGGTGGAGAGGGGATGGGGAAGGGGTTAAGACAAAGAAAGGGAAAAAAAACGCACAAAAGCAGAGATTTATTTATTAATTTTTATTATAATTAATTTATCACACCACCACAGCCATTTTGGCTATGATAATGTAATAAATTCAGTATAATAATTCTGCATACAAAAAAAGAAGGAAAAAAGTGTGATGCAATTATCAATGAAGTAAAAGACATGGAAGGTTGGTGGCTGGTTGATTATAGTAAGGTATTGTTAAGTTGACATGCAATTCTATTTAATATGATCATTGTTTATTAGCTATTCATCAAGGGTGTTGTGCATTCAATTCATGAATATAGTTTTGTAATTATTGTCCAATATTGCGTCAAATTTATCTAATGTATTGTTGTCGTGCGCAATTTGACGATGAATTTTGTATGTTTCTGTCAGTCTTGATTTTAGTGCAGTGAAATATAAATTCTGTTTTATTGTTCTTGATCGGTATATATATGCTTTTGTTTCCATAAAAATAATTTTGACTACTTCAGACGTCGTATTTTCGAAAAGCCCAAATAGGAAAGATTTTTCTGTTAGTTCTATTGTTATGTTATTATTTCTTAGCAATTCTGTCAAATTAGTTAGCAATTTTTCTGTTTGGGGACACTTCCAAAAAATATGTCTAATGGTTTCTGTATCCGAGCTACATAGATTACATAAATTGTTATTAACAGCTCCTATTTTGTATAAGAAGGTATTTGTCACTAATATATTATGATTTATTCTAACTTGTAACCATCTTAACCTTGTACTTTTGGTAGTTCTAAATGGTTCTTGGTATACAGATTTCCAATTGTTTGCACTAAATTCGTATATAGCATTCAATTTTTGTTTGCCAGTAGGTGTTTCTGTGTTTTTGTTTAGTATACTATACATGTCCTTAGACCCCTTGCATGATCTTAGAATTGTTCTCAAAGGTGCTGGTATAATAGGTTGTTCTAACTTTTGTGTTATTGATATTTGATGTTTTTGGAATAGTGATTTCAATGAAGATGACAGACCGTGGTAATGAAGATAATTAATGTTTATGCCTGTATTCTGTTTAAACTGTTCCAATGTAAAAATCTTATTGTCTCCATCTAACATGTCATTTATGAATCTAATTCCTTTTTCATATAAATTTTTGAAATAAATTGTTGCGCCACCCATTTTGATGTTTGTGTTGTAAAAAAGACTGTTGGCTAATAAATTATCTTTGTTTGTTAAATCTGTTTTTGAGTTTAATTCTGAATATGCTCTAAAAACATCTTTCCAAAATGGATGGATTATTGTTTACATACTTTTCTTCAATATATTTTGTTCCCATGGAAAATAATCGCCCAACATCAACATATTTGTTTAGTATATCTATTCATTTGCCATTGTTCACTATTATCCTTCTTATCCAACTTAGTTTTAATGATTTAACAAATGCGGAAAAATTTATCATTCTTAGTCCTCCTTCTATATAGCTTTTTGTAACTATGAACTTTTAATTCTTGCAGGGCCTAGCCATAAGAACTCATATAACATACTATTTATTTTCTTTAGGATTTTGTCGTTTGGGTTCGGTAATGATATGAACATGTGGTTTAATGTTGGTACTAATAAGGTTTTAATTACTGTAAGTCTACCTAATGGTGTAAGTATTCTACGTTTCCAGTGGTTAATTGATTTTTGAAGTTTGATTCATGGGTTAAAGTTAAGGTCGATCATTTTATTAAATCAACATGGAAATGAAATGTATGCCCAGAAGTTTGAAGTCAGTTTGTCCCCAGGCTATTTTAAATTTTGTTTTAATTGTGTCAGAGCTGAATTTCTTTTTACCGATCCATATAACATGTGTCTTCTCAAAGATTACTTTCAATCCAGATATGTTTTCAATTTTTTTTAATTCCTTTAATGTATTATTCAATGAGGATTCACTGCCATCTAGTGCGAGTGAAGTGTCGTCTGCGAAGCTTGAAAGTTTGATTTCTGTATTATTTACCATAATTCCCTTAATGTGACTATTATTTCGTATTCTGATTGCTAATATTTCTGCACATAGAATGAATATGTAAGGTGATAGAGGGTCTACACCCACGACCGACATTAAACAAGAGGGCCATGATGGCCCTAATTCGCTCACCTGACTCCATGAAGACCAGAGGAGAATGTGACATTGAATGTTAATGTGTTTTAAAAAAATTGTGCTATTTTTAGACGGCGGTCATCTTGGATTAAGCGAGGACTCTCATTTTACCAAATCTGAAAATGCTTCACCCAAGGATGGGAACTTCCTATGAAGTTTGGTCAGCATCGGCCATGTGGTTCCTGAGAAAAAGACTTTCAAAATCTCAAATAAATGGACCTTTTGGCGGCCATCATGGATGACATAATCATCCGATTCCGACAAATATTGCGCCAGAGCAATCGCCTCATCGATACCTTCAATTTGATATATGACATGAGCATATTCGGTCAAAAATAAAATTTGACCCCACGGGCCACGCCCATTTTTAACCCCGGGGTCACCATTTTCACAACTTTAAAAGAGCATTGTACATCGATCATTCCTACCAAGTTTCGTCGAAATCTGGCCAGTGGTTCATGAGAAAAAGATTTTTTAAGAATTTGTGCTATTTTTAGACGGCGTCCATCTTGGATTAGCGATGACCTCCATTATAACAAATCTGAAAAGGCTTCACCCATGGACCATAACTGTGAAGTTTGGCTACCATGGGCCAAGCGGATCATGTGAAGTAGAATTTTTAAATCCCTAATAAAAGAACGACCTTTTGACCTTTCGGCGGCTATCTTGGATGACATAACCATCAGATTTCGACAAAACATTCACCAGAGTGATTGCCTCATTGATACCTTCGATTTGATATATAACATGACCATATTCGGTCACAAATAAAATTTGACACCAATTTGACCCCACGGGCCATGCCCATTTTTGACCCCGGGGTCACCATTTTAACAACTTTCAAAGAGCATTGTACATTGATCATTACTACCAAGTTTCGTCGAAATCCGGCTGGCGGTTCATGAGAAGAAGATTTTTTAAGAATTTATGCTATTTTTAGATGGCGGCCATCTTGGATTAGCGATGACCTCCATTTTAATAAATCTGAAAAGGCTTCACCCATGGACCATAACTTTTAAGTTTGGCTACCATGGGCCAAGCGGTTCATGTGAAGAAGAATTTTGAAATCTCTAATAAAAGAACGACCTTTTGACCTTTCGGCGGCCATCTTGGATGACATAACCATCAGATTTCGAAAAAAAATGCACCAGAGTGATCGCCTCTTTGATACCTTCAATTCGATATATGATATGACCATATTCGGTCAAAAATAAAATTTGACCCCAATTTGACCCCACGGGCCAAGCCCAGTTTTGACCCCAGGGTCACCATTTTAACAATTTTGAAAGAGCATTGTACATCGATCATTCCTACCAAATTTTGTCGAAATCCGGTTGGCGGTTCTTGAGAAGAAGATTTTTGAAGAATTTGTGCTATTTTTAGACGGCGGCCATCTTGGATTACGCAATGATGTCATTTTAACAATTTTGTAATCCCCCTATCTAAGGACCATGATCATGAAGTTTGGTGATTATAGGCCCAATGGTTACTGAGGAGAAGACGTTTGAAAATGTTCACGGACGACGACGGACAACGGACGACGGACGACGGACGACGACGGACGACGGACGACGGACACATTGCGGTAACAATAGCTCACATGAGCTTTGCTCACGTGAGCTAAAAAGGAAGAGAGGTGGCCACACTGAAGTACCGCTAGTTTAGAGTTTCTGTATAAGACATCTACCCATTTTCTTAATGAGTTCCCAAATTGGAAAAAAGATAGTGTGTTCCTGATGAAATTCCACGAAACCGAGTCAAATGCTTTTTCAAAATCAATAAGCAATAGTAACCCTGGTATATCATTATCTTCTGTATACTGTAGTATATCATAAATCAGTCGTGTATTTTCTCCCATATAACTGCCTGCTACAAAACCTGTCTGATCGTTATGAATTAATTTATTTAGCACCCCTTTTATTCTATTTGCGATTGCACCTGAAGCTATTTTATACACTGTATTCAATAATGAAATAGGTCGATAGTTTTTCATATGAAATCTGCTTTTATCTCCTTTGGGTAGGCATGTAATTATTCCTTCAGTTTGTGTTGTGGATAATTTATCATGACAGTAACCGTAGTTTATAGCTCTTACAACAAAATGGCCTAAGTCTTTCCAGAAAACTTTGAAAAAATCTGCACTAAATCCGTCTAAAAGGAAATTTACAATTGTTAAGTTTTGTGACGGACGAAAACACGGAAACACGGACGGACGGATGGACGGACAGACGGACGGACAAGCTGACTCCAGTATACCCCACAACCTTTTTGCCGGGGGGGGGGGGGGGTATAATAATTAACAACTTACTGTTAACCCTTACAGCGTGGGAAACAAAAATTGTCGTCTGCTTATACATGTATTCATTTCCAATCATTGTTTATTACTGAAAAACACACCTTGACAAGACATGAGAATCATCTCCAATGGGGACGATTCTCATGTGCCCACAAATGAAAATTTAAAATGAACAGAAGGCGACATACCGGTACTCATATTTATTACGGAAAAAAAAAACGTGCCTCGACAGGACCTGAGAACCGTCCCCAATGGAGACGATTCTCACGCGCCGACAAAAACATGTCTTCATCGAGTATCAATAAAACATAAAAAATGAACAGCAGACGACAAACTTTAATCCAGGCAGTAAGGGTTAAAACACTCGAAAATTTGAGTGGATCGATGAAATCACTTGAAAGCACTATAATGAAAAGGTAATTTAAGTTACTTAGGTTGTGGAACGGTTAAAACTATCACAGTGTAATTATAAACTCAGAATACAATCAATTAGTTGTGTTTGGCGTATTAAAGTTACACTAACTTCCTAAAATCCTAATCATAGAAGTTGATACAAACCACCTGCTATTTTGTATTCTGCAATAAGGGTATACCCTGACCAGTCTGCACAGCTGAATAGTTCGCTCACGGTCTATACTGTTTATGACTTGGATTAGATGATTAATAAACAAGAGGCCCAAATGGGCCTGTATCGCTCACCTAAAAGCCTCCATAGTGGTCATCTTGATTTCACAAAGACTCTTCATTTACAACTTCAAATGTTCCACAGAATTTGTTGGTACCTTCTGATCTAACATATATTGCGAATGTGCATGTGATTTACTGCTATACAGTCGAACTTGTGCTAACGACCACTTGTAATAAACGACCACCTGCTGTAAGCGACCGGTTTGAATCCCGCCCGACGAATTTCCCATAATAACGTACTTGCAATGAACGACCACCTGCTGTCTGTGACCAGCGACCGTATAAATACGGCCCATTCCGTCAAAATACGACGCGTTTAACGACCGTCGGCGACTGTCAGCGCCCATGAAAACACGGCTCGAAACACGGCTATAAGCGGTGGCTATAATCCATAAAACGTGTATTTAGCGTTCTATAAATAGACTGGTGTTTCAGCATTATCTGGGTCAGGGTATGGGATCACGTGGTCTATTGTTTACACTGCAGCCCAAGGCAATCTCGCTTAAATCGTAAATTTCATTCATCAATATGACTTGCAGCGTAAACAATAGATCACGTGACCCCACATCCTGAGATTATGCACGTATCAACGGCATGAATAGGCAAGGCAGGACACGTGACCATAGGCATTATTTATTATCAATTAATCCGTTTAAGCGTCTGTTGATAGCGAGTAGTATACATTGTAATAAGCGTCTGTCTATCGCGAGCACTATACAACGTAATAAGCATGATTTTATAAATAACTTGTATGTTTAATACATTAATACATACAAGTTTGTATGTCATAGGCATTATTAATAATTACTTTAACTTCCATTCAAATGACATGATTTTATATGGGTCCGTTGCTAATGGAATTCCCGCAATAGTTGGTAACCAAAATGCGAATGATAACAGTAACCCGTGCAGTACCAGTACCCGTGCATGTCCCGAAATTTTATAACGTGGTCGGATTCGATCGCGGTTTGAAATCTTGGACCCCGACCACCGCGTTATAATGGAGCTGCAGTGTATTCAAACTTATGTTTTCCATTGTACAGGTTATTACTTTAATAAACATACATATATGTGTATACATGTTATTACTTGACTGTGTTGTCACTGTGTTGTTTTTTATATATCATCCGTGTACCCACTCCACATGGCTGTCCCTATTAAGAGACCACCTCTGTTAAGAGACCACCTTTGGCAGTTCCCTTGAGTGGTCTCTTAACACAAGTTTGACTGTACCTTCGATTTGATATATAAAATGACCATATTCGGTCAAAAATAAAATTTTACCCCTATTTGACCCCTCGGGCCATGACCATTTTTGACCCAGAGGCCACCATATGAACAAATCTGAATCAGCGTTAACTATCGATCATTCATACAAAGTTTCGTGGAAATCGACCTGGTGGTTTGTGAGAAGATTTTTTGACAATTTGACCTACTTTTCAACGGCGGACATCTTGGATTTGGTGATGACCTCCATTTTGACAAAAATGAACAGGCTTCACCAACAAACCATTTCAGTTAAGTTTGGTCAATATCGGCCAAGCAGTTCACAAGAAGAAGTCCTTTGAAATCTTTAGTAAAAGAACAACCTTTTGACCTGTCGGTGGCCATCTTGGATGACGTAATCATCTGATTTTGGCAAAACATGCTCCAGAGTGATCGACTAGTCGATACCTTCGATTTGATATATTATATGACCATATTCGGGCAAAAATATAATTTGACCCCTAGTTGACCCCTCGGGCCACACTCATTTTTGACCCAGGGGCCACCATATGAACAAATCTGAAACAGCAACTATCAATCATTCACACCAAGTTTCGTCGAAATCGACCTGGAGGTTTGTGAGAAGATTTTTTGACAATTTGACCTACTTTTCAACGGCGGACATCTTGGATTTGGTGATGATCGACCTCCATTTTGACAAAAAAATGTACAGGCTTCACCAACAAACCATTTCAGTTAAGTTTGGCCAATATCGGCCCAGCAGTTCACAAGAATAATACGTTTGAAATCGTAAAACAAATTTTTTACCTTTCGGTGGCCATCTTGGATGACAAAATCATCTGATTTAGACAAAACATGCTGTAGAGTGATCGTCTCGTCGATACATTCGATCCGATATACTATATATATTCGATCCGATATACTATATGGCCATATTCTGTCAAAAATAAAATTTGACCCCCATTTGACACCTCGGGCCACACCCATTTTTGACCCAGGGGCCACCATATGAACAAATCTGAAACAGCGGTAACTATCAATCATTCTTACCAAGTTTCGTCGATATCGGCCTGGAGGTTTGTGAAAGAAGATTTTTTGACAATTTGAACCCAATTCTGCCAGGAGTTTGTGAGAAAAGATTTTTTGACATTTTGACCCAATTCTCCGAGTGACGTCTCGTCAATACCTTCGATTTGATATATTACATGACTATATTCGGTTAAAAATAAAATTTACCCCTATTTGACCCCTCGGGCCACGCCCATTTTTGACCCAGGGGCCACCATATGAACAAATCTGAAACAGCGCTAACTATCGATCATTCATACCCAGTATCGTCGAAATCGGCCTAGCGGTTCGTGAGAAGAATATTTTTTAAGAATTTGACCTACTTCTCAACGGCGGCCATCTTGGATTTGGTGATGACCTCCATTTTAACAAAAATGAACAGGCTTCAACCACAGACCATTACAGTTAAGTTTGGCCAATATCGGCCAAGCAGTTTACAAGAAAAAGACGTTTGAAATCTTTAGTAAAAGAATGACCATTTGAACTATCGGTGGCCATCTTGGATGACGTAATCATATGATTTAGACAAAAAATGTTCCAGAGTGATTGTCTCGTCAATACCTTCGATTTGCTATATTACATGACTATATTCGGTTAAAAATAAAATTTGACCCCTATTTGACCCCTCGGGCGACGCCCATTTTTGACCCCACCCACGGGCCACCATATGAACAAATCTGAAACAGCGATAACTATCGATCATTCATACCAAGTATCGTCGAAATCGGCCTGGCGGTTCGTGAGAAGAAGATTTTTTAAGAATTTGACCTACTTTTCCATGGCGGCCATCTTGGATTGTCGATGACCTCCATTTTAACAAATCTGAAATGGCATCACCCATATATCATCCCTGTGAAGTTTAACTAATATCGGCTCAGCAGTTCGGGAGAAGAAGATGATTGAAAATGTTCACAGGACGGACGGACGGACGGACGGACGGACGACGGACACTTTGCCATAACAATAGCTCACATGAGCTTTGCTCAGGTGAGCTAAAAATGGATCTTCGCATTCCTTAATAATACTACATAGTCGGCAGTCTGATCAGAGTCTACACCGTTTGTGACATGACATAGATTTGTGACAAAAGAATGGTGACTATTTGCATTACTTGATACTACATGGCCTAGGTATAAAAGTCTGCAATAAGAGTATATCCTGACCAGTCCACACTCGTGTGCCGTCTGGTCTCGGTCTACACCGTTTGCAACATGTGTACAATTTAGATTGTTAAAGGTGATGCAAATATTCAAACAGCCATACTATAAATATATATATCCATTTACCCTCACAGCGCGGGAAAACAAAAATTGTTGTTTGATTACTTTCACTTTTATCATATTTATTACTGAAAACTTGTTTTGACAGCACTTGAGAATCATCTCCAATGGAGACGATTCTCGTGTTCTGCCAGGACATACTCTTGTTAAGAATTATAAAAACAGCAGATGACAAATCTAATCCAGCACAGTAAGGGTCAACATCTACATATCTACTATAGATATACGTCTTTGACCCCGGCGACAGGCTTCACGATTGGTTGCGTGTCTTCTACCAAATATTCCAGGGCGAGCCCACCCTATATGTGATTGACGACTGCTCGGCCAAGGCGGCGATGACCAAAAAGAAGGACATGTCTTGGACTTGTCACAGGACGACAGAGGACCATTGGAGAAAAAAGCAGATCCGTTCAGGGAAGGAAATTGTAAGACATATACCCGAGCGTTAAGGTTTTGAACGAACTAAGTGTTTGACCTTGACATTTGGGTTATCGGGGGCGGGACAATCGTGAATGTGTTCGAGTGCCCCCGCTGGCAGCCAAAGAAAACGAGGCATATTTGATTATAAGCCATTTACCCGAGCGTTAAGGTTTCGAACGCACCAAGTCTGTGAGCTTGACCCTGGGCAAAGCGGGGGCGGGACGAATGTTGATTTGTCACAGGGCGGTAGAGGAGCATTGGAGCAATGTGTGTGTGAAATGTGAAGCAGTTCCGAGCAAGGAAACAGAAATTACAAGCCATTTACCCGAGCGTTAAGGTTTCAAATGCACCAAGTCTGTGATCTTGACCCCGGGCTTAGCAGGGGCGGGACGAATGTGAATTTGTCACAGGGCGGTAGAGGACCATTGGAGCACTGTGTGTGTGAAATGTGAAGCAGATCTAAGCAAGGAAAGAGAAATTATAAGCCATTTACCCGAGCGTTAATGTTTCGAACGCACCAAGTCTGTGACCTTGACCCTGGGCTTAGCGGGGGCGGGATGAATGTGGATTTGACACAGGGTGTTAGAGGACCATTGGAGCAATGCGTGTGAGAAATGTGACGCAGATCCGAGCAAGGACACAGAAATTACAAGCCATTTACCTGAGCGTTAAGGTTTGGAACGCACCAAGTCTGTGACCTTGACCCTGGGCTTAGCGGGGGTGGGACGAATGTGAATTTGTCACAGGGCGGTAGCGGACCATTGGAGCAATATGTGTGTGAAATGTGAAGCAGATCCGAGCAAGGAAACAGATATTATAAGCCATTTACCCGAGCGTTAAGGTTTCGAACGCACCAAGTCTGTGACATTGAACCTGGGCTTAGCGGGAGCGGGACGAATGTGAATTTGTCACAGGGCGGTAGAGGACCATTGGCGCAATGTGTGTGTGAAATGCGAAGCAGATCCGAGCAATGGGAAACAAAAGATAAATTATAAGCCATTTACCCGAGTGTTAAGGTTTCGAACGCACCAAGTCTGTGACCTTGACCCTGGGCGGGACGAATGTGGATTTGTCACAGGGCGGTAGAGGACCATTGGAGCAATGCGTGTGTGAAATGTGAAGCAGATCCGAGCAAGGAAACAGAAATTATAAGCCATTTACCCAGCGTTAAGGTTTTGAATGCACCAAGTCTGTGACCTTGACCCTGGGCTTAGCGGGGGCGGGACGAATGTGGATTTGTCACAGGGCCGTAGAGGACCATTGGAGCAATGCGTCTGTGAAATGTGAAGCAGATCCGAGCAAGGAAACAGAAATTATAAGCCATTTACCCAACGTTAAGGTTTCGAACGCACCAAGTCTGTGACATTGAACCTGGGCTTAGCGGGAGCGGGACGAATGTGAATTTGTCACAGGGCGGTAGAGGACCATTGGCGCAATGTGTGTGTGAAATGCGAAGCAGATCCGAGCAAGGAAACAGAAATTATAAGCCATTTACCCGAGTGTTAAGGTTTCGAACGCACCAAGTCTGTGACCTTGACCCTGGGCGGGACGAATGTGGATTTGTCACAGGGCGGTAGAGGACCATTGGAGCAATGCGTGTGTGAAATGTGAAGCAGATCCGAGCAAGGAAACAGAAATTATAAGCCATTTACCAGCGTTAAGGTTTCGAACGCACCAAGTCTGTGACCTTGACCCTGGGCTTACCGGGGGTAGGACGAATGTGGATTTGTCACAGGGCGGTAGAGGACCATTGGAGCAATGCGTCTGTGAAATGTGAAGCAGATCCGAGCAAGGAAACAGAAATTATAAGCCATTTACCAAGCGTTAAGGTTTCGAACGCACCAAGTCTGTGACCTTCACCCTGGGCTTAGCGGGGGTGGGACGAATGTGGATTTGTCACAGGGCGGTAGAGGACCATTGGAGCAATGCGTGTGTGAAATGTGAAGCAGATCCGAGCAAGGAAACAGAAATTATAAGCCATTTACCCAGCGTTAAGGTTTCGGGATGTACGTACATGTACGTACAGTTGTACGTACATACGTACGTACGTACGTACGTACGTACGTACGTACGTACGGACGGACGGACGCCGGTAACACTATATGCCCCCTCACCATTCGGTGGTGGGGGCATAAATATATAAGGTTTGGGACGCGCTAAGTATGTGACCTTGACCTTCTGTTTAACGGGAGCGGTGCAATCGTGGTTTGTTTCAGGGGGGCAGAGAACCATTAGAACGACACATGTGTGACATATTAAGTAGATTTGTGCATGCAAACAAAACATATAAGCATCAAGGTTTGGAACTCATCAAGTATGTCAGTTGGTGGTAGAGGGCATTGGGGCAATGTATGTTTGAAACATCAAGGAGATCCGTGCGAAAAAAACAAATAAATAAGTTATTTATCCGGGCGTTAAGGTTTAGGATGCACCAAGTATGTGACCATGGCCTTTTGTTTAACATGGACGGTGCGATCGTGGTTTGTCACAGGGCGGTAGAGAACCATTGCAATGACATGTGTGTGAGCAGATTCGTGCATGCAAACACAACATATAAGGCATTGACGCAAGCGTCAGGGTTTCGAACTCACAAAGTATGTGACCTTCATCCTGGGCTTAGCGGTGTCAGGACGATTGTGAATTTTTCATTGGGTGGTAGAGGGAATGTGTGTACGACATATCAAGCAGATCCATGCGAGGAAACCAAACATATAAGTTATTTACCCCAGCGTGAAGGTTTGGGACGCGCGAAGTATGTGACCTTGACCTTTTGTTTAACGGGGGCGATGCGATCATGGTTTGCTGCAGGGGTGCAGAGAACCATTAGAACGACACATGTGTGACATATTAAGTATATTTGTGCATGCAAACAAAACATATAAGACATTTATCCAAGCGTCAAGGTTTGGAACTCATCAAGTATGTGACCTTGATCCTGGGCTTAGTGGGGGCGGGATGATTGTGAATCTGTCAGTTGGTGGTAGAGGGCATTGGGGCAATGTATGTTTGAAATATCAAGTAGATCAGTGTAAGGAAAAATAAGTTACAGTAATAATAATAATACATGTAATAGTCTTTATTTACCGAGGGCGACACATTTAGTTGATACTAATCTTCCATGTGGCCCTCTATGTACATGTACATAGTGCATACATAACAAGGAAACATGTACATAGACAATTACTAAATGATTGACATAGTATGTGACAAAAACTGTAATCAAATGTTAAGAAAGACATCACTAATGTGGATTATGTTTCTAAATTGTAGCCTACTTGGGGTTTTAATTTGGTTAATAGATACATCAAGACTGTCTATCAGCATAAATTGAAGTAGTGTAGACTCTGATCATACTGTGATTTCACAGGAAGTTCCAAGTCTACACAAACTAAACCAAAAATATGCAACTTTTGTCACTACCATGACTACTTTTCAAAAACAGGTTCAGTTAAACCCTAGAATGTAGGAAACGTAAACTGCCGTCCGCCGTCGATTTAATTCCTGCATTCCCTTCCCCCCAACAAAAACATGGCCTGCAAGACATTTAGCGAGAGGTATTTTTTTGTGAAGTACGTACTCACTTTGGACTTACGTATGGGCGGCAGTAACGCTATAATTATACTGTTTTACGACTCAGAGTCGTGGGGGCTTATTATACATGTTTATGTAGTTATATGTGTAAATATAAGCAATTGTTTTGATGTCTTAGATATCTAATAAAACATTGTGTTTCCAGTTTTCAGCATATTTTTTTTAAATTAGGTACTTGTTTACCAACTTTCTCGTTACCAGATGTCTTCGATTTTTTTCATGTGAATAATAGCTAATTATCAACATATTATCCAATTTTCGGTATTATATATCTCGGAACAGCAGGCCGAAATAATTTTTTCAAAATTACTACAATTTATGCACTAATTTGATAGTTTTACCCCAAAAATGACACCCAATATGGTCAATTTTTTTTCTTCCTATAAACAATATATATATACGTATGGGCCGCGCTCTGGGAAAACCAGCCTTAATGACAAAATTTTTGATTTTTACTTTTTTACATTTTCTGATGCTGACACCTTTCAAAAACAATATGCTGAAAAGAAAATGCAAATATGTTTCATGCTTTTTATTTTATCTCACTTTTTGTAAACGTAACATCATTCGAGAAAATGACGTTATTGAAATGGCGACATTTGTACAATCCACAGCCTAAGGTAGAAATGAGTGTTCGTAAGACCTATTGACTGTGCTTGCTGTAACTGTATTTGCTGATAAGTTACACTAAATGCATCTACATGACTGTTAATATGTATACTATCAAACATTGAACAAAATAAAACTATGATATGTACATGTCGTGAACAAACCAAACACACCACTTCGATTTTAAATCTATAATTAGCCGACCTGTGGCTTTGTAATTTACCACCATCGCCATAATAGAGTATGCATTATGTGTAGTCAGAAAGGTATACATTGTAACAATTTCAAAATTTTAGTCAAAATCTAATTGACGTCATTTACAGTTAATTGTGACGTCATTAAAGATTTCTACAGACATTACGTCACAAAAGACCAAGTTGAGTGACCCATTTAGACTGTGTTGTGATGATGCCTGGAGGACAATCTACCTGTTAGTATTTTAACAGCACAAAACAAATGTTAGGCTGGTAAAAGTAAAGGTTGACCCACCACTAATTGCTTACCAAGGTTTTATTTCAGATTATGCTTCAGCATGGTCTCGTGAGTGGGTGAACCAAAATGCACCCAAATGCACATTGGGGAAAGCACCTAATTTGTATAAATTCAAGATGGCCGCCAAAAACACCCCTAACAATTCTTAAACACACAATATTATGAAAACTAGTCATAATATACTATATAAATGTATTAACTACAGATAGGAATATGTATATCAGGATTAAAACAAGAGGGCCATGATGGCCCTAATTCGCTCACCTGACTCCATGAACACCAGAGGAGAATGTGACATTGAGTTCATGTGTTTTAAAAAAATTGTGCTATTTTTAGATGGCGGTCATCTTGGATTAAGCGATGACTCTCATTTTACCAAATCTGAAAATGCTTCACCCAAGGATCTTAACTTCCAATGAAGTTTGGCCAGCATCGGCCATGTGGTTCCTGAGAAAAAGACGTTCAAAATCTTGAATAAATGGACCTTTTGGTGGCCATCATGGATGACATAATCATCCGATTCCGACAAATATTGCACCAGAGCAATCGCCTCATCGATACCTTCGATTTGATATATGACATGAGAATATTCGGTAAAAAATAAAATTTGACACCAATTTGACCCCGGGGTCACCATTTTAACAACTTTGAAAGAGCATTGTAAATCGATCATTCCTACCAAGTTTTGTCGAAATCCGGCCAGCGGTTCATGAGAAGAAGATTTTTGAAGAATTTATGCTATTTTTAGATGGCGGCCATCTTGGATTAGAGATGACCTCCATTTTAACAAATCTCAAAAGGCTTCACCCATAGACCATAACTTTTAAGTTTGGCTACCATGGGCCAAGCGGTTCATGTGAAGAAGAATTTTTGAATCTGAAGAAGAATTTTGAAATCTAATAAAAGAACGACCTTTTGACATTTCGGCGGCAATCTTGGATGACATAACAATCAGATTTCGACAACAAATGTACCAGAGTGATCACCTCATTGATACCTTCGATTTAATATATAACATGACCATATTCGGTCAAAAATAAAATTTGACCCCACGGGCCACGCCCATTTTTGACCCCGGGGTCACCATTTTAACAACTTTGAAAGAGCATTGTACCTCGATCAATCCTACCAAGTTTTGTCGAAATTCGGTAAGCGGTTCTTGAGAAGAAGATTTTTGAAGAATTTGTGCTATTTTTAGACGGCGGCCATCTTGGATTATGTAATGACGTCATTTTAACAATTTTGTAATCCCCCTACCATGACCATGAAGTTTGGTGACTATAGGCCCAATGGTTACCGAGGAGAAGACGTTTGAAGTTCACGTTTTGGACGACGTTTACACGGACGACGGACTACGACGGACGACGACGGACACATTGCGGTAACAATAGCTCATATGAGCTTCGCTCAGGTGAGCTAAAAATCATCATAGAAAGTAATTATAACGTCAGTGTGACGTTATCATGACGTCAGGGTGACGTCATCACGGTCATTGTGACAAAATCATTGGAAATGTCTGTATTTGTCATGTTATTTGTGCTAAATGTTCAGTAGAACCTTCATGGAATTGAATGCATCACATTAGTGACCAATTACGTATGATTGCATTGTAAATATTAACATATAACATGTACATGCACAGATTGCACATATACCAATCAGTTTCACATCAACTGATCTGGATTATGCTAAAAATGGGATTCAACCTGTCATGGGCGTATCAAGGCACATATATCATGACGTCACAATATGTATAATTTTTAGCTCGCCTGCACGAAGTTTCCTTTCATGGAACACCTTGTTATTTTATACAGTCATGCATTCATCTGATGATACTCGATCATGCTATAGTAAATCCATGACCCACCGCCTGCCCCTTAACCCAAGGTAATATGAGCATTTCAATGTAGAACAGTTTCCCTTGCAATCGCAGTGAATCAATTTCAGCAGGTATTCTGGGGCAATAGGGTCGATGTCATTATTGGAGTTGGTTGTGTGTCATGGATGCTCCAGCCCCATTCGGTCGGGTCCTGTGCGTTATCATTCCAAGCTTGGATCTGACAATATACCCGAAGAGAATGATACGATGCAGATCCTGACGTTGGTGGTAAACTCTTCGGATGGTTAAAATTACCATGATTGAACTTTTGCATACATTTACGCAGCCTCAGATCATTGAGATTGCGTACACTATTCGCAGCACAGTAGAGCTTTAGAATAGTGCATTCACCAGCCTCGATGATGCTTGTCACAGATGCTTCTGGATCATTGAAAATGCTAGAAGCATTTCGGAAGCTTCTCATCAATTTCAATACGCTCGCCTTTCCCACTTCGTGTAGGCTGTATGTAGTGTCACAACCCAACATTGCATGTGCAAACTTCAGATTGTTACACATTTCACTCCCTAGTACAGTTTGACAATTGTTTATTTGTCATAGTCGGGGAGACTTTTTCGTACCGTGTTTAGTGATAGGTTGATAATACAGATTGTATTCAAGTTCATCCAACATCGGCGTCGGCTTCGTCGTGAAGTACTTCAAAATCGTTCTGAATTAGGATGCCACTCAGAAGATTGATGAACCTTTGCTTGTTCATTTTGTTTGACAGAAAGTCATCTTTTTTTACGTCCAGAATACAGTGTGCCTCAACAAAAACATCAGGTCATCGAATTTGGCCTGCTCTGCGACGATGAACCACGTCTTTTGTGGTATTGTGGCTATATCCATTGAACACACACTATGGCACCCGGGTATTTCTTCTTTAATAACGCCACATACGACTGGCATATCTCTCCAAATGTGGAATATTTTTTCCATGGTACACGATGAAGAAGCCAGCCGTCATCCACGACACACTGCATACCACTTGACAGATCGGAAGGTGAATACCTCGCATCACTTGGCAATGTTTTCCAAATTCCATCTGTCAATGCTGGTTTAACACATCCTTTAATGCTTCGAATATAGAGGCTGGGTGTGCACACAACTCATGTGAAAATATATCCGGTACATTTTCATCGTTAATACTACATGAGGCAAATCGCTGAAAGAGCAGCTGTGGGTCTATGTTAATGTCTGAATTATCAACTTTGAATTTGTGTTTCTATTCATGTTTACTACACGGTCATTCTTTATGAACGTATACTCAACTACACTTTTGCCTTTCATTTTGTTTAGAATGTCAATACCCATGTTTCTGGCATCATAACAATTTACGTTGTTCGACGCAACAAGTCCTGTGGCAATATTTCGCAATGGTATAGTTCCATCGATTGGTGATCGCTCACGAAGAAATGTCAATATTAGCTCAAAATCTTCACCATCACGCTTCACAAGTGGTCAACTTGCTCCTTATGTTGGTCGCTGCTGACATATGTTACCGATTCCAGTTTCTGCATCGCACTATTGATAGAGAGACTCACAGGTCGGGACATAAGCCATGTTAATCGCTGCGCTTCTGTAAATCCCCTACCCTACTGAGACTACCTGACGTTTTCAGTGATCTCATCAGTGATTGTTCAATCACAAGATCTGTGCTTAGACCTGCCCAGAATCGGTCTGACTTCCGAAGCACATGGTGACCTTTTTCAAAGTGTGCGTAAACTTCGGGGAAATCAATCTCCAGAGTTGCCATCTTTTGCAGGTACACATGTAAAGTCTTAGTGTAATGATTGTGTCCAGTTGCTGCCAGTATAGGAAGGGTTTCAGTGACGGTCTCAATATGTAGATGCCACTGACTGGTCCTCTCGGCTTTCGGTAATTAGTCCACATCTAAAAGAATTGACTGGGGGTCCCTAACTGAGCAAAACAGTTTTCTCTCTGCAACAACATTACACAGCCCAGCACAAGGAGACTAGTTTGTGCACGGAAATAGGTACTGCACGGGTTTATGTTTGTGTGCCCTTGAAATGGCCTTTGGGAGGTGTCACATTATTTGGGTTTTCTCCAGGGCAATGTGTAAGAAGTAGCACCCGATATGATGAAGTATTATGTCATTAATTATTTATGTAACTTACCATGTGGCATTGAGTAATTTCAAATAATGCCACCAACAAACTTTGTTATTGTTGTTGTTGTTGTTATTGATGTTCCCGGATTCGACACTTACTTTTCACTGCACTGCTTAATTAGCAAACAGAAAGGGTTGTCTGTATATGGCCAGTCAAGATATACTGGGAATTATTAAATTATAAAGCAATATAAAACAGCAAAAGTTATTCAACTACTTTAGTATTGTGCCAGAAGCAGGGTTGAATCCAGGCCGATGAACTCACCCCTGGACCCGCGCCTGGGGGTAACGTCATAAACATTTTCTATAGTGATTTTTTAAATATGTATATACATATTCCTATATGTGGTTAATGCATTTATATGGTGTACTGCGACTAGTTTTCATGATAGAGAGCATTTAAGAATTTTTATATTACGCTTTGGCAGCCATCTTGAATTTATGCAAATTTGGTGCTTTCCCCAATGTGCATTCGGGTGCATTTTGGTTTACACACTCACCAGACCAAGCTGAAGCATAGTCTGAAATAAAAGCTTGGTAAGCAATTAGTGGTAGGTCAACCTAGTAATGCGCTGTATCTTTACTAGCCTATGTGCCCATATTTATTCTAATAACCGCCCCCGGAGCTATGCATTTTTCTAAATTAGTTTTGGCATACTACTTGCATAAAAACACCAAAATTTCATTCTTGAATGACTACTATGGGAAAATGAAGAAATTGACTGAGACTGGACAGACATTACTGTTAGAATAAATATGGTATGTTAAACATTTCAGGGCACCCAATTCAAACATTTCTTGACATCATGCAAACTGTTATCCTTGCTATATATCGCTTTCGGGCAAGGAAACAGATACATTTGTGTAATTGCATTTACATGCCCGACCTGAGATAGCAACTGTTACCAGTCGGTAAGTGACTCTCATGCGCGATATGAGAAGTCTACTATGAACATATGTCACAATATCCTCGCCTTTTGTATGATATGATGGAATTAATTTATGTTTATCCTCAAACAAATCAGTCCGGGGATATAGTGAATGCCCCACATCAGTTGTTCATTTGGCCGTCTGAATAACATTTTGTCAGCTTCGTAAGCCTTACAAATCTGCAGTCTATTGTTGATTTTCGGTTTTGTTCTGAACGAGAGCATGCCCTGGCAGCACATGGGAATTGTATCCATTGGAGGCGGTTCTCATGTGCTGTCAGTAACATGTTTGTAGTAAAATGATATACAGTCTACACTCGTTTAATCAAAGTCGGTTAAGTCGAATTCCCTCGTTACGTCAAATTCGTGTGCAAGTCCCGTTTCAGATCCTATTATTTTCAATATAACTGGCTACGGTTACGTCGAATTTTGTTACGTCGAATTTTCGCCAATTCAAATTGTTAGGTCCCGAACACAGAAATGTGTGGTATTTCACTCTCGTTAAGTTGAAGTGTGAGTTTGTGCTCGAAGTGCGAATTCGCGGCGCCAATTTACCGGAACAAAGACTGGACTTGTGTAAACCTGTGTAAACAAACTTTGAATACGTGTTAAAGGTGATTTCCTCGACACCAATTAAACTTAGCTCATCTGATTTAATCACCAGTGATCTACCGCGGTCATTTATGGAGTCACAGGACAACTACGATGAAGTGTTGCCGGCCATGGCATTATTGGATCGTTTTGTGAGCAAAGTCTATCTTTCTCGAATTCACAACAAACAATTGAGTCGGACAGAGTGTAAACTGTGACCAACGTGGGCCGTTTCGAACTGGGGCCGAATTGGACTAGGGCCGTTTGATCACCCTCCGATTGATAAATGTTGTGTGTATATATAATCAAGACCGGTATACACAACAACTTGTTAATTTCCGGTTTACATGCTTTATTTATTAAACATAATAAAATGTTACTTTACTGCTTTCTTTTGTCTTTTCTTGTTCCACCCTGATAATACAGATGTGTATACTTAGTTCGACTACACACATGCGTGTATAGGCAAACACAAGGAAACACATTAAAGTTGCAAAAGTGTAACTCCGTCTGTCACAGGTCGTATGGGAGTTGAGTCCCGTAACGTGTATGGCAATATTTCGAGGTCCTGTTCAGATTTCGCTACATCGAACTTCGGTTTACTCAAAGTATTTATCACAGTCCGACGGACTTCGAGTAAATGAGCGTAGACTGTAGTACAGAACTGAAAATCAGCAAACGACAACACTCGGTTCCCGCCTATCAAATTTTAACCCTTACAATGCTGGATTAGATTTTTCGTCTGCCGTTTGTTTTGTATTTTCCATTTTTTATAGCAGTTGTCTCCCATTGACCAACACAAATGATAATTGTTTATTTTATGTCAGTACATGTAGAAAGAAAATATCTTCCTGACTAGCTGTAACTAGATTGGTCAGTAAGCGAGGCTTACGGAATACCCCCCGCGTGGGCCCAGGTACCCCTAAAATATGTAAAAATTTCCAAGTGTGTGGGCTTGTGACCTTGACTCTGGGATTAGCGCGAGCGGCATGAACGTGAATTTGTCACAGGGTGGTAGAGGTCCATTGGAGCAATGAGTGTGTCAAATGTGAAGCAGATCCGAGCAAGGAAATAGAAGTTATAACCGATTTCTCTGATGTTAAGTTTTGTAAAGAGACTACCGTATAACCTCGAATTAACGCCCCCGGAGGCGTTACATTTTACAAAAGGGGGGGGGGGCGTTTATTAGCCAGTAAAAAAAATATAAAAAAAATAAAAAATTACCAAGGACCGCCAATTTCAAACACAAATAAGGATTTAAGGATTATTTGTGTTTGAAATTGGCGGTCATTGGTAAAAAAAAAAAAAATTAATTTGGGGGGGGGGTTGGGGGGGGGGTGGGGGGGGGTTTGGGGGGGGGGGTGGGGGGGGGGAGGGGGGTGGCGTTTATTAGGAGGGGGGCGTTTAATTCGAGGTTATACGGTATGTATGTGACGTTGACCTCGAGATCAGCGGGGATTTGTCACAGCATATGAAATATTAAGAATTTTCAATGAAAGAAAATAGAAGTTATAACATATTTCTCTGATGTTAAGTTTTGTAAAGAGACTAAGTATGTGACCTTCACCTTGGGATCAGCGGGGGTTGGACAGTCGTAGATTTGTCACAGCATGATAGTACAACCTTAGAGGAATGCACAAGTGAAATAATAAGAATTTTCAATGAAGGAAATAGAAGGTTATAATTTATTTCTCTGATGTTTTTTTTTAAGTTTTGTAAAGAGACTAAGTATTTGACCTTGACATTGGGATCAGCGGGGGTTGGACGGTCATTGGATGGATGGCACAGCATAGTATTAGAAGCCTTTACCAGGAATGCATGTGTGAAATATTAAGAATTTTAGATGGAAGGAAATAGAGTTAGAACAATATTTCTCTGATGTTAAGTTTTGTAAAAGAGACTAAGTATTGACCTTGACCTTGGGATCAGCGGGGGTTGGACGGTCGTGGATTTGGTTACAGCAATGGTAGTAGAGCCTTACAGGAATGCATGTGTGAAATATTTAGAACATTTTAGATGAAGGAAATAGAAGTTATAACAATATTTTACTCTGATGATTAAGTTTTGTAAAGAGACTAAGTATTTGACCTTGACCTTTTTATTGGGATCTGCGGGGGAGGGGGGTTGGACGGTCGTGGATTTGGCACAGCATGGTAGTAAGCCTTACAGGAATGCATGTGATATTAAGCATTTTAGATGAGGTAAAGTAACAATATTTCTGATGTTAAGTTTAGACTAAGTATTGACCTGGGACGGGGGTTGGGGGACGTGGATTTGGCACGCAGGTAGTAGAGCCTTAGGAAGCATGTGTGAAATATCAAGCATTTTAGATGAAGGAAATAGAAGTTATAACAATATTTCTCTGATTGTTAATTCGACCCGATTTAGGGGGTTTAAACGGACGGATGGACGATGTTTTAAGTAACGGACGGAATTTGGACGGACGGACGGACGGACAACCTGACTCCAGTATACCCCCCCACAACTCGTTGCGGGGGGTATAAAAAGAGAATGTGGCACACAGGTGGTTATTCTGTCTGTTATACATGTTAACCCTTTCAACTCCAACTAACTGGAATGGACTGTGAGATGTTATTTTAAGGACCAATCCAATCATTGTACAAAATGATTTCCAGACAAATCCATTTATGACAAGATTCGTTTCTTGTTCTCAAAATATGAAACTTACTTTCAAAAGGTACGGATCCTGATGAGACGGCTTGTCGCATATGGATCTACACTGTTTGCAAATACCATTATACATGTTTATTGAAAGTGTTAAGGTTGTCCACCTTAGTCCATGATGAAGTTATGTTTGTGTTTCAGCAGATCATCCTCTATGATCCTCTATGATGGTTTCTGGGCTCTGAAGTAAGGAGGAATCTCCTTTTTTAGCCCATTTTCTTCAGTCATTCTTCGGATACTATGTATCTTGTATTCTTGCATGGTTTGATTTGAATATTTAGGGTACAGGTTTGTAGTATTTTAATGTCACATTTGGTAGTATATATGTATGTATATTAACATATATAACGTGGTTAAAATTGGTATATAGTATCATGGTTCCAGTACTGGTCGAGTTTCGATTTGAAATCATTCATGTCATTTGAGTTCACAACATACTTTGGGAGTGAGTTCCAATCGTTTATTATCCTCTGTGAAAACTGTTGTAGGCGAAATGATGTTATACAACGTGGTTTGGCCAGTTTATAATCATGTCCACGAGTCCTCGACTGGCATATTGTAAAGAATCTGTCTGATGGAATGACTTCTATACCACGAATAATCTTAAAAGTCTGGATCATATCCCCTCTTCTTCTCCTATGTGCTAATGTTGGTAGTTTAAGTTCTTTCAGTCTGTCTATATATTCAAGGTCCTTCAGCTGAGGTACAATCTTGGTTGCTCGTTTCTGAACTTTTTCCACACTAATTATGTCCTTCCTCAAGAATGGGTACCAAATAATATTTCCATATTCAATATGTGGTCTTACCATAGCTTTATAGAGCATGAGGAATGAGTCCTTTTCAATGTAATCGAAGGAACGCACAATTAATGAGAGCATGCTATTGGCTTTGTTAACTTTTGAGGCAATGTGACTGCTGAATTTCAGATTTTGTTGGAAAATATTATACCTAGATCCTTCTCTTCAGACACAGTTTCCAGATTAACAGAGTTCATTGAGTACAGATGTTCTTGATTATGAGTACCATAATGAATGGCTTTCATTTGTTGACATTAAACCTTAGTTGCCATAGATCTACCCAACTACATAGGGAGTCCAGGTCCTGTTGAATTTTGTTATAATCACTATCCTGTGAATATGTTTAGTATCATCTGCAAATATCTTAACTGTGCAATCAACCACTTCAGGTAGGTCATTTATGTAAATAATAAACAGTATAGGTCCTAGTACGTTGCCTGTGGTACACCACTTATAACATCCTGCCATGACGAACAATATCCCTTAACAGCTACATATTGTCGACGTTCCAATAGAAGTCTGAGATCCATGATAATATATTGCCTTTAATGCCGTATGATGAAAGTTTGATTAGTAAACGTTGATGAGGTACACTGTCAAACGCTTTTGCGAAATCTAAGTACACTGTATCCCAAGAGTTGTTGTTCTCAATAAAAGTAGACCAGTCTTCCATTACATCAAGTAGTTGAAGAACACAGGAACGACCCGAGCGAAATCCAAACTGTGCACTAGATATGAGATTATTCCTATTCAGGTGTTCAATAACAGCAGCACGTATTAATTTTCTTTTTCCAGGCATTTGCAAACTATAGACGTGAGGCTTACAGGCCGGTAATTACCAGGCGATGATTTGGTTCCTTTCTTGAATAATGGAGTGACACGAGCATCTTTCCATACTTTCGGTATCTTGCCACAATCAATAGATTTTTGAAATATTAATAATAGCGGGGTTGCAAATACTTGAGCCATTGTCTTTAATAATAATGGATTCAACTCATCAGGACCCATTGATTTACCACCATCAAGTTGTATATTTTCAGGGGGAACATTAAAGGTACGATCGGGTATGTCAGGAACATTTGTACTATTTTCTCGCGTAAAAACACTGGCAAAGAAACTATTCAACACTTCTGCTTTCTCCAGCTCAGTCTTTGTTATTGACCCATCATCTTTGATAAGATTTGTCACATTAGATACAGTTTTTATCTTACTTTTCACATATTTCCAGAAATGTTTACTTTCCGTCTTCGCCTTTGCTGCAATCCTCTTTTCGTAGTTTCGTTTTGCTTTCCGAATACTTTCAGTTGTAGCAATTTCGTATTCTACTATAACTTGCAAAATCCGCAGAACATCTTGTGGCTTGTAACGGGGACCATGCGTGTTTCTTTTTGTCTTTAATACATTTCAACGAGTCACTAGTTATCCAGAGTGGTTTTGGTTTACAGCCTTTCCTAGGTATTACTTTTGGTACATGTTTAGTTACAGTCTTCACATCGGCTAGCAAAAACATCCACATACCATTTATGTCGCAGTCACCAAATTCTTCATTCCTAATCTATGCTATTCCATTCGTCAGAAAAACTTTTATAGTCACACCTACCACTTAAGTTTCGAAACACCTGTGTGATATTCCTTAAAATAAGAGCACAAATAACTAAAATAATATAAGTTCACATGATCGCTCACACCCAAGGAAGGCAAAATATTTATTTCTTCAATGTCATTTTCATCATTTGTTAGTACAAGATCAAGAATATGAGAAGATTGGTTATCTCGAACACGTGTAACCTCAGAAATATGTTGAAATAGAAAATTGTCCTGAATGCACTCAATAAATTTATGTTCATGGTGAGTTTCACTATGACAAGTTGTATATTGTGTCCAATCAATGTCCTTCATATTGAAGTCGCCAGCAATAAGTACTCTATTACCACTGTTAGTTGCTTCATTTAGAAGTCTATTTATTAGTTTAGTTTAAACATAGTTTATTGCATATAAATACAATAGGCTCGGGCTACAAGTTCTCTCAACATTAGTTACAGCCCTCACCTAAAGTCTATTTATTGTAATATATGAATCGTGTGATGATGGGCTTCTGTAAATCGCACCGAGTATTATAGTCTGATTGTCAACAATCCAGTTACACCAGGAAGCATCGTCATAGATAGAATTAAGGTGAACATTGGGCGATATATTCATATCCGACTTTGCATATATAATAACACCTCTTCCACTATCTTTACTTGGAAATGCACAATAACCATCCAGCTGATACAATACTGATGAGCATGACACATCGCATAATAACTTAGGTAAGACTTCAGTGATGAAAATAAGATCTGGATTTTCCAATGATATTTGTATTTTCAGTTCATCAATCTTATTTCGCAACTGATCAGCATTAGTATATAAACACGTAACTTTGTTAATAATGACATCTGTAATATTTGTATCACTATTTCTTGACTCAGGTATAGAGTTCATGACTGCATGTATATCATTATCACTGTTATCCAGTTCACTAGAATCACTTTCAACAGACGAAATATAACTGTCTTGACTAGAAACTATTGGCACATGTACATGTATTTCTTCATTTGAATGAGTAAATGTATTTGTATGAACATGCAAAATTTTTATATTATGTTGGTGTTTGTTGGACCGACTAGAAACACCGAGATCAATAGAAAAACTATTTAAATTAACATTAATGCTAACTGTAACGTCATCAACACTATTTACAAAGTCAGAGGTTGCAACACTACCTCGTCTGGCCGGGAAACCGCTGTGTCCCCCCTCCACTACTGGTACCTTTCGACTGTGCAGGTATATCTTTCCTATCTACTATCTTGCCTCTGTAGATCACCAAATTTTGGTTGTTTTCATTTTTCTTCCTCTGCTCCAAGTCAACTCTCATTTCTCTGTTCTGATCTCTTTCTTGCTTAGTTAAGTCTGGTGTAATATAAATATTGCTCCACCCATGAGCCACTGCACCATCTCCATTTCTCCGTCTAAGAAATTTTGTTCCCCCGAGAAGTCTGTGTTTGCTGGAAACTGACTCAAGCATAACTTTCAGCAATCTTGGTTTGCTAGAGCCTGGCCTACCTAACCTCACAAATGCCTTGGGCACCACGTCATCACATTCAATTGTAGAAAAAATATTCTGCAATTTTTCAAGGTCCTCTCTTTTCTTGTCATCAGTGGTTGGTTCAGGAATGTTATGAAGTATCAAGTTATATTTGCGTTCGTCGCGCTCGCGGAATTCTTCAATTGCATTTTCAACACGTTTTTGTACCTTGTCATCAATACTGTTTTCAAGAGCTTTGAATTTTTGATCAAATTCCTGCAATTGTTTCGAATGAGATTCAAGTTTTAAACCAATTGCATTCAGTTTGGGCAAAAGACGCAAACACCCATCACAGTTGAAGAAGTGGGAAGATTTGGAGAAGTTTCACTTCTTAGCACATCGTACAATTTCCCAGAAACATGACTACAGTCTAAGCAAAACCAATATGCGCACACATTGCAATTCATGGACCACTGATTCTTTTTAAATAACTGTTCACACTGTCCACACTGCTTTTGGTTGGACCTCGTGGACCGGTCGGGCGAGGGGCATTTTTGCTGATCTGATTTGGATGCTTTACTGGCCATCTTAAATCTTGAGATGTTGTGAATAATATTACAGAATGTTTATCAAACCTGTACACCTATTATTTAACCTAGATGGTATTATTTACGAAAGATATTTATAGATTCATTTTATTTTTTTCACTCCACACATTTTTCCTGCTTTCATTAACCGGAACCGGAAGTACGATCAGTTTCGTTATCAACATGATTTATTTAAAATTTTCATTCTGGTCTTCAAATTGTCAGTAGACCTACCCAAAAATACAAGTTTATTATATATCTAGAAAATGTGGCCTGTCGGCACATGAATGCCCCCGCTGGGAGCCAAAGAAAACGAGACACATTTGAAAACAAGGAAACAAAAATTATAAGCCATTTACCCGAGCGTTAAGGTTTCAAGCGCACCAAGTCTGTGACCTTGACCCTGGGCTTGGCAGGGGCGGGATGAATGTGGATTTGTCACAGGGCGGTCGAGGACCATTGGAGCAATGCGTATGTGAAACGTGAAGCAGATCCGAACAAGGAAACAGAAATTATAAGCCATTTACCCGAGCGTTAAGGTTTCAAACACACAAAGTATGTGACCTTGACCCTGGGCTTGGCGGGGGCGGGATGAATGTGGATTTGTCACAGGGCGGTAGAGGACCATTGGAGCAATGTGTGTGTGAAATGTGTAGCAGATCCGAGGAAGGAAACAGAAATTATAAGCCATTTACCCGAGCGTTAAGGTTTCGGGACGTACGTACGTACGTATGTACGGACGACGGTAACACTATATGCCCCCCTCACCATTCGGTGGCGGGGGCATAAACAAGAGTTTTCAGAAGGCAATGAAGCTCGCCTGTTGGCAGCCTTCACTCAAACCTGGCACAGTTGCATAAAAAAACATGAATATTATATAACTTGACCTTGGGTTAAGGGGCGTGCGGTGGACCTTGACATTGGGGTCAGTGGTGCAAGGTGGGTCGTGGGTTTGCTATAGCATAATATAGCATATTAAGATGAATGCATGTATGAAATATCAATGCGCTCCCTGAAAACAGAAGTAAAACAAAATTTAACCCAACTTTAAGTTTATGAATGCACTAAGTTGGTGATTTTCTACAGCATAATAGCTATTCACATGAGGAATGCATGTATGAATGTGCCAAGTTTGTGACCGTGACCCTGGGGTAAGGGGTGGGCGGTGGGTCATGGATTTGCTATAGCACGATAGAGTATCATCAGATGAATGCATGTATGAAATATCAAGGCGTTCCATGAAAGGAAACAGATGTTATAAGACATTTACCCCAACGTTAAGTTTATGAATGTGCGTCTTGACCTTGGGGAAAGGGGTGGGGGTGGGTCATGGATTTGCTATAGCACGATAGAGTATCATCAGATGAATGCATGTATGAAATATCAAGGCGTTCCCTGTAAAGAAACAGAAGTTATAACAAGAGGGCCATGATGGCCCTAATTCGCTCACCTGACTCCATGAACACCAGAGGAGAATGTGACATTGAGTTCATGTGTTTAAAAAAATTGTGCTATTTTTAGATGGCGGTCATCTGGGATTAAGCGATGACTCATTTTACCAAATCTGAAAATGCTTCACCCAAGGATCTTAGCTTACTATGAAGTTTGGCCAGCATCGGCCATGTGGTTCCGGAGAAAAAGACGTTCAAAATCTTGAATAAATGGACCTTTTGGAGGCCATTATGGATGACATAATCATCCGATTCCGACAAATATTGCACCAGAGCAATCGCCTCATCGATACCTTCAATTTGATATATGACATGAGCATATTTGGTCCAAAATAAAATTTGACCCCACGGGCCACGCCCATTTTTGACTCCGGGGTCACCATTTTAACACCTTTGAAAGAGCATTCTACGTCGATCATTCCTACCAAGTTTCGTCGAAATCCGGCTGGCAGTTCATGAGAAGAAGATTTTTTAAGAATTTGTGCATTTTTAGATGGCGGCCATCTTGGATTAGCGACAACCTCCGTTTTAACAAATCTGAAAAGGTTTCACCCATGGACCATAACTGTGAAGTTTGGCTACCATGGGCCAAGCGGTTCGTGTGAAGAAGAATTTTGAAATCTCTTAATATTTAAAGAACGACCTTTTGACCTTTCGGCGGCATTCTTGGATGACATGACCATCCAATTTCGATAAAATAATGTACCAGAGCGATCGCCTCTTTGATACCTTCGATTTGATATAGACATGACCATATTCGGTCAAAAATAAAATTTGACCCCACGGGCCACCCCCATTTTTGACCCCGGGGTCACCATTTTAACAACTTTGAAAGAGCATTGTACATCGATCATTCCTACCAAGTTTCGTCAAAATCCGGCTGGCGGTTCATGAGAAAAAGTTTTTTTAAGAATTTGTGCTATTTTTAGACGGCGGCCATCTTGGATTAGCGAAGACCTCCGTTTTAACAAATCTGAAAAGGCTTCACTGATGGACCATAACTGTGAAGTTTGGCCACCATGGGCCAAGCGGTTCGTGTGAAGAAGAATTTTGAAATCTCTAATAAAAGAACGACCTTTTGACCTTTCGGCAGCCATCTTGGATGACATGAACATCCAATTTCGACAAAAAATGCACCAGAGCGATCGCCTCTTTGATTCATTCGATTTGATATAGACATGACCATATTCGAGCAAAAATAAAATTTGACCCCAATTTGACCCCACGGGCCATGCCCATTTTTGACCCCAGGGTCACCATTTTAACAACTTTGAAAGAGCATTGTACATCGATCATTCCTACCAAGTTTCGTCGAAATCCGGCTGGCGGTTAATGAGAAGAAGATTTTTTAAGAATTTATGCTATTTTTAAACGGCGGCCATCTTGGATTAGCGATGACCTCCATTTTAACAAATTTGAAAAGGCTTCACCCATGGACCATAATTTTAAGTTTGGCTACCATGGGCCAAGCGGTTCATGTGAAGAAGAATTTTGAAATCTCTAATAAAAGAACGACCTTTTGACCTTTCGGTGGCCATCTTGGATGACATAACCATCCGATTCCGACAAAAATGCACCAGAGTGATCGCCTCATTGATACCTTCGATTTGATATTTGACATGACCATATTCAGTCAAAAATAAAATTTGACCCCAATTTGACCCCACAGGCCACGCCCATTTTTGACTCCGGGGTCACCATTTTAACAACTTTGAAAGAGCATTGTAAATTGATCATTCCTACCAAGTTTTGTCGAAATCCGGTAGGCGGTTCTTGAGAAGAAGATTTTTGAAGAATTTGTGCTATTTTTAGACGGCGGCCATCTTGGATTACGTGATGACGTCATTCTAACAATTTTGTAATCCCCCTACCTAAAGACCATGACCATGAAGTTTGGTGACTAGAGGCCCAATGGTTACCGAGGAGAAGACGTTTGAAAATGTTCACGGACAACGGACGACGGACGCCGGACGACTGACGACGGACGACGGACACATTGCGGTAACAATAGCTCACATGAGCTTCGCTCAGGTGAGCTAAAAATACATTTACTCCAATGTTAAGTTTATGATGTTGATCTTGGGGAAAGGGGTGGAGAGGGGTGGGGGGTCATGGATTTGCTGTAGCACAATAGAGGATCATCAGATGAATGCATGTATGAAATATCAAAGCGTTCCCTGTAACGAAACAGAAGTTACACAACATTTACCCCAACGTTAAATTTATGAACATGCTAAGTTTGTGAACTTGACCTTTGGGTAAGGGTTGGGTGGTGGGTTGTGGATTTGCTACAGCATGATAGAGGGTCATCTGAGGAATGCATGTATGAAATAACAAGGTGTTCCATGAAAGGGAACAGAAGTTATAAGACATTTACCCCAACGTTATGTTTATGGACGCCGACGCTGACGACGACAACGCCGGGGGTATGCCATAAGCTCTTATGCACTTCGTGCAGGCGAGCTAAAAATCATAAAATTAAAGGAATTAAAATAAATGGAACAGAATATAAACTAACACAGTTTGCAGATGATACTAGTGCCTTCTTGGATGGATCAAGTGAATCACTAAATGAAACACTTAATGAACTGGAAATGTATGCCCATATGTCAGGACTTAAAGTTAATTTTGATAAAATACAAGTTATTTGGATTGGGGCAAATTTTTTAGCCAACACTCAATTAAAACAAAATGGAAACTAAAGTGGGGAAATAACAGATTTAAATTGCTGAACAGAACAGAACATATCATTTATGAAAGGTTGGAATTACTTTTGATACAGATTAAGAAACAAGAGGGCCATGATGGCCCTAATTCGCTCACCTGACTCCATGAACACCAGAGGAGAATGTGACATTGAGTTTTAAAAAAATTGTGCTATTTTTAGATGGCGGTCATCTTGGATTAAGCGATGACTCTCATTTTACAAAATGTGAAAATGCTTCACCCAGCATCGGCCATGTGGTTCCTGAGAAAAAGACGTTAAAAATCTTGAATAAATAGACCTTTTGGTGGCCATCATGGATGACATAATCATCCGATTCCGAAAAATATTGCACCAGAGTGATCACCTCATTGATACCTTCAATTTGATATATGACATGACCATATTCAGTCAAAAATAAAATTTGACCCCAATTTGACCCCACGGGCCACGCCCATTTTTGACCCCGGGGTCACCATTTTAACAACTTTCAAAGAGCAATGTACATCGATCATTCCTACCAAGTTTCGTCGAAATCCAGCTAGCGGTTCATGAGAAGATTTTTTAAGAATTTATGCTATTTTTAGACGGCTGCCATCTTGGATTAGCGATGACCTCCATTTTAACAAATCTGAAAAGGCTTCACCCATGGACCATAACTTTTAAGTTTGGCTACCATGGGCAAGCGGTTCATGTGAAGAAGAATTTTGAAATCTCTAATAAAAGAACGACCTTTTGACATTTCGGCGGCCATCTTGGATGACATAACAATCCGATTTTGACAAAAAATGCACCTTCAATTTGATATATGAAATGACCATATTCAGTCAAAAATAAAATTTGACCCCAATTTGACCCCACGGGCCACGCCCATTTTTGACCCCAGGGTCACCATTTTAACAACTTTGAAAGAGCAATGTACATCGATCATTCCTACCAAGTTTTGTCGAAATCCGGTTGGCGGTTCTTGAGAAGAAGATTTTTTAAGAATTTGTGATATTTTTAGACGGCAGCCATCTTGGATTACGTAATGACGTCATTTTAACAATTTTGTAATCCCCCTACCTAAGGACCATGACCATGAAGTTTGGTGACTATAGACCCAATGGTTACCGAGGAGAAGACGTTTGAAAATGTTCACGGACGACGACGGACGACGACGGACGACGACGGACACATTGCGGTAACAATTGCTCACATGAGCTTCGCTCAGGTGAGCTAAAAATTGTGAACATAAATTTCTCGGAAAAAATGAGGCTCATAAAAGAAACCAGATGGTCGCGGCCCGCATGTCGAGCCCGCCGAGGCATTTGATGGTATTTTTAAATCGGACGGATGGACGGACGCACGGACGCAGGGACGTACCAACATTTTGGGTTTATGGGCTATTTGCTATATAAAAGATCAAAAGACTAGCCCCTAAACTTCAAAAGGTTTTATGGGCTAACGGAATGAGTTCAAAGGAGTTCAAAGGATTCTTTTGTCTTAGGCTCCTCCCCCTAGCCCCTAAACCCCCTAATGTTCGCCCGTCCACGGACGCACGGACGCACGGACGCACGGACGCACGGACGCACGGACGCACGGACGCACGGACGCACGGACGCACGGACGCACGGACGTCATTGTGATCACTATGTCTCACTTTCCACAAGCGGGCTCGACAAAAATCAACAGCTGGAACAAAAGGTGGCTCGACAAAAATCAACAGCTGGAACAAAAGGTACGTACTTAACACCATTAATTAGGCCGAATCACAGTCATAAAGTCTCTTCTTCTCCCATCTTTAAATCACCTCTTTATATCCCTTCCTAACCCCAGTCAAACATGTGTTAAAGGTACATGCCCACTCAGCAGGCACAAAATGTTCTTTACATCAGAGACATTTTCTGGCAAAATAAACATTCATTCCCCATTATTCCACGTTTTGATTGACATTATTATACATTTTATATCGGACGTAAATTTATACACTGATATCAGGGGCGATAACCGTGTTTCCTTAAAATGTTAACGAACATTACTATTTATTCTCTGTATTTATTTTTTGATGTGTAATGATCATACTTAATAATCTATCGAAAATATTAATTTTTCAGGTAACACATTTTAATTAGTATAAATAATTAAACAAGAGGGCCATGATGGCCCTAATTTGCTCACCTGACTCCATGAACACCAGAGGAGAATGTGACATTGAGTTCATGTGTTATAATAAAAAAATTGTGCTATTTTTAGATGGCGGTCATCTTGGATTAAGCGATGACTCTCATTTTACCAAATCTGAAAATGCTTCACCCAAGGATCTTAACTTCCTATGAAGTTTGGCCAGCATCGGCCATGTGGTTCCTGAGAAAAAGACGTTCAAAATCTTGAATAAATGGACCTTTTGGCGGCCATCATGGATGTTATAATCATCCGATTCTGACAAATATTGCACCAGAGCAATCGCCTCATCGATACCTTCAATTTGATATATGACATGAGCATATTCGGTCAAAAATAAAATTTGACCCCACGGGCCACGCCCATTTTTGACCCCGGGGTCACCATTTTCACAACTTTGAAAAAGCATTGTAAATCGATAATTTCTACCAAGTTTAGTCGAAATCCGGCCAGCGGTTCATGAGAAGATTTTTTAAGAATTTATGCTATTTTTAGACGGTGGCCATCTTGGATTAGCGATGACCTCCATTTTAACAAATCTGAAAAGGCTTCACCCATGGACCATAACTTTTAAGTTTGGCTACCATGGGCCAAGCGGTTCATGTGAAGAAGAATTTTGAAATCTTTAATAAAAGAAAGACCTTTTGACATTTCGGCGGCCATCTTGGATGACATAACAATCCGATTTTGACAAAAAATGTACCAGAGTGATCGCCTCATTGATACCTTCGATTTGATATATAACATGACTATATTCGGTCAAAAATAAAATTTGACCCCAATTTTACCCCACGGGCCACGCCCATTTTTTACCCCGGGGTCACCATTTTAACAACTTTGAAAGACCATTGTACATCGATCATTCCTACCAAGTTTCGTCGAAATCCGGCTAGCGGTGAGAAGAAGATTTTTTAAGAATTTATGCTATTTTTAGACGGCGGCCATCTTGGATTAGCGATGACCTCCATTTTAACAAATCTGAAAAGGTTTCACCCATGGACCATAACTTTTAAGTTAATGACTTCAGCACCCGATGGGGTCTAGAGGGTAGTTGGACATCACATTTTTTTTCTTCACAAATTAAGGATCGATTGTCCATTCCCGACTCGCTGAATTAAATTTACATCTCAGAAAGCGGGAGGAACGTTTTCCTGTGTAGCCAATATGACTGACGGACGGGCTTACGTTTTTATATTTGGGTGGGTTTGAATTTTTGATAATGGAGTTTATCATTTGAAAAAAAAGTACCGTTAAATTGCGATGCCTCGAAATGCGATGGCTCGTAATGTCGGGCTTGCTCGAAATCGCGGTCCCAATAATGTTCCCTATATGTTTACTGTAATTTACATGCGATGGCTCAAAATGCAACTCATCGAAAAATGCGATCCCTCGAAACATTTTTCAAGTCCCGCGGACCCATTTCTCGCTATTTTGCTATACGATGACTCGAAAATCATGTCGAAGTTTGTGTTTGGCTAATTTTCACACCGCGTCCGACTTATTTATGTGGTTACCCAGGAGTTACAACGAAAAATGCCCATTAATAATACCGCACTTACTAGTTAGGCAGAGTTGACTGGTCGTGACAAAAAGGATTTGCTGTACTGAATTTCCGATCAGTGCAACATTAAATCGGCCTGTACATTCAGTTCAGGACCTGAAATGTTCGTCCTCGACAGCTATTCATGATGAATAATTTAGTGAAATAGTAAAACCATGTCAAGTTGCAGGAGTCTGCAAGTTGATCAGCGTTTACACTGGTCACAAATTGGGTCGCAACATTTTACGATTCATATGACTGATTCCCGAGTTTTTATGGGCGCCGTATAACAACATCGTTTGAGCTGGGCCCATACACTACTGTTTCGAGTGACGTCACAACCACCTGCGACATTAATTGTGTGCGCCACTATTTATAGTAAATACTGGAGCTTTTCTCATTTGATAATAATTGAAATACACAGACAGTTTTGTAAATACATTTAAATACATTTTATTTAATTTTACATGATAACTATAATCTGCGAATAAATACTATTATGATCTAAAACATAAATACACTCTATTATGCTTCATTATTTCTTAAATCCGACGGGTGAAAGATGCGATCACTCAAACAAAATATGCTGGCCCGTGGCATTTCGAGCCATCGCGATTTCACTGTATATACATAAACCTGTAATATGTATATGTCAAAGTCGGAAAAATGTGGAGATGGAACATACATGGTTGTATAATTATAACAACATGTCCCGATAAAAATAGCGGCAGTATACCCTCTCGTTTGGAATAATTAATTTTAAATTTGCAATTTAGTTTTGTTGCGTTTCAGAAAAAGTACATTCAGCGCCTTCGTAAACAAAGAAATGAGTGACCAACTAAGCCGTGCTAAAAAGCACTGTGGCGTATATACATACATTTGGAATTCATACCTGCACACTATAATCCAGTCAGTGATTTACACACCAAATTTATCTCAATCACAAAATTTATTTCTTTGGAATGACGCTCCACTAACTTGACCCTGCGACATTTGTTCGAAGCGGCTTATTTGAATTTAGATGTGTTGAATCTGCAAATCGGGAATGTATGTTTATGCTTTATATTATATTTAAGTATTTACACGCCTCCGACTAGAACGGCCCTGCTAATTTGTATCTGAATCCAGTGTTTAGTACAATGTAGTAAGTAAATTAACATCAGATTTCTTAAATTTGTAAATGTTGGAGACCTGTGCATATGTGCAGTCTGATCAGGGTATGCAATGATTGCGAATATATTAGTAAAATATATGCTATACATTCATATAACCATATTTACAAGTGGTCATTTAAAAAAATATTTACATTGTTATCAAACGGCAATCGTACGGCTGATTCAATATGATATTTTTGAAAGTCGCTAAAAGTTACGCGACAAGGTACATGTAAGTGGTAACAGAATGAGATACAGATACAAATTAGTAGGCTACGTCCATGGTTGCTACAATTATGTTCGCAGTAAATATGTGACACAATACCAACACACTAAATACTAAAACATGGTTGGCCCAGTGTCAACATGATGCGATATGCCAGGAGCCGCGTATATATGGCACTACCATAATTTTACATCTGTGATACGCTTAAATTTCCAAATTGTATTGTTACCGTATGTCGATTTTCGAAATATTCAAACTGCAAGAGTAAAAGAGGGTGATTTAGTTTCAAATTTCATATATATATTATAAACCAGATGGCCGCGGCCCGCATGTCAAGCCCGCTGAGGCATTTGATGGTATTTTTAAAATCTTTAACGCAGATTTCGGACGGACGGACGGACACCCGGACGTCATTGTGATCACTATGTCTCGCTTTCCGCAAGCGGGCTCGACAAAAACATTTGCAATATGCCCAATTTGTATAAAACTAATCGACAAAATCACTACGTGAAGGAAACCGAAAACTATCTGGTTTTCACAGAGCGCAGCCTATATATATAAATGTTTTATTAAGTCGTTTGATAATATCACCACACATTTTATCTCCATATTTTATTTTAATTTTTCAAGATTTTTGCACCAAATTACCACTTTTTTCCCAAAATGACAGCTTTCCTACCCTCTGATTTTTGGCGATTTTTTTTATGCAGCATATTTTTCCCGAATTATTGGCAATAATGGCAGTTGTGTTGCAGAGACTTTTGGGTCAAATGCTATATTCCCTGGCCTATAAATATGTAGATCTGTGTAAGTCTGTGGGCCTGTGACCTTGGGATCAGCGGGGGTCAGACGGTCATGGATTTATCACAGCATGATAGTAGACCCTTAGAGGAATACATGCGTGAAATATTAATAATTTTTGATGAAGGAAATACATGTACTTCAATGTTAAGTTTTGTAAAGAGACTAAGTATGTGACCTTTACCTCGGGATCAGCGGGGTTTGTATAGCCTTAGCGGAATGCATGGGTGAAATATTAAGAATTTTCTATGAAGAAAATAGAACTTAACATATTTCTCTGATGTTAAGTTTAGTGACAGATGCACAAACGGGCGGACAACCTGAATCCAGTATACCACCTCACACCTCATTGTGGGGAGTATAATTATTAATCCAAATATTTTGTCAGAGCTCCAATAGCATGTCTACCCACCTTGACCGCTAGGCTTGTCCAGTCATTAAGAGAACTGTTATTATTTTTTTGTATGAAAAGTGATGTAACTGTAGCATATAATGGTCTACGGAATTGGTAAACAAAATTTGACATAAAAGTGTTTTACTGATCTTGTCAAGGTCAATGAATGTCACGTGAATGGTGTCATGAGTAGGTCACATTATGTTCACATGTAACAAGTGTTCAAGTATTTAAATAATCCTTCAAGATATACTAAACTTGTGGCTCAGTAGTATAGTGGGGATGGAAATGATACCACCGAGGTTGGAGGGTCTTATCGGTGCTGAATATGGTCCCACCTACCACAAAAAGTGTAAAAAACTTTCATGTTAAACATGTTATGACAAATATGACAAATTATGAGAAAACCCATGACAGAAATTTTTATGTTAAACAAGCAAAAACAAAAAGGACCAGAAATAATGGCGGAGGTCGATGAGCAGAGTGAAACGGTCAAGGCTGGAAGGAGAACTGTCGAGCTCACCTTTCATACAGAAGTTGGTGGTATTATTTCCGATAGGATAGTAGATAAACTGATGCCCTATATCACTAACAATTTTCATCTTAGGTACGCGTATTCCTACAACCTGAAGCATATCGATGAGGTTGATTCCAAAGGCCAGCCTAAAACTATTACATTCTACAAGAATATCGGAGGGAGTCATTGGATGTCATCCCTCTCCGACGTAAAGCGCTGGGTGGCTGTTCAGGAGACCAGGCGGATGGACATCGATAAAATCTCTCGCCCAAACACGAAGTGGACGTTCGTAAGATAGGTGGAAGTGTGTGTCAAGCTCGTGCAGGGAAAGAGCGGGAAGGATTTGGGTCTTAAGTCAAAGTTCGCGGGGGGAGGGCTGCTACCAGAGTGGCTGTGAAATAAGAAAGGTATGTATTCTCTAGACCGGTACGATGACTGATTGTGTTTATTTCGATGTTTAGCGATTCACAGTCTCGAGCAGATAGGTGCTGTGCTAAAGCGCGGGAGCTCAGTCAGGAGTATTTTGGTAAGAGGAAACCAAACCCAGTTCCATTTGATAAGTTAAAGAAGGTCGAAGAGAAGTTTAAGGTTGGTATTGAAGTGTATGAACCCACAGAGGACGGAGTCTGGTATTTGAGAAAAAAACCAGCACATTACGCCGCAGTCGGCACCAAACATATGGCCATCGGATTATTCCAAGACCACGCATTCCTTATAACCAAGCTTAAAGGAATCACCCACACATACTGTTGCGAAGAGTGCTCCCAACGATTCACACAAGCCTGCCACCTGACAAGGCACGCACGCACCTGTATGCGAGGGGAGACCCAAGTAATCTGCGAAGGTAAGATCCGCGTACGAAAGGGCATTCTTCCCGAAAAGCGCGAAGAGCTACGGCACATTGGAATGGATGGGGCGCGTTGAGAAGGAAGAAGGCATACCGAACAGTGCGGGCACGGTGGCGAGCGCTGGATTGCCGGAGCACCAGTAGACGGTTACTGTCAGGAAAATAACACAGTGTACCAGTATCACGGTTGCTATTGGCACGGATGCCCGGCACACTCCATAAACAGGCGTGACGAGTTTGTCAACACCACCAGGCGGGAGAACATGATTACAAAGGCTGGGTATGAGTTAGAGGTGATGTGGGAGCACAACTTTAAGAAATCTGGTAAAGCTTTAAAAACAGGATTGTGAACGACTTTGAAGCGTATTTGAGTGAAGACGGCCACGAGAGGAAAACGGATTCCCTCGAGTTTGAAACCGAGCATGTCCCGATTAGCGTGAGTATTGGTGATACACTGCAGCTCCATTATAACGCGGTCGCGTATAGCGCGATCTCCATTATAACGCAGGTCTCTCGTGGATCCCAAAAATAAATTTAAAAAAAAAGGAAAAAAAAAAAGAAAAAAAATCGTCGGACGTCGTAGTCATCGTTAATTAGTTGATTGGTGATTTCTGCAAGTTTATTCAAACAACGAAGTTCAAAGTCCATGAAAGGATTATTGTTAGTATGTTAGCAAATGTAATACATGTACCTTTAATCAGGTAATCATGTAAATAGGCATATTTATTAATCTATTCAATAGCGCTCATCTGCCGAGCAAGAAATCTGCTATAAATAGAATGCCTAAATCTGACCGAGTAAGACAAACATTCAGGCTTGCACACTTTAGCCTGCATTAAATGCAGTTTGCATTGTTCTGGACTTACACAGACCATTATGAAAGTTTACTGATGCATGTATTTGTCCTACTATTGGAAACACACAAATTGGTGACGTATGTGCAGATGAGCGCTATTACACATAATTGTCGCTAATAAATGGTTGCATATTCGATTGCCTTACTTTTTCTTAACTCCCAGGTGTAGTATTTAGCGTTCTATAAATAGACTGGTGTTTCAGCATTATCTGGGTATCGGATCACGTGGTCTATTGCTTACACTGCAGCCCACGGCAATCTCGCTTAAATCGTAAATTTCATTCATCAATATGACTTGCAGCGTAAACAATAGATCACGTGACCCCACATCCTGATATTATGCACGTATCAACCGCATGAATAGGCAGGACACGTGATCATAGGCATTATTTATTATCAATTAATCCGTTTAAGCGTCTGTTGATCGTGAGTAGTATACATTGTAATAAGCGTCTGTCTATCACGAGCACTATAAAACGTAATAAGCATGATTTTATAAATAACTCATATGTTTAATATGTCATAGGCATTATTAATAATTACTTTAACTTCTGTTCAAATAACATGATTTTATATGGGTCCGTTGCTAATGAAATTCCCGCAATAGTTGGTAACCGAAATGTGAATGATACCAGTAACCCGTGCAGTACCAGTACCCGTGCATGTCCCGAAATTTAATAACGCGGTCGGATTCGATCGCGGTTTGAAATCTTGGACCCCGACCACCGCGTTATAATGGAGCTGCAGTGTAGTATGTCTTCAGAAATATCTCACATATGTGACACAGACCCCGCGCGGTTGGTGACTAGGTTTATGGAGGATTTGCAAAAGCGCGGGAATGCCATCAGGGAAGAGGTAGGCCCCCAGATATGGACACCCTGCGGGAGCGGCAGGCTGGGGAGATTGAGCAATGGATATGTCAGGTACCGGTAATCGGGTTCAATTGCAGCAGGTACAACATAAATCTTATCAAGAAGTACTTAGTTGGCGAGCTGTCTGATACAACCAAAAAGGTAATGGTTGGCAAAAGGGAAAACGCTTCGATATTTCTATTCACACCCGAGTTCAGGTTTCTGGATGTTGCACTGTACCTAGGGCCAGGAGTCGGTTATGACCGGTGGATTAAAGGGTACAGCTGTGAAGCGCAAAAGTCCTTCTTCCCCTACAAATGGTTTAATTCCCCAGACAAACTAGATTATCCCGGACTGCCGGATCTGGAACACTGGTATTCGAGACTTGCTGGTAAACACTTGATCGATGCGGAGTGCCGCGCGATTTTTAAAGCGAAAAAGATGACCACATTCCGGGAGTGGCTGAAGTATTATAACGATTTGGATGTCTCACCTTTCCTGGAAGCATTGGGGAAAATGTGTCGATTTTATAAAGACAAAGGTGTTGATATTTTCAAGGATGCCGTAACTTTGCCAGGTGTGGCGATACAGTATTTGCTGCGGGGAACGGTGTCTGATAACCCTTTCAATGACAAGCTTCAACTTTACGCGCCACAGGAGGAAACCTACGAGATGCTGCAGAGGGCTCTTGTTGGAGGTCCTTCCATTGTATTCTCTAGGTATGCGGAAGCCGGAGTGTCTAAGATCCGATCCACTCCAGAAGGGCACGGCAAACAGTGCAACGCGGTGCTGGGATACGATGCAAATGCTCTGTATTTGTCCACACTGTGTAAAGAGATGCCGTGGGAAAAAGAGACGATCACGACGGCCAAATCTCCCAATAATCCAATTATTATCAAACAATTCTGTAAGAGAGTGATGGACGGTAAGTGGTTCGGGTTCGCCGAGGTGGACATCGAAGTGCCAGAGAACCTGAAGAATAAATTTGAGGAGATGTCGCCCCTATTTATAAACAGGGTTGTTCGCGAGGAGGAAGTTCCCCAGCACATGATGAAATATCTGAGCGCCACGGGCCGGACTCGCGGTGATGGGAAAAAGTTAGTTGGGGCGCTATCGGCTCAGAAAGTGTTGCTGTATGAACAACTATTACGTTGGTATCTCAAACAAGGGTTGGAAGTAACTGGAGTGTACCGCTTATTAAACTACTATTCGGGAAAACCCTTCAAGTGGTTTGCGGAGGATGACACAGCAGCTAGACGAACTGGCGACGTAGATAGCAGCAAAGCTGTAGTCGCAGACATAATGAAACTACTCGGTAATTCGTGTTGTGGGAAAATGATAGAAGCGGCGGAAAGACATTTGAATACGACTTACACGAAAGACGAGGAATGTGTTGATAAAGCGTTGCGATCCGTCTTCTACGATGATTTGACAGAAATAGGAGATGCGTACGAAATATCGAGCAGAAAATCGAAATCATCCGTAAAGCGACCGTTTCACTGTGGGATTGCCGTGTACCAATTGGCGAAGTTGAGAATGTTGGAGTTTTACTATGATTTTCTAGATAAGTATGTGGATCGGAGCGATTTCGAATTGATACAAATGGACACAGATAGTATGTACATAGCCACTAGTGGGAGGGATCTGAAAAAATCAGAAAAAAATTGGTTGGCCTGGGGTAAGTGGAGCGGACGCGAACCAGGACTTTTCAAGATGGAATTTCAAGGGGATCGAGCAATCGCACTATCGAGCAAGTGCTACTTTGTAGAGAAGGTGGGTTTGCCAACCGGAGTTGGAGGTAAGACCAAGCATTCCTCCAAAGGAATGAGTAAACGAACGAATAGTGTAGATTGGGACCGGTATAAAACCGCACTCGAGGGATCTTATGATACAGCGGAAAACAGAGGATTCCGCATGAATAAGGGAGTTATGAAGACATATTCCCAGCACAAGCTTGGGCTATCCGCCTATTATGACAAGCGGCACGTGCTGTCTGATAATATTCATACAGAGCCATTGATGTAGGAGAAGCAATGCATTGCAAAAGGTAGTTGAAATTCCATTTTGGAACGGATTTTAAGGCCGAGGGGTTGGCGTGGGATAAATGGAGCGAAAAAAAAGGGGAGAATACTAACCAAAAGACTCTGTGACGAGAGTCTGACTGGCGAAAAGGCTCTGACGATAGCCTGACCAACTATGACGACTGACGATCTGGGGGTAGCTGGGTGTCAGAAGGCACCGCAAGAAGTTCTTTGCGAACAAACCCACGCGATGGACCATCATCCAAATAGTAGAGCACGGGCTCATCGGGTTTGGTAATAGATCGATCCAGATGATATACATTGAAAGACCACATGGGATCAGTCGCGCGGCGGCGACCACCCTCGAGCTCTCCCGGTTGATAGAGGTACCGGACGGTAACATCCGACGGAGGCCGTTTCTCCGCTAAACCAACGGGTCGCCCGCGCGAGACGGCAGATGGTTTGTGCGCCACTATTTTCGACTTGATGGCATCTACGGGCTTTTTACCAATCAATCTGGTCACCTCGCCATTCAGTGCGGAGACCACGGCGGGCAGCCTGGTCACCCACTCGGTCGATCGCGTATGAGGGTCTACAAGCTCTTTCGCATATTGGTGCCCGAACAGCCTCTCAGCCTGTGTTCGATTGAACCGCTCAACGATCCCCTGGTCCCGGTGGATGTTGATGCGGCTGCATCTAACAGAAACGTCGTGTTTAGCCAATAGATGAGAAACCGCGCCCATAAACTCGCGGCCGGGATCGACCTGGAGAAGATTCGGCCACTTCAGAGGACTCCTCTTATATATTCGGGAAAGAGCCTCGGCCACCTCCTTAGACTCTTTAGTGGACAGTGGCTCAGCCCCCTTATAGCGACTCGCTACGTCAACGATTGTCAGTGCGTACTTGTACGTCTTGCGACTGACGCGATCGTGAGGGAGAAATAGGAGGTCAGCTTGGTGGACTTCGTTCGGCACCGGCACGTCGAATTTCGGCTGCGGAATATTGTGAGGCAGGGGCAAATAGATCTGCCAGATGGCCTGCTTCTTGAGCAATTCCTTGACTGCGTTTTCGGTAACCTTGGTCGCCGCCGCGAGGTTCTTGATGGCCGCGAGCCCCTTCCAGTAGCCGTGGGGGCTGTAGTATGTGTTCGCTAATTTGCGCGCTAGGCGAACCGATAGTTTGCTATCAACCTTGCGCGTGTCCATCGTATGCGAGGTATTCTAGTCGAACAGTCTCCAACATGCCCTCTCCAGATCGTCCGGTAACTGTGTCGGCGATAATAACCCTTTGTTGGAAGTTTCGCTGCAGCTGCTGGTTGAGTTCCAGCTCAGGAGCGGGAACTCGGAGGAATCTGTTACAACGAGCGTTGTTTAATGCTATTTATTAATTTACTTTTACTTATTTTAGACTTGGGGAATTAGGCTCAATTTGATCGAAAGATGAAAAGACAAAGACACATGTTGATTCTATACTGTAATATTCCTGGCTCCCTGGCAACCCAAACAATGGCCTTTATACTTGGCAACGCGGACCTTATAGAAAGCACCTGACCACTCGGCATGAAATGCACACAATGCAGACTTTTCCTGAGAACTGTGTTTGTTCAACACAGTTCAAATTGCTATAATTAATTACTCATTGAATGCAAACCTTAGATATTACACATGCACAATTCATCCATTCATCTACATACACCCAGCAAATATCAATGACGAAATGAAATCAGAACTATGTCTAAATTGGCTTTTAATACGAAATATCAAAGTCAATTTAGACAATTCGGACTGTCTTCTGAATCATATCTGGAACTAACTGTAATAGCAAATTGACTGTAAACAACTACATGTTATGTATTATCTTTTTGACTCGGTGTAGCTCAAATACTGTCATCAAGGGTACAGTCTCAAAAGAGTTATTACGTGATTATATGAATTGCACAATAACAATTGCAGACAACAATTAAGAATTTCCACAGCGATGCTGCATTCATTTTGTGTGACCCCAAGCTATTTGACCGGGGCACAACGCCCATTAAAAGAGGTCTGGTTTCTGCAGACAAGTTACTCAGAGGTCATGACCTGATTCCATATGAACAAAGGAGCAACCAGTCTAGTCTCAGCTTGGACAAAGCATCTGCATGGTTCAATCAGGGTTTGTACTGTTTGCCATTCAGTCCATCAAATTGGTACACTATAACAAATCTAACATCCACTTTGCGAAAAGGGTGGCCGCTTTTTCGTCCTCGCGCCACGTCTCTAGAGAGTCTTGGGCCAGACTGATCAGCCCCTTTGCGCCAGCTAAACGGTGTTTAAGGGCCATGTAGCCTACATCGATCAGATCAAAATAAAGCTTGTCAACTAACATCGTTCTATATATATATATATATATAGTCGCACCTGTACTTACGGCCACCTGTATTAAGCGTCTCCCTCCGTTAAGCGGCCATTTTATTTCCCCCCAATGAAAATTACTCTAAAATGCACCTGTATTAAGCGTGAACCTGTCTAACGCGGCCAACGGACAGGCAAAATCGTCCATTTTGCCTCGAAATCCTCGTTTTAGCGGCCATTCTCGGCAAAATATCGGAAATTCTAAAAAAAAAGCTGGGACCAAATTCGTTCAGATAATCCCCATTTCCCACCCAGTGACCTAAATCTCGCTAATTGCAGGCCTGCCAAACTGTTTACAATACCATTTCAATTTGTTTTATGACACCCGATTGTTTGACCAAATTTTCATCACATCATTACGCGATTCACTAAAATCATGCCTACCCGCTGTGACAATAAAAGTCAAGGACAAGGGTCGATAGTTTCAATAATTCCTCTAGCCAAACATTGCTTCTTGCTACTATAATTGTCAGTTCAAAACACGTGTTATTCTCGTGGCCGAGTTATTTATACAGTACAGCCAATCGCTGGTAAGTAAAAGCAGCCCTTAGTGGCATGATTGACAGGTTACTGTGGCGAAAGACGTCGGCAATATATCTATCAGCGATTGATCATGAACCCGCTATAGTTAACTCCCTCCGAATACTCTCAACCAGACAAACAAACACATGCAAACATGCGTTTATTTCAACCAAATATGGCTAATTGTATTGTCAGAAAACATGAAAAAGTCTGTAAATATCACGGACAATTTCGGCGATTTCGTACCTACGTAGTTTCGTCCTTTTGCAACTTTTTCCAATCGATGTTAACGTAACCCGATTTTTATGATAATTCAGTTTGGTATTCACTAAATATACAGAATTTATGCACATCCAGTTCATAAATGTATATTTTAAGGGAATTTAAACGGATTAATTTGCATGCATCATAATGTGCAAGTTATAGCGAGCGTGGCATGGGGACTGCTGTTATAAGCCGAGCTATGTTGACCGTGGCCTAACTACATACGCCAGACAAACTGGTGGTTTTCGGACGAACTGGTACATCTTGTAACAACAAACACGCGATTGACCCATCAAATTATTAAACATTCCGTTTGATAATCCATTCTATTGTGCATATTGTATTTACATTATCCAGTAGCGGATTCAGGGGGGGGGGTGGGAGGGGGTGGGGGGGTGGAGGCTTCAGAAATCCTGATTTTTCTTCTTTTTTTTTTTCTTTTTTTTTCTTTTTTTTTTCTTTTTTACACAAAGACGCATTTTGTGTTTGGCATTTCTAATTGACATAAGCGCCGCTTAGATCATTGAGTATTCGTAATTAAAGTAAACACTGGATATCATGATGTACATATGATATGAACTTAAGACAAGTTTGACTGTACATTAATTGTACATATAAATCTATATGGAACAAGTTATAAGTCGGTCCAAGATGAACCTTCATTAAGCACCCACCTGTGTTAAGCAAGCAATTTTGGACTTTCCCATGGCCGCTTGCTTAAGACAAGTTTGACTGTATATTATATAAAAATGTTTTTTAAAATAATTATTGCTTATTGCTTTTGCTTATTGATTCGCGCCGATATATAGTAGCTGATGAGACCCACCGCACCCATTCCCACGACGATGAACGCGATCTCGCGTTTTTTTTGGGCCTCTGACGGTACATAGAAATCTGAAATATGGGGCTCGGGATCCAGCGCCGCGAGAATTTTCTGCGGATATGCCAGCGCGTACTTGCGGTTGGCTTCTTCAAAGTTCCGGAAAGTTTGCGCGGCGTGATTCTTGCGGCGAAGTTCTTCGTTGACCCAGTCCAGATGAGCGGTTCATTTTTTCGACCATGCTGCGTCTGCGCTCTTGAGTTGTTCTTCAGCTAAATCGTAACGCTTGCGCTCATCATCCGCGTCCGAGTTTTTAGGAATTAACGAGAACAGAAAGGCTGAACGCCAATGCGCTCACCGCCGCACCACCTACGATTACTCCGATCGAAGCCATTTATTTCCATATATTAGCAGGTAGAATTCCAGCTTTAACTAGATTGGTCAGTAAGCGTGGCTTACGGAATACTCCCCGCGTGGGCCCAGGTACCCCTAAATATGTAAAATACAGGAATGCATGTGTGAAATATTACACATTTTAGACGAAGGAAATAGAAGCTATAACGTATTTCTCTGATGTTAAGTTTTGTAAAGAGACTAAGTATTTGACCTTGACCTTGAAATCAGCGGGGGTTAGACGGTCGTGGATTTGACACAGCATGTTAGTAGAGCCGTACAGGAATGCATGTGTGAAATATTAAGCATTTTAGATGAAGGAAATAGAAGTTATAACAATATTTATCTGATGTTAAGTTTTGCAAAGAGACTAAGTATTTGACCTTGACCTTGGGATCAGCGGAGGTTGGAAAGTCGTGTATTTGGCACAGCATAGTAGTAGAGCCTTACAGGAATGCATGTGTGAAATATTAAGCATTTTAGATGAAGGAAATAGAAGTTATAACAATATTTCGCTGATGTTAAGTTTACGGACGGACGGACGGACGGACGGACGGACGGACAACCTGACTCCAGTATACCCCCCACAACTCGTTGCGGGGGGTATAATTAGATAATCTCTAGTCCCAACTGCGGCCGCTACATCTAAAGTCACGAACCCTACGTCTCTCACGGTCATGTCCAATTTGGGAGCGGGCCCTCCTAAGGCCATCTTTGATAGTCGAGCAAACCCGATACTGAGACCCGATATTACCACGGCGTGATAAAGCGCATTCCCTATCATTTTACCATTGTTTTTAGCCATTACATATAGTGATTATTGCATATAAAAGGGATCGCGATTAATGTTTAAATGGGGCGCAATCGGTTTCGTAACTTCCTTCGGGACCGCCTCCAACAGTGTTGGGTGTTGTCTCGAAAGGTAGTTCCGCACACACAGGGTGCCAACAACTGCCAGACCACCACCAACAACCCACGGGATGATCCAGGTAGGAGCTGCAGCAATCCACGATTGCTCCGACAGTTCCTGCGGAGATTGAACCGCAGCTGTCTTCGGGTGTTTTGCTGTTTCTGCCCCCAACTCCAATTGCGATTGGGGCTCCTGAGCCGGAACAGATAACGACTGTTTGGCCTCTCGAAGCTCGGCGAGTATTTTATCTTGTTTAGCTTTTCGGGTGGCAGCCGCTGCCTGCCCAGCTGCCTGTCTTTTTGGGTTTTTGTGTCGTGCAATTGGGGATAGTTCCCCCAACTCCGTTGGAGGATCAATCGGAGTTGGAAGTGCTGCAATCGGGGATTGCTGTTTCGTCACGCAGGTGCTTGTCGCTCCAGTTCCAATTCGCGAATTGGGGGTGCGTCTTGTGTCATCATTTTCTGAGCTTATAGTTCGTGGGCATATATGTCCAAATTGACAGTGCTTAGCCGTGGTCAACGCGGTTGTCAGCGGAGCTAAGTACATTCCAAACTTGTGATAAATTGAGCAGCAGGCCGTTCTAAGAGTGTGTCCTACAAAAGGGTCAGTCTCTAAATCACCAATCAACCCCGCGGTGTCAGATATAGGGAGAATTGCACTGACAGCGGTAGTGTACAAATGAATAGCCGCCGCCCCAAGAGTTTTCGTCATCTCTGCCCCCAATTTGGATTCATACGCGCATAATTTTTATCAACCTCGACATCTGACATTTTATCCACCTGACAAACTGAGAGACGCCTACCGAAATACTGCTCCGATAGCCCCCCAGCAACCAGCGCAGCTAGCCGCTTGCGTCGCGTCGTGTTTTCATTTTCTTTCTTCCCACTGTTCCAATTCTTCCAATCGCAATTGGATTGGGGGTGCGGTTGGGTAGATACCGTGTCGGCAGTCGGGCCATCTTTCAGGAAAGATACCGTGTCGGCAGTCGTGTCATCTTTCAGGAAAGATACCGGAGCGACTGTTTCTTCCATTAGCTGATCGAGAAGTTCGTCGCAGTTCATTATTCCAACAGTGTTGGGTGTACTTTTCTGACTAGTCTTATAAGTTTTACATCAAACTGTTTGTAATTTTCTTAAAATTAATTATGAGTAACAGCAACTTGTTGCGAATAATTCAGTAATATTTAGTAGATTATTTAGTAAATAATTCAGTAATTCAGTAATAATTCAGTAATATTTAGTAAATATTTAGTAGATATTAGTAGATATTAGTAGATTATTTAGTAAATATTCAGTAATTCAGTAATTCAGTAAGTAATTGATAACTTCATAATTTGTGGGTTGATCAGTCTTTAGCAGAAGCTTGGCGTGCTTAGTTTCCGAAAGCATCTGTCGAACCTCCAGGCGCTCCTCGCGCATTGGGATAACGTCGTTCTCTCGAAGACAGTCATCGAATGAGTCTCGGTCCTTGCAGTGAAAGAGGGCGACCCATTTCGTTTGCTCGCGCAGATCCTTGAGGACGGCGTTGTACTTCTGAGTGGAGATCCCGCTTTGCCCCGCATGGCGGCCCGAAAATGCGAGCTCAGAGAGCATGTCCTTCATTTTGGTCATCGCCGCCTTGGCCGAGCAGTCGTCAATCACGTATAGGGTGGGCTCGCCCTGAAAGATTCGGTATAAACCACGCAGCCAATCGTGAAGCCTATCACCGGGGTCAATAACGTATACCTCAGGGTCGGTCCATATCCACGGGCGCCGCTGATAAGTCTCGTTGTGCCGCACAGTGGGACACAGGATCACAATGTGTCGAAAGATATCGCTGTAGGACCCCTCGAGCAAGTCGAGGATGAAAACCGTTTTTCCGCATCCTGTCTGCCCACATATTATGGCAGAGTGGGCATCACAAACTTTATTTTTATTTAAATCTTTAGATTTAGTAGAGTGCTGAGACATATCGACCATCTTCGATGTTGAGTTGTGCGTCTGTGATTATATATAGATACACGTTCAATGCGCCAGCTCCATCGCATGTCTAGCCATAACGCGTATTTGGTAGTCAGGAACTGCGCGAGGGAGACGTCCGAGAGCTGCAGGACTTTGGTAACCGCGGCAACCTCCGGGGAGCGCTTAGAGCCGGCAGCAAACTGCTTTCTGACTTCGCTCTGATAGTAGGCATGTGACTCTCCAGCAACTCAAAGTCGAACGGGATGTAGAAGCGGTTGCCGTAAGCGGCCGCGATCGCGTTGTCGCTCGCGTTGTTATCTGCCTTGTTACCAGCCCCGATTCTAAGTTTGGTTACGTTCTTATTTTTGCTGGTGTCAATACCCTGATAGACCGCATTTTCGCGCTCTTGCGCCGTCTTCCACAGGTCCTGATAGCAATGGTAGATGTCGCTGTCGTCGATCGACATCACCTCATTACCAGAAATCTTTATCATGGTCTTCTTGACGATGGCGCGACCCAGGTTCTGAACGACGGTTCGGTCCACGTCCGTCGACGTCAGCGAAATAGTGAAAGCGAGGCAAACAGTCCCCGGCACAATGACGTCGTTAGCTCCGAGGTTGGGGAAGCGGGCCAAGAGCTGCTGGTTCTGGTAGATCGTCGATGGGTTGTTCGTAATAACGACGCTCTGTCTCACACCTTTCGCCCCGAGGGGCTCCCGCAGTCTGCGGTATGGATTGAGTTTGCGGCCGTATTGACTCAAAGACATTATTGAAACTAAATACTCTATTAAACCCGTATGTTTTTTCTTTAATACATCGCTAAAGATGGCTGATTACGATATGGAAGAATTCGGCCGCGACCGAGACGATGCCCTCGATGATGACATCGATGATGATGACTTCGAGGATTCCCTCACGACCTTCGATAAAACACCCTTCATAGAGACTCCAGTTCCAATTAGTGAATTGGGGGAAATAGGTGGCGCTACCAGCACCATTAGTCAAAGTCGGGAATTACTCGAGGGAGCTGTAGACGACTACTACAGTTTGGCAGAAAAAGGTGAGGTCCCAAACAAGTCGGATCCGCGAAACAATCTCGAGGGTTCTGCACGAGGCGACGACACTCGGTGAGCGTCTTCGCACTCTGTTCAGAGAGCAGGGCGTCACAATAGTAAGCATCCTCGCACCTCTCGGCATGACTATATCGGCCATAGTTCTAGCTTTCACTGGCGGTGCTGCTGCTGCACCCGCACCAGCAGCCGCACCATCCGGTGGAGCCAAAGAGTGGGCAAAAAAGCATCTAAAAGCCCTCGCCAATCTCCTGGCTAAATTAGCCGGAAAGGCGGCTGCCGCGCTGCCTGGGCTGATCGGGAGTGTCATCTCCTACTTGTTATCTATATTATCAAACCCGTGTTCACGTTACCGTTGTAGCCGATTTTTTGATTGGCGGTGGCGATTACGATCTGATTATTGTAACCGTCAACCGGGTCGTCTCGTAGTATCATATTGCTCGGCACCATATAAAGACCAAATCCAAATGCATAGTCTACTGGGGTGCGGGCAGTCTGCAAAACGTCTTGATAATTCTGGATCGCCGCCGGGAGGTCCACCTTAGCTGAGATGGCGTCCTCAACATTTGCCTTTCCCGTGCCCAGTATAGCACCGCGTGTTTGCTTCTGTGAGCCGAGGATGGCCCCAGACGTATATGCGAATGGAGTCGTTGAGGCGAATAACCCCGCCCTGCGTAAATCCAGTGCTTTTATCTAACATAAATGTGGTCCACGCATTTCGCATCTGTGGAGTATCACCCTGGTCTAGGTATTCCACGTGGGCTACTTCAGTAGGTAGCGAAATTTAGCTGGTTCTGCCAGAAGTTCATATGGGAAAAATACCAGCTTAGTACTACATCTTGGCTAGTAGTCTTTGGAACTACATATTTCTCAAACATATTAGGGAAATTGGTGACAAAGCCACTGTCCAGTCTAACTGTTATAGTTGGGTGTACAAGGGGTTAACAACGTCTTTTTGCGTATATTTACCACCAACTTTGTAGTTTGCCTTTGAATTGAAGGTAAATGCCTTGATATCCATTTAAAGATATTATTATGTTTGCTACTATCACTAATGTTCAAAAAGAGAGTTGTGAACTTCAGAAATCAATCGACAACTGCTGTGGAAAACGCCGGGTAGGCCTCAGATCAATCACCTTCACGGTTGGGTGGCGAAACTTGGGGGAGCGCAAAGGGTTTTACTATGTGAGGGATGGACAACAAGTAAGTGTAAAGCTGCCTCCCGGACTGTGGGGAGCATGACAGCTCATAGACTTTTTTTCCACAGAGCTTGGCGACGAAGCCAGTCTCTCGATATCGAAGGCTACCGGGCTCGCAACATTAACAGCCCCCGACAGTGCTGTGATAACTATATCAGACCCATTAGGCATTCGCCTCGGTTTCAGCCGCCCACTTAAAAAGATTGTTTACCCTCGGGGCCAAAAATTTGTTGGAGATGTGCCTGTGGATCTAGCCTTTACCAAAACCCTCAAAATACATTTGAACCAGTTGAACACGTCGTACAACTTGTTAAATGGGGCCCCGAGCACACTACTTAAAACAGTGCCCGCCAGTGATTGTTATTTTGGGGTGACATTAGACTTCCCATCCCCCCCGAGATGAAAGTTTTGGAATCTGGACACATCCACAAATTTAAGGTCTCTATCCTTGACGACCGAGCAAGAGAGTTGAATAACTATTATCAGATTTCGATTGTTCTCGAAATTTCGAAGAATTAGACACAAGCTACCCAAATTTATAACAACCAACATTATGAGTATATACGGGCCAGATAGTTCTTCCAATTCCAATCGCGATTGGTTGTCCCCATCGAAATACAAGGATGGTTCAGGTGGTGGATTCACCCCCACAGAGAGTGGTTTTTTAACTACCGGGAAAACCGTAGCACTGGTTGATGACACTGTTACTTCAGCAACAAAGCACATTCGTAGAAGTATAACACAACTGAGAACGGACGTCCTAACATCTATAGCACAAGTTCACCAAGAGGCCCGGACGGGGATTGAGGAAGTCCGGACGGGTATTGAGAAAGTCCGATCAGATACACAGACGGACCTTACGGAAGCCAATGGGATGTTGCGCTCTGAGGACCAGACAGCACTAGGCGGAAAAATAACCGAATTTCGGGAAGAGGCCCATACAGAGTTTATGGAAGTTTCCGATAAACTAAACCGAGTTCGTAAAGACGTGAACAAAGCACTTGAGGATACCTCTGAAAAGGTTTGTGTTGATGCCCATACCGCTATCAAGAAGCTTGCCGCATTGTTGGACACATCTGTAGAGCAGTTTAAGTTATTACGCCGCAGAAAACCCATCATAACAGTTTGGGCTGAGAAGCGGGGCCCATTGAATGAGAGGATCTATGAATATTCATTTGGTGCCAAAGCGAGCAATAGATATGGGGGATACGTCATGACATCTCAAGGTACACTTCTACGAATGGCGGTCTGTTCGGTTAATGCTAAGGGTAAACCTGTGGGCGCGGTCATCGTAAATCTTGTACTGGATGGGGAAGAACGGGTGGTTGGAGTCACTAAACTCGCTGGACAGAGTTCAGCGGTGGTTTTGTTCGCCGGTGACGATCAAATTAGACTTTCCGAAGGTAGTGTTATTAACTTTGTTACGAAAATCGCTGACCCAGCGAGTTCTTCCACTGTTGTGACATTGTTAATTGAACTCGATATATGAACGAATCACCGCTTCCGAGCACGCTTCCAATTTTCAAACCCAATCCATCAACGCTGTTGAAATTGGATGATAATGGTTTTGGCGAAAGAAGTTCAGATTTTAGGTTGGAAAATATCGTCGAGATGCAGCAGATTCTAAAACAAGAGGGGGAAACTCGGAAAATGAATGCTAAAAAATATAGACGTGCGGCAAACATAGTGGAGGGGGCGAGCACCGTGCTGGCAGCAATTTCTATAATGGGTGGGGCTAGAGCAGCCGCATTATTGTCTACAGTCGTGGCAATTCCCATTGCGGGGGGTTTGAGCGGGGTAGCCGCTGGGGCGGGGTTGTTATGTATGGTGTTTAGAGTAGTGGGGAGAAAATTCGAAAATAAAAGTAGAAAGCACGACAGAATATCGGTTCTCGCAAGGTCTAAGAAAAATAGCATCGACGTTATCGTGTCCAAAGCGTTGGCCAATAACAATATATCAGACGCTGAATTTGAGTCGGTGGTGGAGGAGATGTCTCAATATGAGGATTTAAAAAGTACTATTAGAACTAAGGCGCACGCCACCCTTCCCAAGATTGAGAATACTGATTGGGATAAATTTAGGTTAAAACTGGGAGATAAATAAAATGGGGGGGGGGGGGGGAAGTTACAACACCCACTGACCACCATACATTTCTATAACCGCAAACTGTCCGTACCAGGAAGCAATCGTGTTACCGCGTGACGCAATCACCTCTCTCATATATATAGATCGCCTCGATAGCTTGGTGCATAAACCAATATACACCGTGGCCTCGATAAGGTGAAATGCACTCAGGCTACGCATCGGCTGGTTAGCAAGGAATTACGTTATCATTATCGTTTAGTAATAATTCAAATCAGAAAGTCAGTTATAAAGATATAACCGATATTTTCTCAATGTTTAACAGCGGTCGGGCAGGAACACCATTGATAATATATCGGGCATGTCTAACTGGACCACCTTTTTTTAATCTATCAGCAGACGACAATGTTCCAATTACACGGTTATGTGTATTTATAGCCTGAGTGCATTTCACCTTATCGATTATTGGGATAACAGTGGGGGAAAAGTTACAACACCACCTTCGGTAATAGGCCTCGGTTTCGGCTACTATTTCAAATTAAACAAACAAAACCTATAGGTAAACCAAAGTTTGATATGAAGCCATATACTTGTCTCGATTGTGGCAGAGAATCAGCGACATCGCGCAGATTGGGGGTACACAGGCGAAAGGCTTCGTGTAGACCCGCCAACGTCTTGTGCAAATGGTGTGGAAAATCAATGGCTAGCGCGCCAACCGTAAAGATACATAAACTCATGGCATGCCAAGGGGTTCCTGCAGAAATTAAATCCGATATCATTAAACATACAACGCGGGTAAAAGGCTACGAAATCGATTTTAATCTCTAACCACCAATTTATAGGAGTTTGTTACACTCCTATAAATAAATTGTCGACCCTATATTAGAAAAAGGACTTTCCTTTTTTGTGGTAGGTGGGACTGTATTCAGCACCGATAAGACCCTCCAACCTAGGTGGTATCATTTCCATCCCCACTATATTACTGGCTCGTTAACGAAACTTGCAAAGACAGTCCAAATGCTACATGTATATGCCGACAGCTCTTTGAGCCAAGAGGCATATTAACAACAACAACAACAACAATAAATAAATGATGGTAACAAAACTATCTTCATGGAACTATGAATTCACCAACTTACCGTTGACTGTAGAAGTAAATACAAAGTCATGTAGCGATAGATACACAAATACTTAACTCGTCAAGACAAAAAAGTGCTTGTATAAAAGCTTTGTGCAGTCTGATCAGGGCCTACACTGTTAGCTATTGATTAAGAAATATATTTCCAATGTCTCTAATGAAACTTACTGATCAATATCAGGCAATGATAGTCAAACCAATTCAATAGTTTACATTCTAAAAGAAAGGATACTACGGAGCCCCGCAGGGGACATGGATTTTTATGCCACCGGGTTTCGAAGAAACGGGTGGCATATAGTGTTTGGACCGTACATCTGTCCGTCTGTCCGTCTGTCCGTCCATCCGTCCGTCCGTCCGTCCGTCCATCTGTCCGTCCGTCCATCACACTTTTCGGTTAACCACTTTGTCACAGTTTCTCAAATATGCTGCAGGTGGCATCCGCGTTCGACAGACGCATTTCTTGTTTTTTATTAATTCGTTCCCACGAAGTAACAATTTGTTTCCTCAATTTAACAATTTGTTCCCTTGAATTAACAATTTGTTCCCACAAAATGACAATTTGTTCCCTCAATTTAACAATTTGATCTTCCCACGATATAACAATTCGTTTACACAAATTAACAATTCGTTCACACGAATTAACAATTCGTTCCCGTGGGAACGAATTGTTATTTTGTGGGAACGAATTGTTAAATTGAGTGAACAAATTGTTGTTTCGTGGGCACAAATTAATAAAAAAAAAAAATTCTACGTCCCCTGCAGGGCTCGATAGGAGTGAAAAATAGACAGAATGTTTGACATTAAACCCATTCACAATCAATGCATGCTTTGTGCTACATAAATAAAGTTTATACCTCAGAAATTAATCCGACATTTTCTATGAAAATAACACAATTATGGCATTGACATATTCATGATAAGGGCTAGATGTATGCATACAAACGTTTTGTGGACACACGCCAACATGGTGTGTGTGAAATTACATCAACGAGGCTTTTGGTTATAAATATAACTTTGTACTTATTACAACATTTAAAGATTAATTTAACAGAAATTGGGGAAGATGTTGCAATATGTGATTAATCAAGACAAAATGCTGTTCTTTCATTGGTTGAGAAACTAGGGCAAACAATAATAGAGGTAATTACTTGGATAAAATCAGAGACAATATTGGCCATTTTCAGCAACAAAACAGTGGGGTGGGCGTCAAGTTGAACTAGAAAATGAACAGCTTCCAAATAAATAAACAGACCAGACGTACGATCAGTAGCGAGGGTAATTGTATTAATGTGGAAGGATGCATTGGTACTAAGTAATGCATGTGTGCAATATATTATAGATGATTTGAGAACTGGTACAAAAACTTTAAACAAATAAACGGACAGACGGACAGACAGACAGGGCGAAACCTATAGGGCACCGACGATTTTCGGCGGGGCCCTAATTATGTACCTGGTGATATAATGGGCTGGCACTTGTTTTATCCAGTTAGAACAAAAGTTGACCACAAATGTTAAAGGTACATGCCCACTCAGTAGACACACAATGTTATTTATATCAGAGACATCAGCTGAGACATTTTCTGGCAAAATAAACATTCATTCACCATTACCCCACGTACTGACTGGAATTATTATACATTTTATATCAGACATAAATTTCCACACTGATATCAGGGGCGATAATCGTGTTTCCTTAAAATGTTAACGGACATTACTATTTATTCTCTGTATTTATTTTTTGATGTGCAATGATCATACTTTATATTCTGTCGAAAATATCATTTTTTCAGGAGACGCATTTAATTATTATAAATAATTAAAAAATAGCATGCCTCATTTGCATATGCAAATAGCCTGATACCACCGCGCGTCACTATCAGTAAAATAAACATTACTAAATGATTATATCTGTATAGCGGGCACTCGTAATTTTTAGAACTGGCGGAATAGTGACACAATTATACACTTACAATGGAAGATCGATCTCTCGAACCGGCAACGGACTCGAATAAAAGTTTGAGTCAGGCGTAGTTCGAGGGAAAGAAAATAAATACTAGTCAGTGATTTCATTCCATTTAGGAATGACACCATTGATTGATGTTTGCATGGGACTATGGCCTTCTGGAAGAAATATCAAAGAAACAAATATAAAAAATTACTTATTTGATTTCAATATGTACATGTATGCATACGTAAATAAATAAACTGTTAATTAAACTGAATAGTACACACCGTCTCGTCTTTGTCTCAACATTTCCATTGTAAACGTGTTTATTTTACTATGCTATAATTAAGCTTGACAACCACAACTTCACACCCATGTATAATTTTTATTGCTAGTGAATGTTTTTTATCACGGATCATTTGCATACACAAGCAGTAAAGTGTTTGCAAAAGATCGGCGCAAAATAGCATTCAATAAACGAAAGTAGACAGGGGCAAACATCATATCCCAAGAATGTGTCCATAAATAGCACACTGGTTTATTAAATATACAAACTGTACAAATAAAATTTAAACGAAATTGCACAATTTGCCATTTAAAAATGTTAAAGGCGGAATATTATTATATTACTCAGGAATACAAATACGAACATGTCCCTTCATATTAAAACGTCCATGAATATTTCTAAAAGCGAAACAAATCAAACAGACCGCCAATCGTGATATTCACACCTCATTAGGCAAACAGAACCGGTGGCGACAGACTTACCTGTACGGGCTATCAATAGCACTTTACGTTGATTGACTGACCAAGACCAAGGGACCGTGACTTCGGTTCGAGAGTTCGACTTTGTCGTAGTTCGAGTTTTAGGTAGAAAAATCGTCAATCGTGATATTCACACCTCGCTAGGCAAACAGATCAGCTGGCGACAGACTTACCTGTACGAGCTATCAATAGCACTTTACGTTGATTGACTGACTTCGGTTCGAGAGTTCGACTTTGTCGTAGTTCGAGTATTAGGTAGAAAAATATATGATTTATATAGGAGATCGATCTTCTACTGTATTTAATTCCTATAAAGAACATTTCGTGCCTACTGAGTGGGCATGTACCTTTAAGGATGGATGGTAAAATTCAAAGATAAGCTTGAGATATTACCTGTCAACTTCTTTAAGGCCGGCTAGACAGAGCTGAATGTTGTATTCTATAAGGTGCCACTGCCAGAACATACAAGGGAATGGTCCATTCCTGAAAGTAAACAAATGAGACAGGCCATGCGATTTTGTACCTAAGAACATGTTTGATATCTCAGGAAAAATATTTACGAAATTTATGATATTTTCCGCAATTGGCGTCAAAGGCTGACAAAATGGTCAAAGCAAATGTCAAATAGTATTCCGCATTTGTCATGAACATTTCATCAACTTTCGATGTCATTTACAGAAAGTATCGCTGTTTCTTCAAATATTTTTCATGAAAAATCGCACATCTTTTCTTAGGTACAAAATCGTATGGTTTGTCTCATATAGCCATCTTGTAAATCAGTTAACATGCAAGGAAAATCACAAGTATTATATTTGCTTGAACAAAATCTAAGACACATTAGTATTGTCATTGAGTTATTAGTTTTTATGTCATAACTTAGTTATATACTGAGCAAAACTAGAAACGTCCCTCCATGTTTAAGGAAAGATTCATCAAAAACCAAAAGGGTTACTTTTAAAAATCAAAATGGAAAAACAAGTTCATTCATTTCTGTATCAAAGCCAATAAATTGCATTTGGATATCTTGTTAAATATTCGAGAGATAACCGGCCAAGGGCGGTAGGGGTCAAAATCAAAAATCACAAAAACTCAGAAATGTGTTACTTAATGTTTAGAGATGGAATTTCAATAAGTAATGTGGCAAATTCAGTAAATCTCGTTAGTACCGAGTGTGGCCACCATTTGCATGAATGCATGCAATGATCCTACGCCGCATCGACGTGACGTAACGCAATACCAGTGCGTTGGGCAAATTCCTCCATTCCCGTTGTAACGCCCGTGTAAGATCGCGAACATTGTCAATCTGATGGTTAGCTCGTGCTTTGCGGCCCAGCTCATCCCATATGTGCTCAATGGGATTGAGATCCGAGGAGACTGCGGGCCATGGCATGACGTCGACGTTGTTTTGCTGTAAGTATTGAGTGGTGACCCTGGCTACGTGAGGGCAGGCATTGTCGTGCATCAATGTCACACCAGGACCATGCTGACGGATAAATGGTAAGGCATGTGCATTTAGCACATCTGCAACATAACGTTGTGCATTGATGTTGCCCTATACAACAACCAAATCTGTCTTCCGGTTTCCCATGATCCTACCCCAGACCATTACGCTCCCTCCCCCAAACCAGTTCTTCTCAACAATGCAACAATCGGTGAATCTTTCATTTTTACGCCTGTATACCCGTAATCTTCCGTCAGCATGACTAACTGTGAACCGAGATTCATCGGTGAACAAAACTCGGTTCCAGTCAGCCCTTCTCCAGTTCAGATGACGTCGCGCCCATAACAGTCTGGCAGCACGGTGACGTTGGGTCATTATCTGACCAGTGTACGGGCGGCGTGCCCGGATTGGTTGGGCGTTACGACGTAACCGGTTGCGAATGGTCTGCCCTGAGACACCGTATCGCCTAGCAGTGACTGTGGCTGCCAATCGACGTTGACGTAAGTGCGTCAACGTAATGTAACGATCGGCTCTAGCCGTCGTTACACGAGGCCTACCAGGTCGCTGCCGGTCGTGAACAGCCCCAGTCTGCTGGTACCGGGATGCAAGACGATCAATCGTCTTCCGACAGCAACCAAAAAAAACCCAAAACCGAAGGGGCGCGACCGCCCTGGCAGCCATCCCACCCGCAAGCATCCCAATTGCCGGATTTCGCTCGTTTTCGGAAAGCCGCCGTGGCATATCGAAAACAGTGAAAAATTAAAAAAGGTTTTTAATTTTCCGAATAGCCCCTATCGCATGAATGGTACGACATGAACTGAATCACCTTATCGATGACAAGTATAGCGTGCACGTGCAAAAAGTGGAAATCAACGTTCCGGTCACTGGCCGCTATATAAACCGTGTGTATCGGCTAAACTCTACACGATCGTATTCTGAACATCGCCACGGTTTAAAATACATGTACTTTGAACATGTGGTACATACATAGACAGAGCTACACCGGCTATAAAACAGGGACGTTTCTAGTTTTGTTGAGTATACATCGAAAACAACTACAAGAAACTCAGAATATTTGTGTTTGTACACCCTGTACTACACTTTAATATTTAGACACGGTTCTTTTTCAGGAAAATATGGTTTTGTGTCTCTCAAACATGTGGACACGTGCTTGAGCATTCAAGTCTTTTGTCCAAGAATTGATGCAACCAAATTGTAATTCCTACGATGACGAATCTGCGATCATAAAGTTGCAAATGCTTTGAACTGAATGTCAAAGAATGTTACAAGTTGCCTTTTTTCTGCTAGAACCAGAGCACACATAAATCAAATGATTATGTGGTGACCAAACATTTCTTTCATATCTAAAGTCACCGACAAGACAATCATGATACAAATGCATAGTGTCCTGTTAAAAGAGATATGAGTCTGATCATCTCCCTCAGTCACATAGACCGATATAAAAACGATGTTCACGGTATGGCATGACGCTGTTCAAACTGCGCTGATCAGAATTCATGGATCCACAGGCTTGTCTCGATCTTCATCATTCCAAAAACTATTAAGTTACTAATTTGTATGTCCCCTATGCGGATAGCAAGGGGGACATATTGCGATGAACTCGAGGTTCTGTACTTCTGTCCGTCCGTACGTCCACTCAGGTTATGTTAATGGCAGCATGAGTGTGGTCCAAATGCTCACATGTATCAAGTGTCCAAACTTTTTTATGTAAAAAATGACTTAAGTGTTTCCACAACAACGTGAAGGTCAAAAAGATGAAGGTCATGTTCATGGTGGCATGAGTGTGTTCCAAGTGCTCACATGTACCAAGTATCTAAATATTGAAGCAATCCATCAAGTAATATTATAGTTATATGATGATGAAGAAACTTGTACAAACTTTTTGACATAAAAAGAATGGCAACGTATTTCCACAACATAGGAAATCGGCAAATATGCCAAACCAAATGAACAATTTTCTGGTATTCATGTAAAAAACACATTTTCAATATTAGAACACTTGTGTGTAAACTGTCATTAAAAAATGTGTCAATGTGATTTTGATATAGCTGATGCAAATGAAAATGTTTTGACTCATAACAATAACCGTGTTAGGAATGTGCATGCCACTGATATTTCAATTACTGTTGATAGCATGCTATCATTTAATATAACTAGCCAACGAAATGATTGTTATGAGACTGAGATGGTGTATAATTCAACAAATAACACATCTATTCTTGATAGGGAGGGAATGTATCAAAACTCAACTCTTAATGATTCAATACATGCAAACATAACTGATAATGCAATGGATTTAAAGCTACCATCTAAAGGCCTAAAAATTGGTCATCTCAATATTCAAGGTATACAAAATAAGGTTGACCAATTAGATATAATGATGAATGGATCTAACAACGATATTCATATATTCGGTTTAACTGAAACAAAGTTAAAAGCAATTCACCCTGATAACTTTTTCATGCTGAATAACTTTCAATTTTTTTAGAAAAGACAGGGTAATTACAAGCAAACATCAACCACAAGGTGGGGGAATCATTGCATATGTAAAAAATGGTGTGAAAGCGGAAAGAAGGTGTGATCTAGAAAATAATGAAATTGAATCTCTATGGCTAGAAATATTTCCAAAAAAATCAAAAAGCTTCCTGATAGGGTTTCTATACAGACATCCAAATGCCACAGTACAATGGAATGAGCAGTTTGAATATCAAATTGACAGTGTACTCTCAAGACAGAAAGAGATTTATTTGCTAGGTGATTTTAACCCTTTACTCCACAGAAGCACCATTGGACGCCTCTATCGACTCCCACATGCAAGCGCCTCTGGACGCCTCTATCTATTCCCCCATTTCCATGGAAGCGCCTTTCGACGCCCCTCAATATATTTACGTGTAGCATTTTTCCCACGCTAGCGACACCTGTCGGGACTTTTTCATTGGATACTTCAAACATTTATAATTAATTTATTCACAAAGGTTACTACACTTTCCTAATAAGGAAATAGAGTAATTTTGATTTTAAAAATAGAACCCACGCTCGATTTTGCGGGAACAAATATTGAAAGTACGTCTAAACAATGGCTTCCATTTCCTCGAAAGCGATGACGATGCGAGCGATTTTGAAGGTTTTAATCCTTCAGACGTTGGTTCAGATATTCACGTTAGTGAAATATCATCAGCAAGTGACGACTCGTCCGACAATGAGATCTCCGGCGACGAAAACATGATGACGGATGATGACGGATGGACACGACAATTTTCCGACATTGCGGTGCGTATTTTCTTTTGTTGAAAATCAAACTTCCAAGTTATAGTTTTGCATATTTAGTGACAAAACCGACATAAACTAGCAAGAAACAATGAATATATTCAATTGAGAATGTGTTTCAACCAAAAATTTACTTTGATTTTGTTACTACATAATAGACTTATGCACACTTGTAAATTACGTCCTCGTTTGTTACTACATTATAGACTTATACACACTTGTAAATTACGTCCTCGTTTGTTACTACATTATAGACTTATACACACTTGTAAATTACGTCCTTGTTTGTTACTACATTATAGACTTATACACACTTGTAAATTACGTCCTCGTTTGTTACTACATTATAGACTTATACACACTTGTAAATTACGTCCTCGTTTGTTACTACATTATAGACTTATACACACTTGTAAATTACGTCATTGTTTGTTACTACATTATAGACTTATACACACTTGTAAATTACGTCCTCGTTTGTTACTACATTATAGACTTATACACACTTGTAAATTATGTCCTTGTTTGTTACTACATTATAGACTTATACACACTTGTAAATTACGTCCTCGTTTGTTACTACATTATAGACTTATACACACTTGTAAATTACGTCCTCGTTTGTTATTACATTATAGACTTATACACACTTGTAAATTACGTCCTCGTTTGTTACTACCTTATAGACTTATACACACTTGTAAATTACGTCCTTGTTTGTTACTAGATTATAGACATACACACACTTGTAAATTACGTCCTCGTTTGTTACTACATTATAGACTTATACACACTTGTAAATTACGTCATTGTTTGTTACTACATTATAGACTTATACACACTTGTAAATTACGTCCTCGTTTGTTACTACATTATAGACTTATACACACTTGTAAATTACGTCCTCGTTTGTTATTACATTATAGACTTATACACACTTGTAAATTACGTCCTCGTTTGTTACTACATTATAGACTTATACACACTTGTAAATTACGTCCTTGTTTGTTACTAGATTATAGACATACACACACTTGTAAATTACGTCCTCGTTTGTTACTACATTATAATAATAATAATAATAATAATAATAATAATAATAATAATAGACTTTATTTTAAGAGGGTTACACATTTAGTTTCAAACTAATCTTCCATGAGGCTCTCATATATACAACAGTGGATCACGTTACACAATAATCTAAGTAGGCATTGGCAATAAATTAATTAGCAGACTCTCATCCGATTTTTGTAATGAAAATGGGGTACTTGGTAAAATTTTATTTCACGTTGACATATTGGTTTAAAATGAATGTATGAAACAATGATTTATATATTTTTTAAACATGTATTTACAGGTGGGTGGGGATGAGAGTATGCAAATTAACCCTCTCTGATCAAATACACATCTTGTAGTTTTAGTGTTTGCCAAACGACATGGAATACGGATTGATCACTGAGCGAGGACTAATGGATCACACGTGATATATGCACAAACCCAGCCATGGATCATGTTGGAATATATCAAGACACACACATATATGGCCACTGTGTCATAATGTAGCAGGGTGGGTTTTTCCCATACTGGTAATTTACTTCCTTTTCGCATTGTATGCCCCTTTACGTCAGAGTTAATTCCCTGTGGATTGCATTCTGGGAGTTTTGTCAGCAGATTTGTCTTCAGAAAAGTTCAGTTTACTTCAGAGATTTGTTTTCTAATTTTACTACATAATTTGTCCACTTAACATCACAGTGAGAGAGCCGAGGCCGTGAGTGATGGAGGGCGAGTTAGCGTGAGGGCGAAGAGGTGCACCCAGACCCATCAATTTGAGTGTAATCCTTGGAATACCCTTGACGAATCGAATACTTCATTGCATTTGATCGGACGACTGATAGTACTTCGATAGTACTAATCCTACTACTTATTCTACGCAGCCATCTCTGCGTCGATACCTAATATCTATTTATCGCATCTAGCATGAACACACGTACTTCCCACATAGTTACATACCGTCTTTGTGTATAAACGATCGAACTTGCTACTTTTAAGCCTTCTATTCTTTATTATTACCGAAGGTAGAAAGGGCGAAAAGTCACAATGGAGCCCCCAGTGATTCGGAACTGTGTGTGATATATTTTTATGGAGAAGTACGTGTGTGACGCTATCGCGTTCCTGTGATGGACACTGTGTAATGACGTCCGTGAAATCAGTTTATCGTTATATCTGATTATTTTTCTCTACAAGATCTATATCACCATTTCCAGTGGTAAATGTGAGCGTTGGAGTTGGACTCTTACTATATTTACCACTTTCACCAGTATAACGACCACTGCTACGTTTCTACAAGCCGTGGACGACTTTCGCACCAGCCCGGAGAAGACGATCAGATGTGGAACTTTCTAACATTCTGTGATACAGTTGTTTCTGTCAAAATGTTCCGGGTTTATACGTGTACAAAGTGTTGTGCGTTGCGTATCCGTGGAGTTTCCGTTAGTTGCGTTTCAAACCGTGTGTCGTCTACGTGTAATACGTTTTCGGCCATGCGTTGCGTTTCCCCACTCTTGCGCATGCGCGAAAGTCGAGCAAACCGTGTTCAACGCATTGAGTTTCAAAAGCGTGTAATCCGTGTACAACGGTTGTAAACGTATACAACGGTTGTAAACAACGCATTGAGTTTCAAAAGCGTGTAAACCGTGTACAACGGTTGTAAACGTATACAAACGGTTGTACACAGCAACGTACAGATGAAACCGTGTTATACGTATAACACGTTTCCACGGGTTTTAACGCATTACACGTTTTGGTATGCCAACCGTGTATCGCGTAGAATGCGCATGCTCAGATCGTTCTTCGTGTGTGTATATATACTTCTAGACTGCAGGGCTACTAAAATTTTCAGTTTTCCGGTTCTGGACCGATTTTTGAACTCTCAGATTTGAAAACTAGTCTTAAAAATCGGTCCGAGAACAATTGCCAGTCGGCTGCTATTTCGCTATAAACCTTGTAAATTTACCGGTTTTGACCACCAAGTAATTTATGACACATATCCGCGGGCCATATCCGTGTTAAACCAGTGTGCAGCTCGCTGTGTATTCAGTTTCTCCATATATCGATTTTTCTTAACACACGCGTGGGAGAGGTGTATAGCGGATTAGTGACTGAAATAGACTGGCTTCAGCGTAAAGATACGAGAGTTCCTAGATTCGCCATTTCTGAGGTCTATAAATACATTAAATATGCCTAAAAGAATCAATGAACGAAGAAAAAAAATGAATTTTTATATGGAGGGTGTAAAAAAAAAAAAAAAATTTTTTTTCTTCATTAATTGAAGATTTTAGGCATATTTAATGTATTTATAGACCTCGGTCCGTTACTTCAACCTGTGATATTACACAGACGAGATTTGTGTGTTGCTTTGTGCAACAAAATCGATAACACTAAGCCCTGTCAACTAACAGGTGCTTATTGTATGACATCATTCAGCACAGAAATGCGTCGTGACCACTCATTTAGGCTATGTTTTGAAATGTTACTGATTGGTCAACACGCCCTTTGATGTTCCGCAGACGTCGCGAACGTGTGACTCATGGGGCAATCATGCAGTAACACATTTCATGCTGAGGATACGATTATGTTTGCGGGAAAAATATTTTCCTTCTATGCACTCAGAAGTATATTCCGCGAGCACCATTTAAACCGTCTCTTCGAGACGGTTCAAATGAGTGGTCACAACGTATACTTTCATTGAGAAATAACAAAAATAAAAATAAATTATTTAATAATTTCATACCCGTAAATGTGTATTCCGAAAGGAATGGATTACAAAAAAACACTGGATTATACGCAGATCTGTCGCCATGTTTCGCCGATATTGATTTCGAAAATATTTTCCGTAAATGGTGTTGAAAAGTTGACACAAAATTCAGAGTTCATGCGGAATTTCGGTGGGATTATGCACGTATCAACAGCTAATCATCCGCATGAATAGGCAGGACACGTGACCATTATTTATTAACAATTAATCCTTTTAAGCGCCTGTTGATCGCGAGCATTATACATTGTAATAAGCGTCTGTCTATCGCGAGCACTATACAACGTACCCCGACCATCGCGTTATAATGGAGCTGCAATTAATGTATTGTTGTTTACACCCGTATAATTCATTTTCCATATCAGGGGCGAAATGAGTCTGCCTTACAATAATTCGCATGTGCGGAATGGTGGTACATGTAGGCGCGAAACGATCCGCCTGTAAACGATCCAGGCCGAACAGGTACATGTATTCGCGATATTTTAAAATGGACGAAACAAGGCCGCCTCGAAGCGATCGGGGCCGAACAGGTATTCGCGTTAAAACGTGTAACCGTTGTACGCTTTCATATAGCTACACGCTTCCAGGTAAAGCGTTGTACACGTTTCAACGCTTTCACCTCGCTATATATGTATACGCCAAAGCGTGTTATACGCCTTGAAGCTAAACGTATTACACGCTTTAAAACGGTTTGAAAAACGCTTTTAAACTAAACGGTTTGACAATGTGTATTACACGTGTACGAACCGTATTATACGTTTAAACAACGTATACAACGCTTTTAAACTAAACGGTTTGACAATGTGTATTACACGTGTACGAAACGTATACAACGCTACAGCAAACCGTTGCGTTCGCGTTGCGTTCGCGTTGAGTTTGCAAGTGTTGTCTACGGTGGAACAAAAACGCAGACTGCACTGTACCTGATGCATTTAGTGTCAGAGTACAATTACATTCTAGTGGTCAGAGACTCGATAGGGATGATTCATTGAGGTCTGATGAGGGTAACCATGATGGGGTCTTGCACTAGAGTTCAGTCGTCTGGGTGGTGAGTAAGATTGTAGTGTGTTTGTATTACCATATAATTACAGTTTTTTAAAAAAACATCCGACATTTTCATGATTTTGGTTTATATGCTATAAAGCATTTATAACTGTAATTGCATTGTATAACAATATAATTACAGTTTCTGGAAAAAAGCACAAAAATGCTCAATATTTTCATAATTTTGGTTTATATGCTATAAAGCATTTAGAACTGTAATTGCTTTGTATTACAATTTGTACGCCAGATATTCACATGCATGCTAACTACTGATCAGTGGTGACCGGTGCACTATTAACATGATTAACATGACGGTGAATTATTAGCTAAATAACCATCGTAACATTCTCTATCAATATATTAATTAATTATTAATTTACAATTTCACATTATTGGGTAATCCGCCATTTCAGAAATAAGTCTTAAAGTTTTAAAAACCCAGTGTAAATTAATCTTGTTGACTTGGAATTAATTGTTCGCAGATATTGGTTCGCACTCATTTTTTGTTCACATCCATTTTTGTTCGCAGTATATAGTATTTGTACCCACTTCATATTATTTGTTCCCACTTCATAAACTTTTGTTCCGACTTCAAAATGTTTGTTCCCACTTCATAACTTTTGTTCCCGATCTATTATTTGTTCCCACTTCATAAACTTTTGTTCCGACTTCAAAATGTTTGTTCCCACTTCATAACTTTTGTTCCCGATCATAATTTTGTATTCACAGTCCTCGCGCATTGAATTCCAGTTTTCATTTCATGAATATTATTGTTTATCGATATTGTTTCCGTGTTATATCACTTTGCATTTGGTTGCGAGTTTACTTGTTTAATTTTTTGTTCAGATTTGCAGGAATTTTGATAAAATTTGGTTTTGACCTTTGCCCCACGTACACTTTCAGGATTGAATTTTTGTTTGACATTGACTTAGCCCTAGATGTATAGTTTAAATTTTTTTGACATACTACTTGACCTTTATATTTGTTGACCTTCAGCCTTAATGACATTCTGTTTGACCTTCGGTTTGACCCTGGACCTTTAGTGAACTTCAGTTGGACAAAGGACATTCCAGATTTTTTACCTTCGGTGATAGGTGTAGTACATGGGACGACAGCAGTTGATTGTAGTACATGGGACGACAGCAGTTGATTGTAGTACATGGGACGACAGCAGTTGATATTTATTCTAACGACATTAATTGATATTTATTCGACCGACACTTGTTGCTATTTATTCGACCGGCATTGATATTGTTCCACAAGGTGAGTTGTATAGTTTGTTTTTCAGCGGACGGGTAAATTAATTCTGTACATATTGTTTATTTTTCATCGTTTGTTTACATTATTTTTCACACGAGATTCAACTTTCGACCGATTTTTTTAAAAATGCCGTTTTTTCATTTCACACTTTGTATAACTTTTGATTGTAATTATTTTTTTCTTAATTACCGTAATACAGTGCGACCCCGTTAGTACACGCTTCACTATAACACGAATTCGGTTAGTACACGGTTGTGCCTTGGCTCCCGAATTTTTTTCCTATTTGTATATCAAAATCGTGTTAAATTTGTAACACGATTATTGTCAGAAATCGTGTTAAATTTGCGATTCTTTCCCAAATTAGACCCAAAATGGACGATTTTTTTTTTTATGGGCGCATAGCCTCCTATTATCTCACCGATGTGAATGTGCAGCTGATCTCGTTTGCACATTTCGTAAATTAATCTGAGCAAACTGGGAATAAGATCAGTAAGACCAGTAACAAAGCAGTGCTAATTGTTATGTGCTCGATTTCATTTTTCCGGCATGCGTTCGCGCTCACCATTGGTGGAATATTAATTAGGTGTAAAGGCTGACCAATCGGAGATCGTGTATCAGTCGCGCAGATTAACTCGACCCAGATTAACTAAATTCTTACAGCACTGCCCACGCCCCCGGCGCATGTACACAATGTGTACAGGACAACTGGCCTTGTTTCGTTTCGCTAGTCATAATTGAGCCAGTGCATGAGATAATCAACTTTATTATATACGGTAACTGAGATTTTCGCCGAGAATGATTTGACTATTTTCTGCTAATATATCGGAAAGTTGATAACATTTTCAGAGCAAATGCGTAATAATTACTAACTTAATATTCGTCAACATTCGATATCGTTTACAGAAAATGTACACTATTATCAGATTCATCTTCGTCGAAAATCTCGCGTGATAAGCCTGATTACCTCATGAACTGGCGCAATATTATAACACTCTGGCAAAACATGTCTAGACAGGTCTGTACTCAAACCCACAGGTGGAATAGTCGGACGTGTGACACAAAAGAAAATGACCATTACAAAAATATCCATTACCCCACCCCATCTTGATCTCGTTCTATTATTAACGTCATGTACAGTACGATACCAGGTGGGTGGGATAATGGGATTTTTTTAATAGGCATTTATTTTGGTGTCATAGGTCCGTGTCTTCCACCTGTGCTCACCATATGAGTAAACACAGATTGCAACGCACGAGCTTGTCCGTGATGTTGCAGCTGATGGAACAGGATATCGGTCATTGGGTCATTGCGTCATCATTACTACACTTTTTTCTACACGCGTTTACAATAATGGATTGCACGGACCTGCGTAGATCTACATTCTACATGAACATGATGAATAAATAAAACATGACGTTAACAATTCTTGGATTCAATATATTTATTATATGCGAAGATAACAGTGAAAACTTATGGCATATTATAGGCATTGGCGACGTCGTTCATTCGCAGTCACAGTGTACAGTGTACATGTATTTTTTGTTGACATTATGATGCGTCTTGGGCGAGAACGGATATAGCACGGTTCGGATAAGCAACACGGAAGGTTGTATGTCGCCGGACTTCCGTGTACTAACGGGGTCGCACTGTACCCTATATATTTAGGACATCAAATAATTTTTCATTTCAGATTTAGATTTTGGCTCAAATTAATTTGTGTATATTATCCGACATCATCATTGTATATTCAGGCAATTTGAACTTCCGCATTACAGATTAATGGGCATTCTAGATTCCATTTTTTTTAGATTTTTTCTGTGTCATCAGCGACACATCCAAATTCAGATTTGAATTTTTAGTACATTGTATTAGATTGGTATAGCAAGGATAACGGATTTACATATTGTCGTCTTCGAAACTTTTTGTAAAATATATTTTTGCATTACCGTATTTCCCATATATTTCGGACACTAATAATTTTTTTATGTTTTTTTGTGATGTATTGGATTATTAAACCAGCGATTGGAGGTTGAGGAACCGTCAGTGCTTGTCATAATAGTTATCAGATAATCTGATTTTTGGTTTGCCATAAGGTGATCGGAGATTGTTTAATTTTTTACAATTACCATATTTACACTATAGCTTAGGACACACTGTGTAATAGAGCTGATTGGTTAGATTGACTGATGAAATATGCTATTTTTGATCATATGAGGCCATGATTGATTGATCAGCGGGAGTAATAATTAGTTTATTACCTGTACATTCAGTGAATTTAGTGTGGTGGCTTGTGTATTGGAGATTCAAGGTAAGTCGTTGGATACTTACCAGGTAAGTTAGTGTTTACATTGACGTGGGAAAAATCATTTATCACTCTGAAAGTGATAACTGGTTATCACTCGGAAAGTGATAACTTGACTCAACCACGGGAGATACAGTAACTGTATAGTGTACAGTTGATAGAGTATTACCCTAAAAGTGGTGTGAATTTTTTTACAGTGATGTGAATAACTTCTAGATTGATCATATTGTAATGTGAACTTTTTAATTACTTAAAAATTTGTGGCAGTGTGATTAATTAGTGAAAGTGACACTCTATTAGACAGCGAACTGAATTGCGGGAATACAAATGTTATTGGTGATTTAGTGATACACAGAACTAGTGTGATAGCTGATAAGAGTTTATCCATAGAACACGGAGTTACAAGTGCTGGTTAGTTACTAGTGATATAGTGGACACATTAACATGTTTACAGAATACTATTGTATAGAGCAGTGACATGAACTTTCGTGGAGTGACATTATAGTGGTGGAGCAGAAGCGACAACTTAGTGCATTCATTATTGCATAGGCATTCATTATTGAATATACACTCATATATAACATTGAAACTAACGTTGTGCATTCATAGTAGAATACACTTATATACTACGTGATTACAACATAGTGCATTCGTGACACCATAGACACATCGCGAACCTATTTGTGACACATTATCCCCTTGAGAAGTAGACAGCGGAAGAAGCAAGATGGCCGTCTCGGAAGAGGACTTGAAGCTTTTGGAAGCTTTCCATTCATTGACCGTGAAGCCTCCAAAGATATCGACGCCGGAGGACCTGATTTCATATATGAAACATATGGGAAAGGAGTTAGCAGATGAAGCCGAACCTGCAGCTATTCCGAAGATATACCATATGACACCGAAGGCCAGTGGTCATCAATATCCTCGGATATCAACATTCTTCGGAGAAGATGGAAAGGGTGAAGTGAGTTGGGCAACATTCAAGTTCGAGGTAGAAGCACTGCGAGCGGAAGGACTATTTGCCGACGAACAGATCCTCCTTGGAATTCGACACGCAGTGAAGGGAAACGCCAGCGATATTCTAAGACGACTAGGGATAGGCGTAGGGATCCATGAAGTGATGGAAAAGCTAGAGAGTACCTTTGGATACATCGAAGCAGAGGAGATGATACTTCGACATTTTTATGCTTGTCAGCAAGAACCGACGGAAAGCGTGATCTCTTATGCATCCCGGCTTGAGGTGATAGCGGCACGAGCGGTTACTTTAGGTGGCATGAAGAAGGATAACAACAACATCCTAAAGAACGTCTTCTACCAAGGCTTGGCACCGAACATTAAACATCTGGCGTTCAACAAAAACGACATCATCAAGGACTACGACCGCTTCAAGATCGAAGTCAGAAAGATTGAAGCAGACTTGAAGTCAGATGCAGCTACAACTAAACAGAAATGCCATGCCGCAGTCAATGTAGAGAAGGTAGATAAATCCGAGCTGACAGAGGTGAAAGAGTTACTACTGAAACTAAACAGCCGGATAGACAAGTTGGAGCAAGAAAAAGAAGAACGACAACACAATACATACGAGTATGATTACGGACAACCCTATCCCAGACAGGAACATAGAGGAGGCAGAGGAAGTAGAGGATCCTATAGAGGAAGAGGGACATCTTACGAGAGAGGAGACCAGTTTAGAGGCAGAAGAGGATATCGCCCTTCGAGACAGACTGGTACAAACACAATGGCACCGACTTGTTATAACTGCCAGAACAAAGGTCACATAGCAAGGAACTGCCCAAACTCATAAGTGCCCAGATGAGCGGACCGAATGTGGGCACTACCGGGAAGAAAGGTCCAAATTTAGTTGGAGAAGTTAACGAAGCCAGGATTCAGCTGAATAACATCGACACAACCGCACTACTCGACACTGGCAGTTGCATCAGTGTACTTTCAGAAAGTTTTCACCAACAGCACTTCAACAATATAGAGATCCAGCCACTCGACCACATCTTACACATCGAATGTGCGGATGGACAGAGCTTACCATACCTAGGATATGTAGAACTGGATATCACCGCTGTAGAAGGAATGCCACTATCACAGTCCACACCATGCATATTCTTGGTTACGCCTGATACCAAGTACACGGCAAAGACACCAGTATTGTTGGGGACGAACGTGCTCAACGAACTGATTACGTACTGCAAGAATCAACATGGAGCCAGATATCTACAGATTGCCCGCCTTACTACACCATGGTACCTGACCTTCAGAGCGATTAACGTACGGGAGAAGGAGCTGAGACGTAACAAGGACAGGATAGCGATAGTGAGAAGTGCTGAAACCACGAGAATAACCATTGGACCAAACGAGAGTAGGAACATACATGGCTACACAGATAGAGAACTTGATCACCAGCCTACCTGTGCCATACTACAGGAGACTAAAGAATCTACACTGCCATCATATGTGGATATAACTCCATCAGTCATACATTATGAGAACCGACGGAACGCAGAAGTAGTTGTGAACGTCACAAATTTGACAACTAACACTGTTACCGTGACACCAAAATCCGTCCTATGCGAGATGCAACCCGTGACCGTGGATGATTCCGTATTCAATAAAATAGAAGACACCAAGGATACAGACAAGATTTTTCAACAAATACACATCGACCCATCTCTTTCCGAAGACCAAGCCAAGAGACTTAAAGATTTACTTGCCAAACACAAGGATGTGTTCTCGAAAGACGATACCGACATCGGCCAGTGTGATATGATCCGACACAGGATAGACCTCGTTGATGATCTACCATTCAAGCAGAGACATCGCAGGATTCCGCCACATATGGTAGATGAAGTACGTCAGCACCTGGAACAACTTTTAGCCAGCGGCGTCATACAGAAATCCAAGAGTCCGTGGAGTTCGAATATAGTCCTAGTGCGGAAGAAGAACGGCAAACTACGAATGTGTGTCGATTATCGCATGCTGAACCAGAGGTCTGTGAAAGACGCATACGCTCTCCCAAGAATCGAGGAAGTGTTCGATGTCCTGAAAGGTGCATCGATCTTCAGCGTCATAGACATGAAGAGTGGATATCATCAGGTTGAACTCGAAGAAGACCATAAGGAAAGAAGCGCCTTCACAGTCGGGCCATTAGGATTCTTCGAGTACTGTAAGATGCCATTTGGGCTCTCGAACAGCCCAGCCACTTACCAGCGCCTCATGGAGGAATGCCTTGGAGAATACAACATGAAGATATGTGTTATCTATCTTGACGATCTCATAATATTCAGCAACAGCATGGAGCAACATCTAGAGAGATTAGAGCTAGTTTTGACGCGTCTAGAAGAATGCAATTTAAAACTTTCGGCCGACAAATGTTATTTTATGCAGAAAAAAGTGAAATTCCTTGGACATATTGTGAGCGAATATGGAGTGGAAACTGACCCAGCGAAAATTGAAAAGGTGAAGAACTGGCCCATACCAACGAATCCAGATCAACTCAGATCATTTGTAGCATTTGCAGGCTACTACAGACGTTTTGTGAAGAATTTCTCCAAAATATCGAGACCGTTGACCAACCTACTCCCTCCAACAACCAACAAGAAGAATAAGAAGAAGCAAACCCAGAAAGAATGGAACTGGACCGGAGCAGAGCAAGCAGCCTTTGACAACTTGAAAGAGCATCTGACGAAACCACCTATACTGGCATATCCAGACTTCGAACAACCCTTCGAGCTGCATACAGACGCCAGTGGGCAAGGTCTTGGAGCAGTTTTGTATAATCTACAAGACAACCAGAAGAGAGTGATAGCTTATGCCTCTAGAAGCTTATCCAAGTCAGAGCGCAACTATTCAGCATACAAACTTGAATTTCTAGCTTTGAAGTGGGCAGTAACAGAGAAATTCAGCGACTATCTCACCGGAACCCATTTTACAGTGTTAACCGACAACAACCCGCTGACTCACATTTTGACAAGTGCAAAATTGGATACCACAGGACACCGTTGGGCTTCAGCGTTAGGCGAATATAATTTCGACATTATCTACAGGCCAGGTGTAAAGAACGCAGATGCCGATGGAATGTCGAGATATCCCTATGAGAGACTGTCAGACGAGAAGGAGAAGATTGAGGACCAGACAGTAAAAGCAATCTGTCATGCTATTACAAGTCCACCATACATAGAGATTTTAGCATGCACAAGAATAAACATCATAGAAGTGACAGACACACCTGGACAGACTATGGCACAACTAGAAGTCAGGGAGATACGACAGAACCAGAGAGATGACCCACTTATAGGAAAGTGGGTGAGAGCAGCCATTGATAGAAAGATGCCAAGCATCAAATATTGGACTAGAGACGACCAACAAATGAGAAAGAATTTCCACAATCTGAAGATGATACGAGGAATTCTCTACAGAGTGATCAAAGAGAAGGAAGAGGTAGTCAACCAGATTGTTCTACCAGAGTACTACAGAAAGACAGTACTACAAGGCCTTCATGATGATATAGGACATCATGGACGAGACAGGACTATATCATTGATACGAGAGAGATTCTTTTGACCAGGGATGACGGCAGATGTAGAGAAGTGGATATCAAAATGCCACAGATGCCTGAGAAGGAAGTCTTCGACGAAACATCAAGCCGAGATGATTAGCATAGACAGCACCTACCCATTGGAATTAGTCTGCATGGACTATCTGACCCTGGAAACATCCAAAGGCGGATTCAACAGCATCTTAGTGATAACCGACCATTTCACCAAATACGCGCTAGCAATAGCAACGAAGAATCAAACCGCTAAGACCACCGCAGAAGCCATTTATAACAACTTCATTATTCACTACGGAATACCTACAAAATTACACAGCGACCAGGGAGCTAACTTTGAGTCGGAAATCATTAAGGAACTCTGCCAGATAACAGGAATTAGCAAGACCAGAACAACTGCCTACCATCCGATGGGAAACGGACAGACAGAGCGATACAACCGCACTCTGCTGAATATGCTGGGAACACTCGGACAGTCCCAGAAAGGTGATTGGAAGAGATACCTGCCATCCTTAGTCTACGCATACAATTGCACACGACACGAGACTACCAAGATCTCTCCATTTGAGTTGATGTTCGGGCGGAAACCGAGACTTCCCATCGACTCATTGTTCGATGCCGTGTATGTGGGAACAACATCTACCAAGAACGCAAGAGAATATATTGACGACCTTAAAGATCGTATGGAGACAACACAGCGTATAGTTAAAAGATATACAGAGAAGTCACAGAAAAAACAGAAGGGACAATTTGACAAAAAGGCTAAGGCATCGCAGATTTCCGTCGGAGACCAAGTACTGGTGAAGATTTTAGCATACGACGGAAAACATAAAAATCGCCCGCAAGTTTGAGGAAGAAATCTACGATGTTATTGGACAGCCAAGACCAGACATTCCTGTTTTTAGGATCAGATCCAAGGAAGGAATAAGAAAACCCTGCACAGGAACCATCTGTTGCCGGTTGAACTTGATGAAACCGGAGAGAAAACAGATGAGACGAGGAATGTTGAACAACGGCCAATTCCAAGAAAAAGGCAACTTGTGAAGAAGTCGGTTTGCCAACAAGACGAGAAGAAAGAGGATGCATCCGCTAGTAGAGGTAGCACTAAAGTTGTACCTTTACAGAGACGGGAAGAAACAGATTCAGAGTTTTCAGAAGAGGAGCCCGGATATGAGTATGTCTTACCGACATATATCCATGGGGACGCCCATGATCCAGCGAGCAAAGATATAGTAGAGTTAGAAGAGACAGAGAGGAGTGAGGAAGAGACAGAAGTCATAGAACCTGTGGCAGAGGTAGAGATAGATGTAGACAATACAGAAGAAGGTTTCTCTGACAGAGGAACTAGCTGAAAGTCTCATAGATGAAGAGACTCTTATGAAGGAAGTCTTCACGGAACGTAGACCTGAGAAACCAGAAACTGCAGATAATACTGGAGATCTGGTCAGTGAGAATACTGAAGAGACGGAGGAGACCTTAGCGGCTACTTCAAGAAAAGAGCCAGCCAAAGCACCAAGGAAAAAGAAGACAACAGAGAAAACGGAAGAAACGATAAAAAGACAAGGACCAAAACCACCACCGAGACAGACAAAACAGAAAACTGCGACAAAACCACCACCAGAAGAGAAACCTCCACCACGACGTTCGGAGAGGGAAAGAAGACTACCAGCTCATTTTGATTCCTTTCAGATGAGCCAGATGGTTGCCAGACCAACTGATAGCAGATTGCAGGCGCTGGAGACGATGATGAATTCAGGCGTTCTGAATCAGTTTGAGACAGATGTAGCTCGAAATATTGTTCGAGCCATGATGGACAAATAATTTTATTTTGATTTTACATTCTGATGCCCAGAAATGGTGCCATGACCAGGATTTGAGCCTGGATCGATGTCGTGACAATCCATGAGCAACAATATCTGAACCGAGATTCTATTAATACAATTATTAATATAATTATTTAACAGGTGCTGATGACTGATACCTTACCGAGAAGGCAGAACTCTTTATGGTTTATGGAACAAATGTCGGGACGAATTTTTCTCTGACGAGGGGAGTGAATTGATAAGTTCTATTTCTTCAGTTTAGTATATATTAGTACTGTGTATGACTGACAATATATTTTACCGCACTAATGACATGATGTCATCTGTGTATTGCTGACGATATATTTTTTGTTTGACCGGACTAATGACGGGACGTCATTTGACAGACAGGGTGAGTGTGTAGCAGGGTGGGTTTTTCCCATACTGGTAATTTACTTCCTTTTCGCATTGTATGCCCCTTTACGTCAGAGTTAATTCCCTGTGGATTGCATTCTGGGAGTTTTGTCAGCAGATTTGTCTTCAGAAAAGTTCAGTTTACTTCAGAGATTTGTTTTCTAATTTTACTACATAATTTGTCCACTTAACATCACAGTGAGAGAGCCGAGGCCGTGAGTGATGGAGGGCGAGTTAGCGTGAGGGCGAAGAGGTGCACCCAGACCCATCAATTTGAGTGTAATCCTTGGAATACCCTTGACGAATCGAATACTTCATTGCATTTGATCGGACGACTGATAGTACTTCGATAGTACTAATCCTACTACTTATTCTACGCAGCCATCTCTGCGTCGATACCTAATATCTATTTATCGCATCTAGCATGAACACACGTACTTCCCACATAGTTACATACCGTCTTTGTGTATAAACGATCGAACTTGCTACTTTTAAGCCTTCTATTCTTTATTATTACCGAAGGTAGAAAGGGCGAAAAGTCACAATAATGAAAGTGAAATCATTCAGCAAGCTGAATGTATGCAAATGGCATATGCCCTGAGATTTAAATGTTATTTGATTGCAAAGACCAGAGAGGAAAGAATGTGATCAGGGATTGAACCACAAACTATATGTATTTACATTTTAACAAAATAAAATAAACACAAACATGTATTTTCACATTATGTATATGCCAGGTATTAGACATCAATTCTTATCCCTATATACACGGAATTGCCTGGGTGATTCATTTAGCTTTTATCCATTGAATACATTGACAATGAAAATTATTTCTTGTCTCTATTGTTTTTAGCTTGCTTGGTAAACAGTTCCAAATAATGGAACCTGAATAAGATATGGTTTGTTTAAAGATTTCCTTGTATGGTCTAGGTGTAATATAATTACTTGAAGTTGTGGATCTTAGAGTTGGTAAATTTTCATTTGTTGGCCGAACATGAAACATTTCATTAATGTATGATGGCATTTCTGATTTATTAACATTAAACATGAATTTTGCTTTTCTTAAAAATACCCGTTCATAGATGCTAAGTATTTTCAGTTCATCCATACTATATCAGTATAATTGTAGTCCAACATTATTTTACATGCTCGTTTTTGTAATTTATATAATCTGTTTAGATTGGTTTGCGATGTTCCACTCCATATATACTACAATAGTCAATATGTGGTTGTATGTAGGTTTTGTAAAATTGTACTCTGTGTTCAATTAATAGGAACTCTTTTATTGTATTAAGAAGCCATAAATTGGTAGCTATTTTCTTCGCAATTTTGTCAATATGCATAGACCAAGTTAGATTATTAACAATGTGAACTCCAAGTATTTTATCATTCTGTGTCATTTTTAAAGTTTCGCCATTAAGTTTTAAACCTAAACAATCAATATTCAAACATACTTGTCTTTGATGAGTAGTTACTAGCATGACTTTTGTCTTGGCTGCATTAATGAGCATTCCATTTTATTACACCATTTTGACAAATTGTCTAAAGCACTTTCCAACTTGTTTTTTATGGATTGTACAGATGTATTCATTTCATACAGTGTTGTATCATTAACATATAGGTCAGTGTTAACAAAATCTGTATAAAGAGGTAAATCATTTACAAACATTAGAAACATAAGTGGTCCTAATATAGACCCCTGGGGGACCCCAGAGGTAATGGGTGCAGCTCCAGATAGCGTGTTATTAGTGCATACCTTTTGGCTTCTATTTAGTAAATATGATGAGAACCAGTTTATTGTTGTATCTGAAAATTTATAGTGACATAGCTTTCTCAATAGTAATGCATGGTCAACTAGATCAAATGCTTTTTTAAAGTCTACCATGACGGCGCCAATAATTTGCCCATTATTTATGGCGCCCAACCATTTATCTATCATATAAGCTAATGCGGTTTCACAGTGATTCGGTCTAAATCCTGATTGTGTTGTGTGCAGCAAATTGTATGAAACAAGAAATTCCATTACACGGTCATGGACATGCTTTTCTAAACATGCCCTCAGAGGGAGAAATTGATGAAAATAATTCAAGTTCTTCCTATTCTGACCATTCTGTTACTTCTAAAAGTCAAAGTAAATGCAAAACGAAGCAGAAAAAATCGAAACAGTCTGGTATTCATGCCAGAGCCTCAGATAAAGTGAAATATCTGCAAAAATGGCCCCATTCTAATCTGCAATATGAACATGTAAACAAATCGGTTTCATTTGAGAATTTGGATCTGAAATTATTTGTAGCCGGAGAGCTAGAAATAATTTCAGACACATCTATATCGCGCGAAGAAAGAATGGGAAGAACTGAACTATTAAAAAAGATAGTTTATTTTTCAAACACGTACACATTCGACGGTTTGAAAAACTTTTATGCTGCCTGGGTTAGAAGGATTGAATTGGGAATGAATAAGTGGCGGGATGATTCACAACAAATAGAGCAAGCAATCCTCAGTAAACATCTATGGCGTTCAGAAGGGGGTAGGAAAAACCAGCGTAATGTTTCGTAATGACACTAAGAAGGAATTCGAATCCTCTCAGTCGGAGCAAATCTGGTTTTGTGCATTGTTTAATCGGAACAAATGTTCAAGGCCAGGGGATCATTTTGATGTAGTAAGGGGGCGAATGAGGCACAGTCTGCATATCTGCGGAGAGTGCTGGCTTAAAGATAAGAAGAAAATTAAACATCCTGAATGTTCAAAAGACTGCCCTCATTCTGCAGCATGACAAGCACATATCGATGGCATAATCAGGGCGAATGTACATTTGCCAGATATTTTTATGCCAGAATTCGCAAAGGCTTCAATGAATGTTTCTGAAGTAAAAAGTAAGGATTCAGTAATCAAATCTAATGACGATTCTAAGGATGGGTATAATGCTAATTTGAGGGTTCATCAAATTTGTAAAGTTTGTGATGCATCGGAACTAGACATTAACAGAACAAAATGTTTAATTGACACGCATGATAATGTTATAGAATCAGGCAAGCATAACTTTGAAGGTTGTAGAATTATTATTAATAACAAATTGAATATTCCATTTTTAAGACACATGTTGATTGATTATAAGGATGTACAGTTGTGTGATTTGTTACAATATGGTTTCCCTTTGGGATGTATTGCCGAACCTTGTCCCAATGTTAAAGTTTTTAGGAATCATAAAGGGGCTAGGGAATTTTCAAATGAAATTAATGAATATTTGGTGAAAGAAATTAAAAACAAAACGGTGCTGGGTCCTTTTTTAAATAATCCATTTAATAAGCCAATGATTATTTCACCAGCTGAGTATTTGTCCAGGTGAATACCACAAAGTAGGGTACAAACACAAAGGGCATTTGTTGTTTGACACTGTATTGTCCATGGGTCTTAGAAGTGCTGCTCAAATATGCCAAAGAGTGACAAATGCTATATCATTTATCATGTTGTCATTGGGATTGCGCATTTTGAACTATTTGGATGACTTATGCGGGGGTGAGACACCGGAATTAGCGGATTTCGCTTTTAACACCTTAGGAGGTACAGTCGCACCTGTACTTACGGCCACCTGTATTAAGCGTCTCCCTCCGTTAAGCGGCCATTTTATTTCCCCCCAATGAAAATTACTCTAAAATGCACCTGTATTAAGCGTGAACCTGTCTAACGCGGCCAACGGACAGGCAAAATCGTCCATTTTGCCTCGAAATCCTCGTTTTAGCGGCCATTCTCGGCAAAATATCGGAAATTCTAAAATAAAAGCTGGGACCAAATTCGTTCAGATAATCCCCATTTCCCACCCAGTGACCTAAATCTCGCTAATTGCAGGCCTGCCAAACTGTTTACAATACCATTTCAATTTGTTTTATGACACCCGATTGTTTGACCAAATTTTCATCACATCATTACACGATTCACTAAAATCATGCCTACCCGCTGTGACAATAAAAGTCAAGGGTCGATAGTTTCAATAATTCCCCTAGCCAAACATTGCTTCTGGCTACTATAGTTGTCAGTTCAAAACACGTGTTATTCTCGTGGCCGAGTTATTTATACAGTACAGCCAATCGCTGGTAAGTAAAGGCAGCCCTTAGTGGCATGATTGACAGGTTACTGTGGCGAAAGACGTCGGCAATATATCTATCAGCGATTGGTCATGAACCCACTATAGTTAACTCCCTCCGAATACTCTCAACCAGACAAACAAACACATGCAAACACGCGTTTATTTCAACCAAATATGGCTAACTGTATTGTCAGAAAACATGAAAAAGTCTGTAAATATCACGGACAATTTCGGCGATTTCGTACCTACGTAGTTTCGTCCTTTTGCAACTTTTTCCAATCGATGTTAACGTAACCCGATTTTTATGATAATTCAGTTTGGTATTAACTAAATATACAGAATTTATGCACATCCAAGTTCATAAATGATATTTTAAGGGAATTTAAACGGATTAATTTACATGCATCATAATATGCAAGTTATAGCGAGCGTGGCATGGGGACTGCTGTTATAAGCCGAGCTATGCTGACCGTGGGCCGTTGCCTAACTACATACGCCAGACAAACTGGTGATTTTCGGACGAACTGGTACATCTTGTAACAACAAACACGCGATTGACCCATCAAATTATTAAACGTTCCGTTTGATAATCCATTCTATTGTGCATATTGTATTTACATTATCCAGTAGCGGATTCGGGGGGGGGGGGGGGGGCTTCAGAAATCCCGATTTTTCTTCTTTTTATTTTTCTTTTTTTACACAAAGACGCATTTTGTGTTTGGCATTTCTAATTGACATAGGCGCCGCTTAGATCAATGAGTATTCGAAATTAAAGTAAACACTGTATATCATGATGTACATATGAACTTAAGACAAGTTTGACTGTACATTAATTGTACATATAAATCTATATGGAACAAGTTATAAGTCGGTCCAAGATGAACCTCCATTAAGCACCCACCTGTGTTAAGCAAGCAATTTTGGACTTTCCCATGGCAGCTTGCTTAAGACAAGTTTGACTGTATTTTGGAAAAATGTGGTTTTGAAGAATCAACAGAAAAAGCATGCATTCCTGCAACTAGAATGACTTTTGTGGGTGTTCTTTTTGATACAGAAAAATTAACCTTAGAAATTACTCCAGATAGATTAATAGAAATTAGTTTGTTAATTGATAAATGGTTACAAAAATCAGATACTTCAAAAAAGGAATTACAGTCTTTGATAGGTAAATTAAGTTTTGTAAGTGCAGTGGTTAGGCCAGGTCGAATTTTTGTTCAACGGTTATTAAAGTTTCTTCGGTACATTTATAAAAGTAAGGGAAGTAGACATATTATTCCAGAATACCTTAGGAGAGACTTATTGTGGTGGAAACAATTTTTGCCATCATATAATGGCATTTCGATGATGTCATTTGAGCAGTGGTCATTGCCGGATGGCATACTATCAACAGATGCATGTTTAACGGGTTGTGGGGGGTTGTTAGGCAACCTTTATTTTCATGCAGACTTCACAGAATTTGTGGTTGAACAGCAATTGCATATTAATCAGCTAGAACTATTAACAATTGTGGTGGCCCTTAAGTTATGGGGTTCGCGACTGAAGGGATGTAAAATGGTCGTGCTTTGTGACAATCAGTCCGCTTGTTTAGTGTTGAACAAGGGTGCAACACACAATGACTTTCTGCAAAATTGTTTGCGTGAAATATGTTTCTTAGCTGCGATAAATGAATTTGAAATTAAGGCAAAACATATAGCAGGCGTAGATAATAGGTTGCCTGATTTGTTAAGCCGTTGTCATTTGGATTCACAGAACAGGGCTAGATTTATGACTGAACTCGGTTGCGAGGGAAATGAATGTTTCATTTCGGATGAAATGTTTATTTTATCAGAATGCTGGTAAATTTAGTCTAATGAGTAATGTTCTTGTTGTGATTGCAGATTCCCAGTTAAAGGTGTTGCAAGATGAGTTGCGAACGTCTAAAAAGTCCGGTTTCGCTGACGGTACAAAAAAAACAAAAAATTTAAAAACGCAGTGGGAAAGTTACTTGTTGTTCTGTACTTTTTTCGGGTTTATATCTGTGCCAGCGTCTACAGAAGTAGTTTCCTTGTTTGCACAATTTCTAAGTCGTTCATTCAAATCTGTCGATGCTATAAGGAATTATATCAGTGGTATCTGTACTATGCATTTGTTGTTAGGCGTAGAAATAAATTTTAATGCTTATTTAATTAATCTGACGTTGAAGGGTATTAATCGCTTAAATCCACATTGTGTACACCAGGCTGCTCCTATTACACCCAGGATTGTATTGTTATTTCATGATAAATTAGAATTTGTCAATCCGGTAGACACATGTTTTTGGTGTTTATTTTTATTTGCCTTTTTTCTGTTAGCACGGAAATCCAATTTGGTAGCAAGTTCAAATTCAGATGTTTCCGGGAAATATCTTTTAAGGGATGATGTTAAGGAAATGGGAACAAATTTATTAGTCACTTTTCGTTGGACAAAAACTTTGCAGTTTGGGGAACGTTTACTGCAAATTCCGTTAATAAAATCTGATTCCTTATTGTGTCCCGTTACAGCATTCAAAAATTTGGTTAAATTGAATCCAGTTTCAGGTAATACTCCATTGTTTTCTTTTGCTAGGAATAAGTGTATCACTTACCCAATGTTTCAGAATAAGTTAAAGTCTTTAATTTCGGCTATTGGTCTTAATCCGGATAATTGCTCTTCTCATAGTTTTAGACGGGGTGGAACAACCTTAGCCTTTCAAGCAGGAGTGCCCGCAGAATTAATACAGCTTCAAGGTGATTGCCGGCGCAGTGATGCTTATAAAAAATATCTTAGATTTACTTTAGGTGATAAAATTCTAGTCGCAGATAGAATGAATAATCGCATTCAGCTTACAGTTGATTAATCTATTTTAGGTAAAAAACGGACCCTCCTTATTTGCGACTCCATTGCCAAATATGTTGACGGAGTTGACAGTCTAGATGTGCAAGCCTATCCAGGAAGAACTCTTGGTGGAATTGCCTGTGAAGTCTCAAACAATCGTGTTCTTCAGGGTAAAATCTCTGATTCTGATTTTGTAATTGTACACGCTGGCACAAATGACATAAACAATATGAAAATAGATGACTTTCCTGCCGCAGTTAATAATGTGTTCGCTTCCATTTGCGGTATCAAGCCACATGTTAAAATTTTATTTTCTGCCATTCTACCAAGACCTGTAGATTTCAAATACACTAAAGTTAAAGTGATTAAAACAAATAATCGCATTAGGAGATTTTGTAAATATCGGAAATTTCCATTTCTTAAGACGTTCCGTCCATTTGTCTCTACGAACGGAGAACCTTTCAGGCATATGTTCGCCGTGCGAGACGGGGGTCTTCATCTCAACACGGAAGGTTCGAGTGTGTTGAGCAATTATTTTTTGCAAGTGGTTAAGAATCTTAGAAACTCCTAATGTGCTTTCCATGTGAGCTGACGGAGCAATTGCCTGTGGAACTGTGTGATACCAGATCAATTGGCATAATATGCTAGTGGTTCAGGGGTTGCATTGGACTACAGCCAATTGCACTTTTAGCTTATGGGATATGTTTATGTTCGCGATGTGTGTAAAGAAATTGTATACATAATTGATAGCTAATTTAATATATGCTTGTTGTATTTGTATGTGTAGTTGCAGTTTCTGTCCTTCTTTTCAATTCCCATTTCAGGATAGAGGATTGGCATAGACTGTTATAGGCATTGCTAATTTCCTTCCATTTGGGAACACATGTTGGTTGGGTAGAAGACCCTAAACATTTCCGCTGAATTGGGAAAGGTAAAGAAGTTAGGAACCTGCATATATGTGAGTATTCTAGTTCGTAATCGCTTTGTGTAATTCAAAGCAAATGGGGCAATTGCTCCGTTTGGTTTGGGTTTCAAGCAGCCTTCGTTTATTTGTAATTTGGCTTTACCTGTAACCCGATGATTTCATATTTTTTATGACACTAAATCTTTGATTGGCATCTATGCTAGACGCTTAATTACATTTTTGGCCACAAAGTCTCATTCGTGACTTTCGTTTTAACAATAGTTTTTAGGTTTAATATCATTTTGTACTTGAATCTGTTTTATATGATAAAATAGATTTGTGTGTAAAGTGAATTTGCTTGAAATATGAAAATTAGATTATTATCACATGACAGTTACAGGTTGCCTGCATGGGATGACGTTAAATTTGAATGCTTCCCCTTTTCTCAGTTCTGTTTGTTTGGTGGGCCTTCGGCTTGGCGAGTGGAGAAATTTCATTTCTCTTTGTGGTTTGTTGACCATTTCATTATTGTGTTCAGTTGTTGAATGTCCAAATTTGTTTGGAAATTATAGTTCTGGATTTACATAGCTGAAAATCAATTCAACTATTAAACCTTATTAAGGTTATTCTTGTTTTTGTCCTTTGGTATTCCATTATTGAATTGAGAGAGTAATTACGTCCTCGTTTGTTACTACATTATAGACTTACACACACTTGTAAATTACGTCCTTGTTTGTTACAACATTATAGACTTACACACACTTGTAAATTACGTCCTCGTTTGTTACTAGATTATAGACTTATACACACTTGTAAATTACGTCCTCGTTTGTTACTACATTATAGACTTATACATACTTGTAAATTACGTCCTTGTTTGTTACTAGATTATAGACTTATACACACTTGTAAATTACGTCCTTGTTTGTTACTACATTATAGACATATACACACTTGTAAATTACGTTCTCGTTTGTTACTACGGGTACATTATAGACTTACACACACTTGTAAATTACGTCCTTGTTTGTTACTACGGGTACATTATAGACTTACACATACACACACTTGTCAATTACGTCCTCGTTTGTTACTACATTATAGACTTATACACACTTGTAAATTACGTCCTAAATTAAATGTTTGTTACTACATTATACACACTTGTAAATTAAGTCCTCGTTTGTTACTACATTATAGACTTATACACACTTGTAAATTACGTCCTAAATTAAATGTTTGTTACTACATTATACACACTTGTAAATTAAGTCCTCGTTTGTTACTAGATTATAGACTTATACACACTTGTAAATTACGTCCTTGTTTGTTACTACATTATAGACTTATACACACTTGTAAATTACGTCCTTGTTTGTTTACTACATTAATACTTATTTACACACTTGAAAATTTACGTTCTCGTTTGTACCTACGGGTACATTATAGACTTACCACACCACTTGTAAATTTACGTCCTTGGTTTGTTACACGGGACATTATAGACTTACACATACACACACTTGTCAATTACGTCCTCGTTTGTTACTACATTATAGACTTATACACACTTGTAAATTACGTCCTAAATTAAATGTTTGTTACTACATTATACACACTTGTAAATTAAGTCCTCGTTTGTTACTAGATTATAGACTTATACACACCTTGTTAAATTAACGTCCTAAATTAAATGTTTGTTACTACATTATACACACTTGTAAATTAAGTCCTCGTTTGTTACTAGATTATAGACATATACACACTTGTAAATTACGTCCTTGTTTGTTACTAGATTATAGACTTATACACACTTGTAAATTACGTCCTTGTTTGTTACTACATTATAGACTTATACACACTTGTAAATTACGTTCTCGTTTGTTACTACGGGTACATTATAGACTTACACACACTTGTAAATTACGTCCTTGTTTGTTACTACGGGTACATTATAGACTTACACATACACACACCTTGTCAATTAACGTCCTCGTTTGTTACTACATATAGACTTATACACACTTGTAAATTACGTCCTAAATTAAATGTTTGTTACTACATTATACACACTTGTAAATTAAGTCCTCGTTTGTTACTACATTATAGACTTATACACACTTGTAATTACGTCCCTAAATTAATGTTTGTTACTACATTATACACACTTTAATTAAGTCCTCGATTTGTTGACTACATTATACTTTATACCACTAGTAAATTACGTCCTTATAATACATTATAGACTTATACACATTTGTAAATTACGTCCTTGGACCAATTCTGTCAATTTATCTGCGCGCTGAACTAGTTACCAATTAAGACCGCACCTTTGTCAATATCCACAAGGGTCCGAAGTTGTGCTTGGAAAAGCTTACTGAAAGTCTTATTTGGTATAGAGGCATCCCTTGAAAACTATTTTAATGGACGCGTCTGTACCGAATTGGACCGTCAGTAAACATTTCTCAGCACAACTTCTTACCCCTTCGAAGTTGTGCATGGAAATGTTTACTGAAAGTCCGATTTGGTATAGAGGCGTCCCTTGAAAAATAGTTTAATGGATGCGTCTGTACCGAATTGGACTGTCAGTAAACGCTTTCCAAGCACAACTTCGATCCTGCGAAATAATTGACGAAAAATCAATATTGGATTTAGAGTTATCCAGGGATTGAAAAAATTGAAGAAAAAAAGTTTTTTTGCCCATCTTATTTTTAAAAAAAAAGCTTGTACATATATATGATCATTACCAAAACGGATAAGACATATTCACTATTATTGTTATTTTTATTTTAATTATTAAATGAACATAAACAAACAAATAAATATTATTTATCGGGAGAAAAACTTTGTCAAGTTTTTTCTTCAACAACGTCTTTAGCAGCGTTTAGTTTAGCAGTCAAATTTTCTCAGAGACTTGCATGCTTCTTATTTTCTATAAGCGTTGAGTGACATAGAATTTGTTTTATTTATAGTGGCTATGTTTGCATGCGCTGCAGGCTGCCTTAATTACTAAATTCAATGGTTTCGGACCTGGCGCCGACCGTTTCATCCCAAGCCGTTATGTTTAGCGTCTGAAATGCCCGTTAACCCAACTGTCTACGAGACGATATATGTGGCCGCGTATGATAATACACACACTAGTCTATACTCGTAGTCATATTTGTTGTCAGCCTGGCCGCGTACAGCCGACAAATAATCCGTGAATTAAATTTGTCCGATATGGACCGTGTTCAAAATCGCTAGCGATTCTACCCGTAACTGTGTACATAGACACTGCTTGAATCTTACTTCTGGCAAACTGACGTAAACTGTAAACAACAAATGGTTGCTGAATTAACACCATTTGTTGGCTGTTATCGATGGAATTAATTGGCAATTTCTTCAGAAAAAAAATCCTGACCAAATTTTTCACTCGCCAAACTGCCTGTAGAAAGTACTCGACCGCCACAAAAAGCACTCGCCATGGCGAGCTGGGCGAGTGAAATTTCAACCCCTGTTTAATATCGGTAGCCTGAATATTTTTCACGTAAATGACTATAAATAATTATGGATATGTATGTTCTCATGAATCTATATTCATTAAATCAAGCAATATTGCGTATTTTCAGACGACCCACAGCAGAGAAGACATCCCAGCTATAGGGCGAGTACTACAATAAATCTCACCCACGTATCCAAGCCGACATAGACCACCCGACCACACAGGACGGTCACATATGGTGGAGAGAATCCGGGTATGGTGGAATACAAACTCATATATTGTGGAGAATTTATGGTGGCGTATCATGATTAGATGGTGTCAACATCTAGTGATGAAGATAGGACGCTAACAAAAGCTAATAGACGTTTACAAAACCGGAACTGTACGGAAGAATAATACCAACGTTTTCAAACTTTATTCATCATTGAAGTATATGAATACAACACCCCAGAGAGCCATACCTGTAAGGCGATTTCTTCAAGAACCATAAATACAACAACAACAACAACAACAGAATATCGTGACGTAATTATCAGTATTCCGCAAGTATTATCTGCACTGCAAGAACAACATATATACGGCAAATATATCAACGAGGAGAGCGATCCAGTAACCAGTGAAGTAAGAAGATAGTGTTATGTGAATAGTGTAATAAATAAAGTGTCAATATGAAGCAATATAGTGTAATGCTGTCAGTATTGATGAGTAAAATGTTCCGTAAGCTGTTGTGACCGTGGGTCGAGGGCTGAGCGTTGGTCCGGTCATTGTCCGGCAAATGCATGCAACCAGAAACTCATGTTCTGCAAACACCAGACATTATTTGAATCAAGTGAAACATTTATGTTGCAACAAGGTGACATATAGGTCCAATGGGCCGGGTGTAATTAGTATGATTATCAATGTTATATTTATTCGTGTACGTTTACACATGTCACTATAATAAACAAATTACTTACTTACTTACTTTATAATAGTGTAATCAAATGTGTTATCATAAAATAGTGTGAAATCTCATCAGTGTATAATCATGAAAAATACATGTAAATGTGAAGTGAAATGATCATCAACAGTGGATAAATCAGTGAGATACGAGCATAGAAGTATCAGCACACATCACTGGGCCCAATCGTACCGACTTTACATAAGAAGTACCAAGCCAGGAGGATGATAACGAGCAGCTACAAAAACTAACAATATAATATGTATTGTGACCGAGTAATGTGCAGCCAAATCCACCACATGGCGGTGAGTACAGTCTTCGTTTACATTTCTCATTACATATCTTGCCTGTTTTGTGATCTGCCCAATTGTATTCACTCGTTATAAGGTTACCACTATATGTACTGTTTTATAGCGTATACCCATTCTAATGGATATTGGTCCCATATACTTGGAGAGTTTAAATTGACATGTTTTTGTTTGTTTGTTTATTAGTGTTTAACTGCCTATCAACAGCTAGGGTGATGTAAGGCCGGGCAAACGGGTTCGATCCCATTTTAACCTGCTGCATTGGGGGGAAAATCCCAAAATCAGAACGGAATATTTACATTGAGAACAAATATATTCAGCCCTGTTTCACAAATGTGTCGGGTATAATATAACAATTTTTTTTTTAAAAAATCAAACTACACAAAGTAGGTCTTGCGTTCAGAAACATAATAACCGAACAAAGATAGATTAATTCAGACGCGTAATAAGTCTAACTATGCTTATGAATCATTTCCACTTATCATCACAAGTGCCAAACATAGAAACAAAGTAACATTGATGCTATAAAAATAAAATAAACTTCTGTCTCAACTACTGAATTCATCATTGTTTAAACATGGCCCCGAGCAAAGCTTCCAGGGCCTGCCCACAGACAGCCTGCAAAACAGCTTCTGTTAACACTATAAATGCAAATGATACACAGATGTCATTCACCCCAAAATTGAACAAAAATATGATGTCCATCAAGGTAGGAAACCATTCGGTGCAATGTTTGGTTGACACTGGTGCAGAAATAAGCGCCATCAGCAAACAACTTCTAAAGTCATCCATCAGGTCAGCCATTCTGAAATCAGTTGTGGGAGCTTGCGGTGAAAGGCACAGTGTTCTGGGTGAAGTTGACATAAACTTCGCCTGTGAGGACATGGCTTTCACTCAAACATTTCACGTCTTCGAACATTTACATGTCAAGATGCTGGTAGGAATAGACTTTTTGCAAGAAAACTCATGTCACTGTGAAAATTGGCGCCATTGAAATCACAACAATGACAGAGGGTAATTTTTCAACAATCAATCAATCAATCAATCATATCATTTATTAAAAGCAAAGTCACCTCTGGCCACATGCAAGTGGCATATGAGAACATGCTGCTTCATTAATATAGACAAGGTAATGTGCAATGTACGGATGGTAAGATAATCTGATATAGCAGTTGTGGCAGGGAGGATACAGCATAAATACCTATAAATACTGTTTGCGGACCACTTGTTGTTTATTTTATTTACTCCCTAAAATGATGCTGTGTATATAATTAAAACTGCTGATCTATGTTTTAAATTTGTCAATTATAAGTTTAACAAAAATACATAGTTTAGACAATACTATTGTACTTTTTGATTGCATCAGTTGCTGAAATTTAGGTATATTTGGATGACTGTAGTATTTCCTATGGATGTATAATTCACGCCCATTACTAAAGTATGGACATTCCAGGAGATAATGAAATTCATCACCTATTGTATTTAAGTTACATATTAAACATTTCCTTTCAGATACTTCTATGCCGTTCCATCTTCCAGTTTCAATGGGCAATCTGTGGTTGCTTGTTCGGAATTTGATTAGCGGAATATATTTTGTGTCGGTTAAATTTATTAAATATGATTCTAGTTCAATTGTTTCTTTGAAAATTTGATACATTTTCCCTTTGGTTGATAACTGCATTGAACCTGACCATTTTTGAATGTACTGATCTTTTAATGTTCGTAGTATACTCAACAAAACTAGAAACGTCCCTGTTTTATAGCCGGTGTAGCTCTGTCTATGTATGTACCACATGTTCAAAGTACATGTATTTTAAACCGTGGCGATGTTCAGAATACGATCGTGTAGAGTTTAGCCGATACACACGGTTTACATAGCGGCCAGTGACCGGAACGTTGATTTCCACTTTTTGCACGTGCACGCTATACTTGTGATCGATAAGGTGATTCAGTTCATGTCGTACCATTCATGCGATGGGGGCTATTCGGAAAATTAAAAAACTTTTTTAATTTTTCACTGTTTTCGATATGCCACGGCTTTCCGAAAACGAGCGAAATCAGGCAATTGGGATGCTTGCGGGTGGGATGGCCGCCAGGGCGGTCGCGCCTCGGTTTGGTTGCTGTCGGAAGACGATTGATCGTCTTGCAGCCCGGTACCAGCAGACTGGGGCTGTTCACGACCGGCAGCGACCTGGTAGGCCTCGTGTAACGACGGCTAGAGCCGATCGTTACATTACGTTGACGCACTTACGTCAACGTCGACTGGCAGCCCACAGTCACTGCTAGGCGATACGGTGTCTCAGGGCAGACCATTCGCAACTGGTTACGTCGTAACGCCCAACCAATCCGGGCACGCCGCCCGTACACTGGTCAGATAATGACCCAACGTCACCGTGCTGCCAGACTGTTATGGGCGCGACGTCAATCTGAACTGGAGAAGGGCTGACTGGAACCGAGTTTTGTTCACCGATGAATCTCGGTTCACAGTTAGTCATGCTGACGGAAGATTTTAGGGTATACAGGCGTAAAAATGAAAGATTCACCGATTGTTGCATTGTTGAGAAGAACAGGTTTGGGGGAGGGAGCGTAATGGTCTGGGGTGGGATCATGGGAAACCGGAAGACAGATTTGGTTGTTGTACAGGGCAACATCAATGCACAACGTTATGTTGCAGATGTGCTAAATGCACATGCCTTACCATTTATCCGTCAGCATGGTCCTGGTGTGACATTGATGCACGACAATGCCCGCCCTCACGTAGCCAGGGTCACCACTCAATACTTACAGCAAAACAACGTCGACGTCATGCCATGGCCCGCGGTCTCCCCGGATCTCAATCCCATTGAGCACATATGGGATGAGCTGGGCCGCAAAGCACGAGCTAACCATCAGATTGACAATGTTCGCGATGTTACACGGGCGTTACAACGGGAATGGAGGAATTTGCCCAACGCACTGGTATTGCGTTACGTCACGTCGATGCGGCGTAGGATCATTGCATGCATTCATGCAAATGGTGGCCACACTCGGTACTAAACGAGATTTACTGAATTTGCCACATTACTTATTGAAATTCCATCTCTAAACATTAAGTAACACATTTCTGAGTTTTTGTGATTTTTGATTTTGACCCCTACCGCCCTTGGCCGGTTATCTCTCGAATATTTAACAAGATATCCAAATGCAATTTATTGGCTTTGACACAGAAATGAATGAACTTGTTTTTCCATTTTGATTTTTAAAAGTAACCCTTTTGGTTTTTGATGAATCTTTCCTTAAACATGGAGGGACGTTTCTAGTTTTGCTCAGTATATATATAGTTTTGTTGCTTTTGAGTATAGTATCTCTTTGTTCAACCATAAATCATTTTGTCCAACAGTTTCTAATATACCTTTTATATATCTGATCCATTTGGAGTTCGGGTAGTTGTTTGCCATAACGGCATATGTTAGATTGCTCAATTTTGTTTGTTTTCCCATTCTTAAAGAGATCCAGTACCCGATCATGCGTGCTTTAACATTTATTTCAATTGGGAATCTACCTAATTCTGCATATAGCATATAAATTGGTGTACTTTTCCTCAGTTTTGTAATAGCTCTTAGGAAATCGTTTTGCACTTTTTCAATTGCTTGGATGACACAGTAACACTTCCCACAAAACATATTACAAGTGATCGTACTATCTTTGCATGCACCACTGAAGATATCATTGTCTCACCACACAGTGAAGTTGTTGTACCAGTCAGAATAGCAGGCCTTCCCGACCATTCAACAGTGCTAATAGAACCAGTTAAACCTTGAAAACAAATGCCTAGCAGGTGGAAAATGAGTAACAACCGTAACAAATTGCGAAGCTGTATACAGTCTTTCTTAAACCCAAACAAAAGTTGGCCAAAGTTTCACCTGTAGTTCCCAGGTCAATTGCAAGTTGCGATGAAGACACTGAGACATCAATGAACGGGGTACATCCCCAAACCACTTCTCATGCAGACAGTTACAAAGAGGTCAACAATTTAGGCATCAACCTTGACAGCGCCGATATAACAGATGATCAATGCAATCAATTGTATACATTCCTCGGGCGCAATTGTGATATATTTGCAACTGATATGTCACAATTAGGTGAGACAAACACGCACACTCACCGCATCCACACAAAGCTAGGTTCGAGACCTGTCATTTCAGCACCATATAGACACATCACCGCAAATGCGAGCTGAGCTAGAAAGCCAGCTAGATGATATGCAAGAAAATGGTATTTTTTAGTTCAATCGCCTTGCTTTTGGAATGACCAATGCACCAATGACATTTCAAAGCCTAATGACAAAAGTTCTAAAAAGCCTGAATTTCAAAATAGCCTTAGTGTACATTGATGACATACTCATATTCTGAAAAACATTTGATCAACACTTACATCATCTTGAAATGGTGTTCGCAAATCTACGAGCAGCAAATCTAACACTATACCCATCAAAATGCAAATTCGCAACAGGTCAAATCAAATATCTTGGCCATATAGTAGGTAAAGATGGAATGAAAGTGAACCCAGAAAATACAGATAAAATCAGAAACTGCCAACGGCCAAGAAATGCTAAGCACGTGAAAAGTGTACTGGGAATGATGGGCTATTACAGGAAGTTTGTAGAAGGCTTTGCCCAAATTGCCCAACCATTACATAATGTACTAAAGAAAGATACAAAGTTCAAATGGACAGATGACTGCGAAAAAGACATTCAATGACTTAAAGGAACAACTCATTTCAGCGCCAATACTCAGATATCCGGATTTCAATAAGGAATTTATCCTTTCCACAGACAGCTCTGCCTATTTGATAGGTTATGTTCTAAGTCAAGAGCATACTGGAAAGGACCATCCAATCTGTTTCGGTGGCCATTCACTCGGTGATAATGAGCTGAAGTGGCATATCACTGATACAGAGGGGCTTGCCTTAGTAGAAGGAATATAGCACTTCAGGCATTACCTGGCAAACAAGAAGTTTACTGTTTTCACTGACAACATATCAGTGAAATACATACAGAAACTGAAGGACAGCCAAGGATGCCTTGGAAGATGGGGCTTACTTGCACAAGGCTACAATTTTGAAATTAAACACAGATCCGGCTCCCAGAACCATACTGCCGACTTTCTATCTCGGCAAAGTCACGAGAACGTCACACCAGCTGACCCAACTGACTTGACAGATCACATTGGTTCTGCGACAAATTCTACCAAGTTGGAACAGGTGACACTGGTTTACCCTGGTGAAGATGACGAAGTAGTGATAAACGCTGTTCGAAATGAAGGGGACAATGGGCCTTCAGGTGATGAGCCAAAGTTTGATCAGCTTGGCCGTTATCAACGGGACTGTCCTGACTTCAAGAACATCTATCAATATTTAAAATATGGACAGGTGCCAGATGATCCTCAGCTTGCTAGAGCAACTGTAGCAGAAGCCTACAATTACACTCTAGAAAATGGAGTACTGTACCATTTCTTCACCAAGAGAGCAAGGAAACTTGCCAGAGAAGAGAGACTGGTGAAACAGACTGCCATTCCCAGAGTGTGCAGAGATGATCTGTTGAAGTCATATCATGACTGCATTGCTGGAGGAGGGCATCAAGGTTTCAAACGGACATATGCGTCACTTCGCAATAAATACCATTGGCCTTCAATGTATGCTGACGTTAGGTTGCGAAATTTGTCAGCAGTCCAAACAAGCCTTCAATGCGAAACCACCTCCACTGCATCCACAGCAAGTTGACGACATATTCAGCAGGTGGCACATGGACATTTTGAGTCTTCCAACCACTAAAGATAAGTATAAACATGTACTTCTTGTAGTGGACAGCTACTCAAAATGGCGCAAGTGTTTTCTGTTGAAAACACAAGAAGCTACAGAGGTAGCTACTGTACTCTATAGAGAAGTTATCTCAAGATCCTGAGCTCGGAGACAAATCTTGAGTGATAGAGGAAGGAACTTTATGTCAAATTTGGTGAAAGCACTGGCAGAACTCTTTCAAATCAAGCGGACTTATACAAGTTTCTACCACCCGATGACGAATGGACTTGTGAAATCAAAGAATTCTTACATTCTTCAGGCACTACGAACATATTGCAAAGGACAGCAAGATGATTGGCCAGAAATGATACAAGGTATAATGATGGCATACCGATCCACTCCCGCAACCCAGTCCACTGATTACAGTCCATTCTTCCTTCTATATGGCCGAGAAATGCGTCTCCCAATTGATACTGAGCTTCAACCAAAGGACCATCTCTCCCAAGATTTTAAGGTACATCTGGGTAGAATTCTACAAAATGTAGAGACCTGCAGGAAGTTGGCAGGTGAAAACATCAAGGCTACACAAGAGAAATACAAGGAGCAGTATGACAAATGGTCAAAGATTCTCAACTTCCAGCCAGCACAATGGGTATGGCTGTACTGTACAAACGTACCAACACGAAAAGCACCGAAGCTGCACAGACAATGGGTACTACATACTACATAATAATATTGGGTCCAAATCACATATATAAGCTGAGGAATGTGGAAACCAACAAGGAGGTCAAGTCACTGGTAAATGCAATGAGGCTGAAACCAACCATACTTTGATCCAGACAAATGGCCAACAAATCCACCACAAGAGCTGGAGAATGGTGAAGATGAACTGGATCCAGATGAGTTAGAACCAGTGTCAAATAGCAATAATGAGGATCAGCAAAATAAGCAACAAGGTACTAGTAACGAGAATCAAAACAAGACAAATAGACCACAACAGGACACCACGAAAAATGGAAAGCAGAAGGTGACAGCAGAGCGAGCAGCAAAGAAGTCATCGACCACAGGAAAGGAAAGAAACGCCAAAGAGAAAAATAAGTAGAATCAACAAGCAGAAGTAGTGACAATAAAAATGGTAAGCGGAAGCAGCCAAAGAATCAACAAGCAGAAACTAGTGAGAATACAAACAGTAAGCAGAAGCAGCCAAATAATAAAGAAGCAAAGTCTGATAAGATATAACATGAAAAGTCATGCAGAGCATGATGTTATTAGCCGATCAAATCAGGGTAAAGTGCATCGAACATATGTAGGTGTCTCTGGTAACATTGTCAATCGTAAACTATTTTCGACCACAGTTCTGTACCCAGCGTTGACATTTTTCTCGATTTTGTGCAGGTTTTGGAAACCCGTTCCCAAATCCATCCAATAGCAGCAATGCCATAGCAGCAATGTTTTGATGTCACCATTATGTTGCGAAATATTCCAGCGTAACACCTGTACTGTATGCTCTATTTATCTACAAATTACACTCCGCAATACACAAAGTTGTAGTCACTGTGTGTTTGTCCGAATTCTGTGGCAGCACGCGAGTGGGCGGAGCTGCCAGGGCTATATATATCTAGCGGTTACAGTGTCATCTAAAAATAGACGCAAGCTCCTGCGTATTCAGGCACATGCCCAGATTGGCCTAATGTGCATGTGCCCCATCCGTGATTTTTTGCGCGATGTCGGCCGCAAGACAATCAATAATTTGCAGCATTGACAATAATTAAGGGGGATTGCCGCAATCGCGCGTGCTGGATGCATCCCTGCCATCCCTGCATGATACGTAAACAAATCAAAGTTGGCTATGAAGGGCAATTCTTCGTTTTGATTGGTGGAAAATTTTGTGAATATTAACTAGCGTCAAATGACGCGCATACGCGATCCAATGGGATAAACCCGAGATGCTGGGATAAACCCGAAAATGCTGGGGTTGCTAGTAAGGAGATTTTGAGCAGAGGTCGATTATAAATTAGCCGAATAAACACATTTTACGCGATTATACGTGGCTGAAACTTGTTCTGTTTAATAAACAAAAGCTTTAAATTAGCCCAATAATCGGCGTATGTTGGCGTATATGGCCATTAGAGCCAACTATGGACTTCAACAACAATAACTTCCGGGTTAAATCTCTTCCAGCGTTCAGCTCATTACGTATTCAAAATTGTGTTATTTGGCTATAAGTAAAGTTTTAAACGGAGATAATTGCCAAAAATGCAAACTTTATCGGTTGATGCAATTTGGAAGTGATACAGAAAAATTCGAGTTCGTAGATTACCGAATAGCGGAGAAAAGGGTTGCTACAAACTTTTTCAGAATTCGATGGATAACCAATATATTAGCCGATCTATAAATAGATCGGCTAATAAAAATTAAGGACAGAAAAAGAAGGTAACTACCGACAATACAGACAGTAATATATCAAAGGAGCGGCCTCAAACAAAGCACACTCAACAGGAAAATGTACATCAATCGAAATGGCGAAATCAGCCGAAGCAACAGCACACGCAATTCAAACAGCAGTCATCCAGTGGAGCACAGCCGTCCACCAGTAGACGGGACCCCGGGACATCCGAGGCAAGTGATCAAAAGCCGCCATGCAAGGATTGTAAAAATGTTCATTTGTAAGCCATTTAATCCTGATGACATAAAAGCTGTTGTCTCTTCCACTAGAAGCAATAAAATCCTGTATTACAAGGTAAAGTTTCAGGACAACATGACAAATTGATATTTTGCATGTAAAATACCAAGTCACTTTATCTGGGAATTCCATGCAAACCAAACTCTGGATGGCAAGAAGCGAAAGAGACCACTGCAAGAAAAACAGCACAAGTTCTTTAATAAACCTGAAAAAGAAATCAATGTAGTCTCAGCATCAGAAGGTAAAACTGTCAAACAACCCAAACTTGTGTCTGTTCGCTTCATGAACAACACAGCATACTACCTAGTTGAAGATGGTTGTAAGACGCCTAAATATCAGCCAATACTGACAGCACATGATCATGTGCCAACATTTCTCAATGATCTACATAATTCATGGGATGACAAGCAAGAAGAATTTGCCATCCAGAACATAAGGTCCAAACGGAATCCAAACCACAAATCAAGCAAAGTATACCTATGCGCAGCATATATTGTTCATGAAGTACAAATTAGACCAGATGGATCATATTGGTGCTTACAAGGATTTCTAAACCCCAACATTGCACCTGAATGGCATCCTCTGTCCCAAATATCAAACTTTGCCAACAAGAAAATGATGGAGTCAGTAGAACATGAATCACACATTAGTATAAGTTGGTAATAATTATTTTCCATAGTGGACTAGTTTTCGATATTTCAAGGTCACACTTTTACTTGAGACTTCGGCTGTAAGTGTTTAATAGTGCTAAGACTTATTCTGTCACCTCAGCCCTTGCAACTTCTGACATTAGTATAAGTATCTAAGCTCCCTACTGACATAATTAGAAATCAAAATAATATATTTCTTCAATATTTATACAATCTTCATATCCAAAACATCAATATGACAATACTTTTATGGTAAAAGACAACCATAGTTAAATCATATAATGTCTGGCCTTATGCAACAAATTAATACACAGTTGATCACATCATTCTTAAAGGTAACCATATACCCAGTGCATGCCATAATTGATGCTAGTTACATCATAGTCTCATATGTGTTGTAGTCATGTTCATAAAGCACTGTACATTTATTGCCATTTTCAGATAAGTATAACATGTATGTTTATTTACAGAGTATTATCATACTCATATCAGCTATAACTCATCATATCTTGTAATAAGATCTACAATGTTAAGCAACTAAGTTACAATGCAGTTTTGAACAAGAAACGAGGCAAAGCCACGAAGGCCAGGTTTTTTCCAAGCATGGACACTTGGATAACATAATTATACCCACTTTTTGTAGACTAGATGGCCGTGGCCTGCATGTCGCGCATTGGGGCGAGGCATGGACACTAAAAAAATAGATATAGTAGATGGAAAAACTTTAACCAAAAAACTTTAAACGGACACACGGACGAACGGACGGACGTATGCCAAAATGCCGACGATATCGCCCTTTCCGCAAGTAGGTGTGACAATGATGATAAACACCCATGTGAAGTATCAAGGTATTGGGTGAAGCAGTTGCAGAGATATAGTACACGAAAAAACTTTAACAAAAAAATTCAAAGTAATTTGACCACAGGGGCCGCACGGTTGGGGGTTAGAATGAAAATATGGATGATGATAAACACCCATGTGAAGTTTCAAGGTAATGGGCGAAGCAGTTGGAGAGATATAGTATAACAAAAAAGTTTTAACCAAAAAACTCTAACCAGACGTACGTTAAAAAGTTAACGTTGAAAATGGCTAAGTCAATTATGTAGAAATAATAGGTGAAGGTAAAAAAATGGTCACATGTTGGATAGTTGTATGTGGTAGGCACCCCTTGGTTATGAAGCTGTGAAAGTTTGGTGGTCCTAGGTGGTACAGTACCAAAGAAATGGACTTAAACACGAAAACTTAACATTGTAAACGCGAAAACTTAACATTGAAAATGGCTAAGTCGACTGCGCGGAAAAAATGGGTGAAGTTAAAAAAAAAAGTAACATGTTGGATAGTGATATGTGGTGGGTACCCCTTGATTATGAAGCTGTGAAAGTTTGGTGGTCCTAGGTGGTACAGTAACAAAGAAATGGACTCAAACACGAAAACTTAACATTGATTGTGGACGCCGCCCGCCGCCCGCCCGGCTTTCGCCAATCCAATAGCCTGGATTTTTTTTCAAAATACCTGGCTAAAAACAAAGATGTTGACTGTTTCTTATTGTGTGGCTTCTAACCATTTAATGTCTGAAGCAATAGTCAGATACAAAAGTCTACAAAATATGCTGTCACTTGCTTCTGAGTTGAGGTAAAAGGAAACCATAATATGGTTGTACATAAATGTAATTACATGCACTTTCATTTGTCTGATAACATGTTTACAATGTTCATATAAGTCACATGAAGTATTCTCTATCTCAAGATATAAGTTCGAGGACGAACTTTGTTGAGGGAGGGGGAATCTGTCACCGTGTGACCATATTATTTTATCATAATGTATGTTTTCTCATGTACATATTTCAATTATTGTATAAGCTGCATTTTCATATGAGCAGATAGGTTTCAAAACATAATAACTTGTTTGATTAAGATTAGGAAGGAAGTTGGATAATATCTACTCTGACTGCAAACTAATATACTATTGATAAGATCAGTTGCCAAAAGCCACTATGTTATCTAAGCATTGGTCACTGAGAATGTATTGTTTTCAAAATGCAATGTTTGACTATCAGGAAGCTACTCTGTCAAAGTGTCAAACTTATTTCAATTATGCTCAGATCAGAAAGATGTTTGTTAGATGGTTTCATTTATTGTTTGATTGTTTGATGTGAGATTAAGACTCACTCTTGCTATATAAGATGGTGCAAATTTTAGTCAAATCAGTTTTCCATTACCCCGGCATACAGTCTGGCGGTACTACAAGAACTCAGGAGTAAAAAGGATCTCGTTTGGATTATTGAGTTTTAATGTTAGATCTACATGTAACAAGAAAGTTGAAATTATTTGATTAACATTACAATTTACAGAAGTAAACATACGTAACTATATGTAGAACATTACTATCAGAATACCAGCCATTATTTACAAAGTGGAACTGTATACAATATACCTACATGGAATAATATATTATTAATACATATACACTCATTGGAACCGTTTAACCTGTATGTATGTTCTGGACATGAACTTCATTAAATAGTGTGCTAATGTTTCAATCCGACTTCTACCTGCAACCTAATTTATACAATTTTATATTGTATGCACACATCTTTTGGCACTATTAATTTATTAATATGCCAATGGATCGGACTCCTGTGCCTCCTGGTGAATTTTGTTGTTAGGCTTGGAATGTGTAATCTGATACTGAATTCCCCATTGAACATTTAGACATCCCAGCTATAGGGTGAATACTACAATAAATCTCACCCACGTATCCAAGCCGACATAGATCACCCAACCACACAGGACGGTCACATATATATGAACAAGGCTTCTGACTTTGGTCAGCCACGACATCGTATCATAACACATTCCACGATTTTATTAACGCTAATGTGAATATTTTGGCAGAAAGTGCACATGTTCATTTGAGAAGTATTGTTATCTTGCTAAAATAACATACCGTAGTTAGAACATATTTATGCAAATAATATCGGTATTACAGATCATTTTCCTAGGTCGGACACAACCTCTTATTATAACAAATGAAATAATGTGTTTATAAAGCTGTAACGTCAATATTATAGTGGCAAGTTCATATCATCATTTGAGAATTATCGATATTAGTACCGCCGATTTGTGCGAAAATTGCGCACTTTCTGGCACAAGTATGAAACTTTGCATACTGGTAGAGTTTAACATACTGATCATTTTGTGATATGGACGCAAGCAAAAAAAAACTCAAAATGGCCGCCATTTTCAAGATGGCCGCCATCTCACTTCTTTCTTACATATATTTCTTATTAATGTGTTTTTTCGAGAGTTTCAGCTAGCAAATAATTATAAACGACATAGTTCTGATTGCAGATTATTTTATTTTATGATGATATGTGATATAACAACATTCAAAATGGCGAGATTTTAAAGATGATCCGCCAAAATATGATTATTTTACGGCATTTAGTTATGAATTTCATGAGACAAACAAGCGGTCAAAGTGCAATGGTTTGTTCTGGTAAAAATGATAACACTGGGTCTACATATGATTTAATATGTAGAACAGCTTGAAATTATTCAAGATGACACTCATTTAAAGATGGCCGCCACACTCGGAAGTTTCATAAAATTACTTTTCGACGTTTATTTTCTGCTGCGTTGTATTTTGGACCACAAATTACCAATGTTACGGAGTAAAGTACCTTGATGTAGTTGTCCTCGATTCTAACTCTGAAAGTCGTCTTTACATTGTAAAGTAAAAGTGGGTTTTGTGGGATCAGCTTGTTTTTCTCTACAGTCGTCCTATCAGATTGATTACTCACGTTCACAGTCACCGACACATTTGCAGAGAGCTGTGCATTTCAGACATGCCTTGACACACTTACAATGCCCACTGCACCCTTTGGCAGGCTGACAACCACATTTGATGAGTTGGTGGCACACCTTTGATGCTTCAGGAAGTGTGGTCCAAACTGGTTCCCATACCAGTGCACTCAGTCGGGTCCAACCCCATTCCGATGGAGATGGAAGCACGGGACATGGTGATAGTGTTTGTCCCCAGCAATGACCCGCCTGATAAACCGCCCCTCTTAGCATGTTCATACAACGCGACAGCGGTTGGTGGAATAGCGTCCATCACCCTTCCTTTCCTAGTGAACAAGTCTTTGCGAGTTTCATTCACCGTCATGCAGGTACTTGTTCTGTCATACAACAATACGACAAAACGCTCAATGGATGGCATCTGCTGGTCTACCATGTCTATGGTAGGGACATTACTCATTGCCATGAATGCGCCTGTGACCTCATTGTCAAGCTTCCACGTTTCCCATGCAGTTCTCTTTCCTCTTCCGGCAAAGGATGACGTCTGGTCACAACCAGTAAACGCATGGAAAACTGGTAGCGCTTTACATTTATCATGTCCCAAAGCGTCAGCTATACCATGGATAGGAATGTACCTAAACTTCTTGCCGACACCATATGCTATCAACAGTTCCGTAGCAGCCAATTTTCGAAACATGGCTGTTGCCAACACAATAACATCGGTGTCTACTGTTCTAAGCATCACACGCTTGTACCCATACCGGACGCAATCCGCTGCATGCAGCAGTAGTCTAGTGTCGGCTTCTTCTTGTGTACATGGCGACAAATTGCGAATATCTCTGTCATGGTTACACAGTACAGAATCTCCATAAGTGGAAATAACTTGCTTATCGCGATTTCCGATCGTCATGGACACATCTGCCAGATACTTGAAGACTTCTGTCTTGTTCTCAGATAGTTTCAGGAATGAGTCCCAATTGCCAGGTAATGTATTGTCCGGATGGACTCGCCGTCGGGTGCCACTTCCTCGTTTTGCACGTGCCGTCGCTTTCAAACTGTCTGGGTTGTAGGAATCCCAGATAATGTCGATTCTCCTAACATGCTGCAGCTGTGAGTTGACATACTTTACGAATACATCATGTGCGTATGATTGAAATGTCTTCGCAGCACCGGGCTTCAACATGTGTACAACAGCGGCGCCATCCAGAAGTAAGGCTTCAACCCCAGGTGTATCTTCTTCGGCATCAACCAGTGTTTCCCAACAGTGTACAAGATCAGACTTCGTGCCCGTGCGTAATTGTCCAAGTTGTGAAATGGATGGTGGACATGCCTGGTTCTCATGACTAAAAAACTCATCAAGGTCACCACCGCGGACCTGACATGCGATGTATAATTGCGAGAACAAGGAACAGTTCTTTTTCAGGGACATAAGCTGTTGCTTTTCTTTTGATACAGTTCGTGTCGGTAGAGAGCCAAACAGCGCGAATTTGTTTCTCGTGATTGGCTGAAACAGTGACGTAGATCTTTTGTCAAGACGACTGTCGAAGAAACTCTGGAATTGCTTTGTTCCTTCCTGTTGAATGTTCCGGACTGTGTTTATGACTTCTGAATCCACTATGTCTCGCGTATCTAGTACTAAAAGATCGCAACTGTCATCCATGAATGGATTGCCCATTTTCTCTATCACAGAACAAAGCGCAGTCACCTGTCTTTGAAATGCTGTCTGAGTGCTCTTTACTTGTTCGTGATGGTTTGACATGTTCTAGAGAAGCTTGAAACTCACCTATCACTCTGGCCATCTCTGGTCCTGATACCATCCACCTCAGAAGCTCAGCCGAATTCTCCGTAAGCCCCACAGCTCCCCCATCACCCTTAACACATTTGTTGTTTTGCTCGTGAGCGTGGTCGATGGCTATGGCAGAAAATGATCTGCGTGACTTGTGAACAACAAAGTGTCCCGCTTCAAACTCCTTTACCAAACTTGGGTGCGATTTGGGGAGATACATCATGTCACAAAGGTGGACTGGGAGCCATCGCGAATAGTGCGTATGGTCCAGCGCAAAGAACCAGGGTATCAGTTTGGTTAATGCTTCTCTGTACAAATGAAAATTGCCACTGCGAATGGACTGAACAAACACCAACACAGTCAGCTCGAAATCAAGTGTAATGGGCCAGTACAGAAACTGTGGACTCTTTGCAGCTCGTTTCGCTCTCCATTCATCAAATGTTAGCGGATGTTCCTCCGTTGTCAAGCCGGTCATGTACTTCTTGTATGCTTCGTTCATCAATATGTACAAACTGCTTGCTGTTACTTGGTGTGCATGTCGGGTTCGCGTCACATGTACTGCTTTGATAAATGAATCTGCGGAGCCAGAAGATGCAATGTTTGCATCTGCAATAGCAGCAGTCCATCCACTATCTTGTAGCCAGTCTCCAAGTGTTATCAGTGCTGCCATTTCTATGTGCAGGCCACCAAACATGATCAAATATCGACCTTCCCCATTCGTATCTGGCCAATTCCATTGTATGATTTTGGCGACAGCATACAGTGGCTGATCACAGCCATGACAAGTATTTCCGGCCTGGGGTTAAGAAACTCTGTGGCGCGGCGTATCACATCCATTGCATGACGTATCATGGCAGGTGACTTCGCCTGTTTTCTTGAAATAGGGGCAACAGAACACTAATGTCCACAGGTATCTCACCGCATGCAGTGTGCTTCTCTGTTTCGACGATTGGTATGCGGCGGCCCATGAAACAGTCATGTCCTGGTCAGCACCTGCCAGTTGACATACATTTTTCGTATGGTCTAGCCACTCATACTGCTGTTTCAAACATACCGTCATGCTTGCACACTCTTCGCTTAAGGATCCATGACCCTCAGGTACATATGGCTCTTTCTCACGTAATATAACAGGCATTATACTCGTGTAGGTCTCTGGTAATGCTGATATAGATTTTCGATTTTGAGTTTCCTTCTCATCAATGACGATCACCCCTCTATCCTCTCCACCACACTCTGAAGTGGGATGTTGAAATATGGATATTCCTGTTCCGTGTAAGGCACCCTGTGCTGTTGTGGATGTCGGGTTATGATCAATGTTATCAACAGCACTGGTAATGAAACTGCCTTTACAAAGTTTCGGCGGACACACAAGCGAGTCCTTCTCATATTGCTTGCAGACACTATTTCCCATTTCTGTGGATATATCCAGTACTCTGTCATAGGAAATAGAAAGACCCAACTTGTCTATGAGACCACGCTTTCTAGTTTCGGCGTGTACAAGTAGACCTGTATATATTGGAAGTGGAGGTTCTCGAGATTTCCTGTGATATGACGCAGTTGAGCCTTCACGTCGTCGAATCGTGCAATTAAATTGCAACAGCTGAGCTATAGTGAGGGATGCTTGAGCCTCAGGTACGTTACCAGATTTGGTGTTGATATTCGGTCCACGTAAGATCATGTCAACCAGTGTTGTGAGTGACTGTGGAACCGACTTTTGCTGGCAACTGTTATCGAACGAAACCAGTAAAAACTGACTTTTCTTTGCTAAATATGTCTCGGCGGACAATTGTGGCTGCTTTAGCAAGAATAATGCCATCGTCGTCAAAATCCCTGTCATAAGCTGTTTTTAAGGCAATTACCAAAGTCCTCATTGAATGCAAGCAAAACGTCCCGACCATGCTTGTGCGCTTCCATGTCCGGAAAGTGAGCCAGAAGTCTGTTTTTGAAATGTGTAGTCTGTAGCCTACCCGATACATCAACACCGAGTTGATGTAATCGTGACGTGTACATCTTTGCCAAATCTGCTAGTTTCAATACTAATGGGACGTCACCACTCTCTCTGTAGCGTCATCTATATATGTTACAAGCTCTGCAAGGACAATGCCGTGCATCCTTTTATCCTGGTATTCTTCTGCATCATCGGTACTCACATTTGCTGCCTTCCTATACAGTAAGGACAGGCAGTTGACATGATACACAGCATCTTGTGCCATCATGTCACCTGCACTAAGCTTACCCAACAGCATGCTATCATTTAAGATTTCAGCACACTGTTTTACACGTTTGTGTAAACGAAAAATTGATGCTTTCCTAAGATCACCTGATTCCGACCCTGCCTCACATAAAAAGCAAGTGCTACACTTCTCTTGCACTGTACCAGAGGTAGATCGCTTTACCTTCGACTGACATTGGCTACTACTTCCAGGTTTACTATCATCGTCGGGGTATCGTCTCTTTTTTGCTCGTTGTAGATTTCTGTTATCAACTGTGTTGCGACATGTTTTGTGCCTCTTTGCTCTATGCCGTGTGAATGAGTCCACTAGCCCATCTGGATGAGATAAGCTAGCGACGTCAATATCAGCTGGTAAGCATCCAAGCTGCTTAAACTCTTCAAGGTTCCGTGCCAATGATTCGTATCCAGCACCGGCATTTGCTCTCTTTGTGTCAGCCGGGCACTGAAGAACATCGCGTGTTGCGTGTTGACACAAAATACACAGTTCCCAGTCAATTGGGCGATCAGGTTTATGCTGATCACCACCAACTACATCCGTTCGATCTTCGGTAAGTTCAGTATCAGCCATGATACGTTCGATTATCGACGATTCGCGCGACAAATTCAATTATCGTTTTCTTTGCGTTTTCTTAACAACGCTGTAATTTATTTATAACGACGAGGTAGTTGCTAAGAGACCTATAATAAACAATAACACACCGCAAACCAGCAACAGGCCGAGGGTTTATCCTTTTACCACCTGGTTACGACACTGCGACAAATGTTTTTAATTTACAAAGCTAAATTAAAAATATAGTTATGTATAGATCTGCTCTAGTATTATTCGTCGGTGATGCAATACAACGTGTTTACGTCATGGCAGTCTGAGGTTGACTGCAACGATTTGGTACCAAGTACATTCGACTTGCATAATATAGCTGTTTATTGGCTTTATCAATATTAACACCGCTGTGATATTTTTACTCTGACGCGCTGTGATATTTTTACTCTGACGTCATACCTGTCAGATTGGTGTCAGTATTAACAACACTGTGCTTTTTCTGTACTCATTACGTTCTAACTGATTGTTGTCGAGAATAACAACGCTGTGTTGTATACCTCGTACGCTGCAATTTATTTATTTGAAATACATGTACACCCCGGAGATACCAAATCAGCGATTCGTGTGGGCTGCCGACGATGTGGTGGGCGGCCGAAAAAAGATAACTAACTACATACTCGCGGGGGGAGGATATTGTGGGTGGCCGGCCGGTCACGCAGCGGTGTTAAAACAGCTTCAAACGACATACTGTACGTCAAGTTAGCGTATCCATGAACAATGGGCTTATGTGCTTGTTATCAAGCTATGTCTTAATTTCGCTACCACATGCATGTACATTGTACTTTGATAATGTCATACACGGTCTGCAAGATGCATTAAATCAATGGCGAATGTATACATAAAAGCGTCATTGACTGTGAATACGTAGGGTTAAAATTAGGCACACAATCGGCTCGCTTTCCAATGAAAATGTTAAAATATGGAGCAATTTTACCGAAAAATGTCTATTACTAGGCGGCCATCTTGGATTTTGCGGCCATCTTGTTTTTTTATTGATTTTTCGGATTTTGTTTCCAATGCTACGATTCAAATTTACCATTTTGTGAAATTTTCAGGACTTTATCTCAAAGGAAATTTACATAGAAGAGCCTATATCGACAGACAATACAGCTTGGCGGCCATTTTGAATATGGCGGCCATCTTGACTTTTTTCGATTGCGTCCATATCCAAAAATATTCAGTGCATCATGTTTTATCATCGAGCCAAGTTTCATGCTTGTGACACGAAGTGCGCAATTTCGTGAAAAGTATTACAAATCGGCGGTACTATATCCTGCAGAAATACATACAATGCATAGAAAATTACAAGTGTAAACATGTTATTTTGTTATGATACGAGGTTGTGTCCGACCACAATTAGTGATTCCACCACTGCCAGCACCACCTACACCACCAGCTACGCCACCGCCACCACTAGATCATCCTTCCCTCGACTACACCCATCCGCCGGACGAACAGCCCAGACTCGATAACATCATGCCGGTTCCGGACAACAATAACATCTACATCGCCAGCACAGATATCAGAAGAGATGAACATATCAGCATCTCATACACCATCGTCGCACCAGCGCGCTGCCATGTAACCAGCGAACCGGCAACATACACCCGCCGAGGATACATGGTGATGATGCTGAGTGAAGACATGGCACAACAGCAGCAGGAAATCAAGTACGACACACTCAAGAGCCTGGTCGCCGTGCTACAGACGCCTTGTTTGATTGAGAACACTGAACAATGGGTGAAGACTGGATCCGCCGGGGACTTCATCAGGCGCTGCACACCTCTGAAGACCATCGAGGCATGTCAAACATTTATGTTCGACACCTACAACACTCTGGCGGAAGATGGCAGAAGGATGCTAATCCACTAGTTCCCACAAGGGGAGACGCCCAGCAGGGCCACTGGTACAGGGGAGAGGCTGGTACTACCCAGGATCCCCTTTCGACCCCGGGGTAACCCGGGGGAGATAAACAAACCACCAACACTTAGGCGCATAGGTCTGAACCCGTTCTAGGTCACACCTTAAATTACTTCAAAATTCGGCCATTTTTGGATTTATATGTCTGGGTATGGAAGGCCTTAGAGCCAATTCCCACCCTTAAATATAAGTTAAATAAATACTCTTACGTCCCTGGAATATGGAAATGTTACCCATTTGAAAGTGTTCTGTAGAGTTACAAATACGGTTTTCTGGAATTGGTTGAGCCGTGTTGGTGATAATACACATCCGGGGTTATAAAAACTTGGGCAAGCAGTATGACATGGCTGGAATGTTAGTACATGCACATGTCTAATTGGACGGATTGATGAACAATTACAAGGTTTGTGGAAGGCCAACATGCATTCCCACTGATCAATGGATAATTGAGGATTATTTAACACAAAAACTTTATTTTGGAATTTATTGATGACATTATAAAAAGCACAATTATTACCAAATTTACCATAAATATGCAATATAATTAGAATTTAATGCATTTTTAATATATATATATATATATACATGTAATTTTCGTTATCTCGAAGTTGACCGGACTGAACTTCGAGATAAAAATTCGCCAAATTTTGCGACCATTCTGGAAAAAATCTTGACAGAATCGCTTCAAAAATACCGACTTTACTTTCCGGGTTTTCATAAATCGCGCATTTTCTAATAACGAAATGCGCATGCGTTGTTACTAAATATATCGCATATGCACGACAAAATTTCCGGTACACAACATTTGTTTTGCAAATCATACCCAATACTCATCAATGAATAAGCGTTACATCTAAATGTCAACGCTCGCCGTCTTTTCTGACGATGTTATTACTCAATCGCAAAATGCAAGACCTGCATTTCGTCCAAAAAACCATGACGGATCTAGACTCGTCGGCCACAAACAAATTCGGCCCAAGTTGAATCAAATCGGCGTTAAGAAATGTCAAGTTCAATTGACTTGATTGCCACGCCATTTATTTCATCTTCATGTTAAAGTGATCCGATATCACATTGATTAATTGGTTAATTATTGTTTAAGTGAATTAATTTAACATGTTTGTGCAACGTTTAACACATTTTAGAGGCGGTGTTTTTGAATTCTATCGACGTGTGAAAACTTACCAGAGATACTCACTCTCTCTGAATCAGACTTGGCAGTGCCAGGCGCTTATCAAGTTATCAGAATACAAATATGAAGGAAACATGCTATCGGGACTCTATTTCCACCTCGACATAACCGAAATATTGACATTTTCTGATATTGATTTATCAGGAGTAAAATACATGATCTATATAGGAAATTCGGCCGGGACCTCAGACGCATATCGAGATCGAGATAAACGATATCGAGATAAAGAGAATCAGCTGTATTATGCATCATCAATAGCTGTCAAGGACGAACATTTCAGGTCCTGAACTGAATATGCAGGCCGATTTAATGCTGCGCTGATCGGAAATTCAGTAGAGCAAATCCTTTTTGTCACGACCAGCCATCTCTGCCTAACTAGGAAGTGCGGTATTATTAATGGGCGTTTTTCGTTGTAACTCCTGGGTAGCCACTCGAATAACATGAGGACCACTAAAACAACCAGAGTTCCAACTTGAGTTAAATAATTTTGACCTTTGAACCTTACTCAAGTAACTTTAATCAAACTCATGCCGGGTGGTGGGTTACTAGGGTTCCAACTCGACTTGAACATGAGCAACGACTCTGGTTGTTCCTGTGATACTCGGGTTATTCGAGTATAACCCGTGAGTTACCATGAAAAATGACCAATTACTTACGACAGACTATATTAAATGCGCCAAGTGGCCGAAGCCCCGAATATTTAATAAATCGCCGTATATCATTGATCAAAATCAACAACGTTAACAACAAAATTGCACCACTTTAGGCAATTAACTGCACTTGAATTGAAACCACATTTCATAGACAGGTAGAGCGCAGCTCGGTATTTGATCATAATAAGTCAGACGCGGAGGTGTGAAAATTAGCCAAGCACAAACTACGACATGACTTTCAAGTCATCGTATAGCAAAATAGCGATTTTTAGTATTTTTAACTGTCCAAATACATATGGTAACATGGTTTTACTCATTTATTGCCATTGATAATATATTCGGACACCATTTCCTTTGGATTTCCCAAAACAAATGGTGTCCAAATATTTAGGATTATTATGGCACACAGACTGAATTAGCCACATACCTGCCAAGGAAGGATCTGTAGGGGTATAGCTGGCGAGCCTTCAGATCCCGCGGTTCCAGCGGCTCCGGAACGGGCAGGTAGAGAGAAAACACGCTGGGCCTCTGTATATTACTCATGGCAGGCAGTGCATGGTACGTGTTGTTGATTATTGACTGAAACAATGATTGGTTGGCTGGACAGCTTGTAGTGTTTGGTACAGACTGGTAGAGAGAAAACACAATGGGCCACAGTAAGTTACTCAGGACAGGCAGGGCATGGTATGTGTCGTTGATTACTGACTGAAACAACGATTGGTTGGCTGGACAGCTTGCAGTGTTTGGCACAGACTGGTAAAGAGAAAACACGCGGGGCCACAGTAAGTTACTTAGGACAAGCAGGGCATGGTATGTGTCGTTGATTATTGACCGAAACAACGATTGGTTGGCTGGACAGCTTGTAGGGTTTGGCACAGACTGGTAGAGAGAAAACATGCGGAGCCACAGTAAGTTACTTAGGACAGACAGGGCATGGTATGTGTCGTTGATTATTGACCGTAACAATGATTGGTTGGCTGGACAGCTTGTAGGGTTTGGCACAGACTGGTAGAGAGAAAACATGCGGGGCCACAGTAAGTTACTTAGGACAGGCAGGGCATGGTATGTGTCGTTGATTATTGACCGAAACAACGATTGGTTGGCTGGACAGCTTGTAGTGTTTGGCACAGACTGGTAGAGAGAAAACACGCGGGGCCACAGTAAGTTACTCAGGACAGGCAGGGCATGGTATGTGTCATTGATTATTGACTGAAACAACAATTGGTTGGCTGGACAGCTTATAGTGTTTGGTACAGACTGGTAGAGAGACAAGAATTCCGCCACGGAAGCTGTGTCGCGCCTGCCGAGGCATTTGACCATGAACATTACAAGTAAATAAATTACCTTGACCTTCAGAATTTGGATGTGGGGGTGTGCATAATGAAGCATCATACGTAGACAAACATTGATGTGAAATATTATCAATGTCTGGAAAGGGATTAAAGAGATATTGTGAAAAAACAATAACTTTAACGCATTTCTGTTACAAATCCGGTGAACATTACAAGTAAATAAATGACCTTGACCTTCAAAATTTGGATGTGGGGGTGTGCGTAATGAAGCATCATTCCTAGACAAACATTGATGTGAAATATTATCAAAGTCTGGCAAGGGGTTAAAGAGATATTGGGAAAAAACAATAACTTTAACGCATTTCTGTTACAAAACCGGTGAACATTACAAGTAAATAAATGACCTTGACCTTCAGACTTTGGATGTGGGGGTGTGCGTAATGAAGCATCATCCCTAGACAAACATTGATATGAAATATTATCAATGTCTGGCAGGGGGTTAAAGAGATATTGTGAAAAAACAATAACTTTAACGTATTTCTGTTACAAAACCGGTGAACATTACAAGTAAATAAATGACCTTGACATTCATAATTTGGATGTGGGGGTGTGCGTAATGAAGCATCATCACTAGACAAACATTGATGTGAAACATTATCAATGTCTGGCAAGGGGTTAAAGAGATGTTGTGAAAAAACAATAACTTTTAACGCATTTCTGTTACAAAACCGGTGAACATTACAAGGAAATAAATGACCTTGACCTTCAAAATTTGGATGTGGGGGTGTGCGTAATGAAGCATCATCCCTAGACAAACATTGATGTGAAATATTATCAATGTCTGGCAAGGGGTTAAAGAGATATTGTGAAAAAACAAGAACTTTAATGCATTTGCCTTACAAAAAAACAAGACGACGCGGACGACGCGGACGACGCGGACGACGACGACGGAAAAAGCGCCGACTATAGTTGCGCCTCTGCTAAAGCAGGCACGACAAAAACACACGGGGCAGGTACGTTATTATTGACTGACAAACACACTGGGCCACAGTAAGTTACTTAGGACAGGCAGGGCATGGTATGTGTCGTTGATTATTGACTGAAACAACGATTGGTTGGCTGGACAGCTTGTAGCATTTGGTACAGACTGGTAGAGAGAAAACAAGCTGGGCCACAGTAAGTTACTCAGGACAGGCAGGGCATGGTATGTGTCGTTGATTACTGACTGAAACAACGATTGGTTGGCTGTACAGCTTGTAGTGTTTGTTTGGCACAGACTGGTAGAGAGAAAACACGCTGGGCCACAGTAAGTTACTCAGGACAGGCAGGGCATGGTATGTGTCGTTGATTATTGACCGAAACAATGATTGGTTGGCTGGACAGCTTGTAGTGTTTGGCACAGACTGGTAGAGAGAAAACACGCGGGGCCACAGTAAGTTACTTAGTACAGGCAGGGCATGGTATGTGTCTGATTATTATTTGGACTGAGAAACACGATGTTACGGACAGGGGCTTAGTGTTGGCAAACAAGACTGGAGGAGAGAAAAGGACCACGACTGGCAAGGGCAGTTATCGACTGCAGAGGCTATTGTATTTGGTGCGGTCGGTAGTAGTTACTGACACGGATGGTATTGGCGATGACAGGCTGTTGTGTTTGGACAGACTACAGGGGAAGACACGGGCTGCGGCACAGTAGTATAGGGGACAAGAGGGCAGCATGGAATGTGTCATTGATTACTGACTGAAACACGGATTGGTTGATGGACAGTTGTAGTGTTTGGCACAGACTGGTAGAGAGAAAACATGCGGTTGGCCCACAGTATACACTAAGTTACTTAGGAACAAAGGCCAAAAGGGCATTTGTATGTGTGTTGGATTATTATATTGGACTGAAACAACGGATTGGTTGGCTGGAAAGCTTTGTAGTGTTTTTGGTTACAGACTGGTTTAGATAGAAAACACGCTGGGCCAAAACCGTAAGCACCTTTCAGGGACCAGGCAGGGTACGTGTAAGTTGATTATATTGACTGAAACAAACGGATTGGGGGCAGGGACAAGCTTGCAGTGGTAGTGTTTGGTTACAGACTGGTTAGAGAGAAAACATTACTGGGCCACAGTAAGTTAAACTCAGGAACGCAGTTGGCAATTGGTATATGTCGTATGGATTCCTGACTGAAAAACGATTGATTGGTCTGGACAGCTTGTTTGGCGATGGGTTTGGACAGACTGGTAGAGAGAAAAACACGCGGGGCCACAGTAAGTTTACTTAGGACAGGCAGGGCATTGGGTATGTTGTCGTTGATTTTATTGACTTGATGAAACAACGAGTTGGTTGGCTGGACAGCTTTGGTAGTGTTTGGTACAAGGACTGGTAGAGAGGAAAACACCACTGGGCCACCATGTTAAGTTACTCAGGGACAGGCCAGGCATGGGTACGTTTTATGTTCGGTTGAATTAACTTGACTGAAACAACGATTGGGTTGGACCTGGAGGGACATGCTTGTAGAGTTTTGGCACAGGACTGGCTAGAGAGAAAACAATGCGGGGCCAAAACCGTACGTTACTAGGGACCCAGCGGGCATTGTATGAAGTCGTTTGATTATATTGGACTGAAACAACGGATTGGTTGGCTGGACGCTTGGTAGTTATTTGGTACAGATGGTTAGATTAGAAAACACGCCTGGGGCCACAGTAAGTTAAACTCAGGAACAGGAGGGTAGGTGTTGTTGATTATATTGGACTGGAAACAACGATTGGTTTGGGTGGACAGCTTGTAGTGTTTGGCACAGACTGGTAGACGGAGAAAACATACTGGGCCACAGTAAGTTACACAGGGACCCAGGCCAGTGCATGGTATAATTGTCGTTGATTACTGACTGAAACAACGATTGGTTGGCTGGAACAGCTTGTAAGTGTTTATTAGGGAGACTGGTAGAGAAAACATGTTGGGCCATCCGTACAGTAAGTTACTCGGGATTGGGCAGCGCATGGTATGTGTTGTGGTATTGAAAATTCAAACAACGATTGGGTTGGCTGAGGAAACCGCTTTGGTAGTGTTTGGTACAGCATAGGTAGGAGAGGGAAAAACACACTGGGCCACAGTAAGTTTTACTCAGGGACAGGGCAGCGGGCATTGGTATGTGTCGGTTGGATTTAATGAACTGAAACAACGATTGGTTGGAACTGGAACCAGCTTGTAGTGTTTGGCTCAGTGGGACTGGTAGAGAGAAAAACCACGGGGGGGCGGGGGCCATCAGTAAGGTTATTAGGACAGGACAGGGCATTGGTAATGTGTCGTTGGAACATTGACCGAAACACGGATTGGTTGGCTGGACAGCTTGTAGTGTTTGGTACGAAAGGTTAGAGCGAAAACACGCGGGGCCACAGTAAGTTATTGGACAGGCAGCAATTGGTATGCGTCGTTGATTGATATTGACTGAAAACAACGATTGGTTCGGTCTGGCACAGTCTTGGTAGTAGTTTGGTACAGGACTGGTAGAGAGAAAAAACACGCTGGGCCACAGTAAGTTTACTCGGACAGGCAGGGCTGGTATGTGTCGTTGATTATTATTGACTGAAACATCGATTGGTTGGCTGGACAGCTTGTAGTGTTTGGTTACAGGAACTTGGTAAGAGAAGGGACACGCTTTGGGCCACAGGTAATAAGTTACTCAGGACAGGCAGGGCATGGTATGTGTCGTTTGATTTATATGAAACATTTTCGATTGGTGGCTGGACAGGGCTTGTGGTTGTTTGGCCAAACAAGATTGGTAGAAAGAGAAAAACAAAACGCGGGACACAGTAAGTTTACTAGGACAGGGCAGGGCTTGGTATGTTTCTTTGAATTATTTATGACTGGAAAAACACGATTGGGGTTGGCTGGACAGCTTATAGTGTTTGGTAGACTGGTAGAGAGAAAACACAATGGGCCACAGTAAATTACTCAGGACAGGCAGGGCATGGTACGTGTCATTGATTATATTGACTGAAACAACGATTGGTTGGCTGGACAGCTTGTATTGTTTGGTACAGACTGGTAGAGAGAAAACAAGCTGGGTCACAGTAAGTTACTCAGGACAAGCAGGACATGGTATGTGTCGTTGATTCCTGACTGAAACAACGATTGGTTGGCTGGACAGCTTGTGGTGTTTGGCACAGACTGGTAGAGAGAAAACACGCGGGGCCACAGTAAGTTACTTAGGACAGGCAGGGCATGGTATGTGTCGTTGATTATATTGACTGAAACAACGATTGGTTGGCTGGACAGTTTGTAGTGTTTGGTACAGACTGGTAGAGAGAAAACACACTGGGCCACAGTAAGTTACTCAGGACAGGCAGCGCATGGTATGTGTCATTGATTACTGACTGAAACAACGATTGGTTGACTGGACAGCTTGTAGTGTTTGGCACAGACTGGTAGAGAGAAAACATGCGGGGCCACAGTAAGTTACTTAGGACAGGCAGGGCATTGTATGTGTCGTTGATTATATTGACTGAAACAACGATTGGTTGGCTGGACAGCTTGTAGTGTTTGGTACAGACTGGTAGATAGAAAACACGCTGGGCCACAGTAAGTTACTCAGGACAGGCAGGGTACGTGTTGTTGATTATATTGACTGAAACAACGATTGGTTGGCTGGACAGCTTGTAGTGTTTGGTACAGACTGGTAGAGAGAAAACATACTGGGCCACAGTAAGTTACTCAGGACAGGCAGTGCATGGTATATGTCGTTGATTCCTGACTGAAACAACGATTGGTTGGCTGGACAGCTTGTGATGTTTGGCACAGACTGGTAGAGAGAAAACACGCGGGGCCACAGTAAGTTACTTAGGACAGGCAGGGCATGGTATGTGTCGTTGATTATATTGACTGAAACAACGATTGGTTGGCTGGACAGTTTGTAGTGTTTGGTACAGACTGGTAGAGAGAAAACACACTGGGCCACAGTAAGTTACTCAGGACAGGCAGCGCATGGTATGTGTCGTTGATTACTGACTGAAACAACGATTGGTTGACTGGACAGCTTGTAGTGTTTGGCACAGACTGGTAGAGAGAAAACATGCGGGGCCACAGTAAGTTACTTAGGACAGGCAGGGCATTGTATGTGTCGTTGATTATATTGACTGAAACAACGATTGGTTGGCTGGACAGCTTGTAGTGTTTGGTACAGACTGGTAGATAGAAAACACGCTGGGCCACAGTAAGTTACTCAGGACAGGCAGGGTACGTGTTGTTGATTATATTGACTGAAACAACGATTGGTTGGCTGGACAGCTTGTAGTGTTTGGTACAGACTGGTAGAGAGAAAACATACTGGGCCACAGTAAGTTACTCAGGACAGGCAGTGCATGGTATATGTCGTTGATTACTGACTGAAACAACGATTGGTTGGCTGGACAGCTTGTAGTGTTTATTAGAGACTGGTAGAGAAAACATGTTGGGCCACGTACAGTAAGTTACTCGGGATGGGCAGAGCATGGTATGTGTTGTTGAGTATTGATTGAAACAACGATTGGTTGGCTGGACAGCTGGTAGTGTTTGGTACAGACTGGTAGAGAGAAAACACGCTGGGCCACAGTAAGTTACTCAGGACAGGCAGGGCATGGTATGTGTCGTTGATTATTGACTGAAACAACGATTGGTTGGCTGGACAGCTTGTAGTGTTTGGCTCAGACTGGTAGAGAGAAAACACGCGGGGCCACAGTAAGTTACTTAGGACAGACAGGGCATGGTATGTGTCGTTGATTATATTGACTGAAACAACGATTGGTTGGCTGGACAGCTTGTAGTGTTTGGTACAGACTGGTAGATAGAAAACACGCTGGGCCACAGTAAGTTACTCAGGACAGGCAGGGTACGTGTTGTTGATTATATTGACTGAAACAACGATTGGTTGGCTGGACAGCTTGTAGTGTTTGGTACAGACTGGTAGAGAGAAAACATACTGGGCCACAGTAAGTTACTCAGGACAGGCAGTGCATGGTATATGTCGTTGATTCCTGACTGAAACAACGATTGGTTGGCTGGACAGCTTGTGATGTTTGGCACAGACTGGTAGAGAGAAAACACGCGGGGCCACAGTAAGTTACTTAGGACAGGCAGGGCATGGTATGTGTCGTTGATTATATTGACTGAAACAACGATTGGTTGGCTGGACAGTTTGTAGTGTTTGGTACAGACTGGTAGAGAGAAAACACACTGGGCCACAGTAAGTTACTCAGGACAGGCAGCGCATGGTATGTGTCGTTGATTACTGACTGAAACAACGATTGGTTGACTGGACAGCTTGTAGTGTTTGGCACAGACTGGTAGAGAGAAAACATGCGGGGCCACAGTAAGTTACTTAGGACAGGCAGGGCATTGTATGTGTCGTTGATTATATTGACTGAAACAACGATTGGTTGGCTGGACAGCTTGTAGTGTTTGGTACAGACTGGTAGATAGAAAACACGCTGGGCCACAGTAAGTTACTCAGGACAGGCAGGGTACGTGTTGTTGATTATATTGACTGAAACAACGATTGGTTGGCTGGACAGCTTGTAGTGTTTGGTACAGACTGGTAGAGAGAAAACATACTGGGCCACAGTAAGTTACTCAGGACAGGCAGTGCATGGTATATGTCGTTGATTACTGACTGAAACAACGATTGGTTGGCTGGACAGCTTGTAGTGTTTATTAGAGACTGGTAGAGAAAACATGTTGGGCCACGTACAGTAAGTTACTCGGGATGGGCAGAGCATGGTATGTGTTGTTGAGTATTGATTGAAACAACGATTGGTTGGCTGGACAGCTGGTAGTGTTTGGTACAGACTGGTAGAGAGAAAACACGCTGGGCCACAGTAAGTTACTCAGGACAGGCAGGGCATGGTATGTGTCGTTGATTATTGACTGAAACAACGATTGGTTGGCTGGACAGCTTGTAGTGTTTGGCTCAGACTGGTAGAGAGAAAACACGCGGGGCCACAGTAAGTTACTTAGGACAGACAGGGCATGGTATGTGTCGTTGATTATTGACCGAAACAACGATTGGTTGGCTGGACAGCTTGTAGTGTTTGGTACAGACTGGTAGAGAGAAAACACGCTGGGCAACAGAAAGTTACTCATGGCAGGCAGGGCATCGTACGTGTTGTTGATTATTGACCGAAACAACGATTGGTGGGAAAGATTGGTTGGATGGACAGCTTGTAGTGTTTGGTACAGACTGGTAGAGAGAAAACACGCTGGGCCACTGTAAGTTACTCAGGACAGACAGTGCATGGTACGTGTTGTTGATTATTGACCGAAACAACGATTGGTTGGCTGGACAGCTTGTAGTGTTTGGTACAGACTGGTAGAGAAAACACGCTGGGCCACAGTAAGTTACTCATGGCAGGCAGTGCATGGTACGTGTTGTTGATTATTGACTGAAACAACGATTGGTTGGTTGTATTTATTAATCCATTGACTGACCAGCTGATTCTGCAGGGCCTAATAAGAATCATATAACAGAAAATGTTAAACTTTCAAATGATATGCTCGAACCATGTCAATATTTACAGTCAAGATGGGAGTCAACCGACGGGGAGGCGGTTCAAATGGTGGTCATAACATACATTTCCTATGGGAGATAAAGAAACTATTCAGGTGAAAGGCCAACTTGTAAATACTGTGGGAGTAGGATGTCTGCTGAAACAATGGGCAAACATACTTTGTATGCGGGGACATTTCCGGTGGACAAGAAGGTATCGGCCATACAGTGTCGGACGGCTGTGTCGAACTCGAGGAACATGACGTCGCGTCTCAGGGCCATGAATTCAGACACAGAGCGGGGGTCAGTCGGCGTCGGCAGGTTGTCAATCTGCTTCTGTATCTCTCGTAACTCAGCACCTGTACGGGGTATCAACCAGTTTCATGGTGGGGATTCCCCATTTTTTTAATAAAAAATCTGAATACTTTCTCATATCAGCAATAAAGTATATGGTGTGGCCACCATTTCATTGAAATGGTTCAAATGAATGGTCACAACCTATACTTTTTTACAAATAGGTGACCAAAACTTGGAAAATCGCAAGTAACTTCCTTTAGAACAACTTCTAGGGATTCGTTGATGTTGGGATTTGCAGAATATGTCTGGTTAACATCACATTGCTTAGCATCTTGATGATGATGATGTCACAGCCACAAACAGTCAAACTTGTGAACAACGTCCGGCCAAGGGAAGTGGCCAAAGCAGCCCTTGTTCCAAGGGCCAAACATTTTCCTTTGACAACAAAGTCGGCCATGTATTTTGCATTCTATTGTAATTTATATGCATGCATAGAAAACACCTGTATACACTTCGACCTGCACGATTGTGGAGTGGATCTGCTTCTTATCAATTAAAAATTGCATAAAAATGGCAAAAATAGTCAATTCAATTTATTTTGTTGTGTTATCTTAGTTTTTTGTTTTAGTTTGAACCCGGCCTCGTTTGGAAATTATATTCAAAGGGAAGTAATTATCTTCATGACAAGTACATTCCACGGCTTGCTTTGGTGCACCATTTAATAGCTTGTAGTATGAGGTGCGTTCATTATATTTTGACAACATGTGTTTATTTCAGTAACTAACACCATCACAATCCTGCAACTGGGACATTCCGTCACTCCTCTCTTTGGTGTGCATAGATTTTCAGCATAGATTTTCAGCATAAATAATCGCATGTCACGAGCTGCGCAGTAGTCCTATTTTGGTATACTGCGCAGCTCTGAATTGACGGTGTTTGCCAGGCCTGGGATCCTTTGAAACTTGTGTCCAGAGAGTGTTTCTTTTAAGTTGGGAAACAAACAACAAGAGCTGTAGGAGAACAGCATAGCTCGACTATGAGGGTTGTCGATGTACACATAGATTGACAAACAAGGTGGCCGCGGCCTGCATAAAAACCTTAACCAAGGTTGACTAAAAACCTTAGCCAAGGGAAATTAAGTAAGTAATTCAACTGTACATCACTAGGAGATGAAGTTTTCCAAGTATGGTTGCTGTAGGCCCAGGAATAATCCATATACAAGCTTGACTAAAAACCTTAACCAAGGGGAAATAAGAAAGTAATCCAAGGATAAAAGTAGGTAAAGGTCAAATATAGGTCAGGGATTATTGATGTACATCACTAGGAGATGAAGTTGTCCAAGTATGGTTGGTGTAGGGCCAGGAGTATTGCATCTACAAGCTTGACTAAAAACCTTAACCAAGGAGAATTAAGTAAGTAATTCAAGAGGAAATGAAGGTCAAGGTCAAATATAGATCAGGGGTTATTGATGTACATCGCTATGAGAAAAGGTTGTCTAAGTATGGTGTTAGTATGCACAATAGACTAGTATTCCATGTACAAGCTTGACTAAAAACCTTAACCAAGGGGAATTAACTAAGTAATTCAAAGTTAAATGTAGGTCAAGGTCAAATATAGGTCAGTGGTTGTTGATGTACATCACTAGGAGATGAAGTTGTCCAAGTATGATGGGTGTAGGGCCAGGAATATTCCATATACAAGCTGGACTAAAAACAATAAACAAGGGGAATTAACTAAGTAATTGAAGAGGAAATGTAGGTCAATGTCAAATATAGATCAGGGGTTATTGATGTACATCCCTATGAGAAAAGGTTGTCCAAGTATGGTGTCTGTATGCACACTAGTATTCCATGTACAAGCTTGACTAAAAACCTTAACCAAGGTTGACTAAAAACCTTAATCAAGGGGAATTAACTATGTAATTCAAGGTTAAATGTAGGTCAAGGTCAAATATAGGTCAAGGGTTGTTGATGTACATCACTATGAGATGAAGTTGTCCAAGTATGGTGGGTGTAGGGCCAGGAGTATTCCATATACAAGCTTGACTAAAACCCTTAACCAAGGCGTTAAGTCACGGTGACGCCGACGCCGGGGTGACAACATAAGCTCTACTTATTCTTCAAATAGTCGAGATAAAAATCACATGATGTAAGGTATATACTGTAGAATGTGTGTCTAAGAACGTTCATGTCATTGCCATTCATTATCCGAGTTATTGCTCATGCTTATTGAGGGGTGACATTGTCGTCACGTGACGTTAAAGGATTTTTGGCATAACCGCATTCGGATGTCACTCGTGAAATTTCATTACCACATCTGTTTCTTTTCAACATTAACAATTGATTGCTACTTTCTTTGGTAGAATATTCATACATGCTACACCTTGGTAATTACAGAAAATTGTAAATAGCGTCCCGTAATTCTGAAATTCTAGCCTTCACACATGAACATTTTCATTCTGTATCCACACCGTTTCTAAACATTAGTTTTTGGATTTTGTTGCAGTAGGTCCATGGTTCATTCCTAGTTATCATTTATGTAGGCTTTTAGGGTCAATCAGTCCAAACAACTAAAGTAATTTGATTGAACATTTCGCCATCTTATTCTTCAGGTTCTGGCTTCATGAACGGGGAACATGTAACTTTTCTTCATGGAAAACAATATCAAAATTACCAGCTGATTCAAAGAGAGCTGAACTAAATAAATGTGTAGAAAATATTTGTTTACATCCACACACTTTAAAATATTAATGATTAAATCCTCGTTCATAACCCACTATAGTGCACTAAGCATATGTTCATCTTAAACCGTGTCTCAGTCGTATGTCACTGACTAGATTCATCAAGTGACTATTTCATGCAATAGAGCAGTGGTTCTAGATAATGTTTACAAACTAAGAAATGGACGCTTGTCGACAAGAGCATGTGTATCCCCCTCCCCAGATACACAAGTTGTTTGAAAAAAGGGTGTTCGAGTTATGCTCGGAAGACAAAATCAGTGCGCAGAAAAACAAAGGGAGATAACTAAACAAGAGGGCCATGATGGCCCTAATTCGCTCACCTGACTCCATGAACACCAGAGGAGAATGTGACATTGAGTTCATGTGTTTTAAGCGATGACTCACATTTTACCAAATCTGAAAATGCTTCACCCAAGGATCTTAACTTACTATGAAGTTTGGCCAGCATCGGACATGTGGTTCCTGAGAAAAAGACGTTAAAAATCTCGAATAAATGGACCTTTTGGAGGCCATCATGGATGACATAATCATCCGATTCCGACAAATATTGCCCAAGAGCAATCGCCTCATTGATACCTTCAATTTGATATATGACATGAGCATATTTGGTAAAAAATAAAATTTGACCCACTGGCCACGCCCATTTTCGACCCCGGGGTCAGCATGTTAACACCTTTGAAAGAGCATTATATGTCGATCATTCCTACCAAGTTTCGTCGAAATCCGGCTGTCGGTTCATGAGAAGATTTTTTAAGAATTTGTGCTATTTTTAGACAGCGGCCATCTTGGATTAGCGACTATCTCCGTTTTAACAAATCTGAAAAGGCTTCACCCATGGACCATAACTGTGAGCCACCATCGGTCAAGCGGTTCGTGTGAAGAATAATTTTGAAATCTAATAAAAGAACGACCTTGTGACCTTTCGGCGGCCATCTTGGATGACATGACCATCCAATTTCGACAAAAAATGCACCAGAGCGATCGCCTCTTTGATACCTTCGATTTGATATAGACATGACCATATTCGGTCAAAAATAAAATTTGACCCCAATTTGACACCACAGGCCACACCCATTTTTGACCCCTGTGTCACCATTTTAACAAATTTGCCCGAGCATTGTACATCGATCATTCCTACCAAGTTTCGTCGAAATCCGGCTAGCGGTTCTTGATAAGAAGATTTTTTAAGAATTTATGCTATTTTTAGACGGCGGCCATCTTGGATTAGCGATGACCTCCATTTTAACAAATCTGAAAAGGCTTCACCCATGGACCATAACTTTTAAGTTTGGCTACCATGGGCCAAGCGGTTCATGTGAAGAAGAATTTTGAAATCTCTAATAAAAGAACGACCTTTTGGCGGCCATCTTGGATGACATCACAATCCGATTTCAACGAAAAATGCACCAGAGTGATCGCCTCGTTGATACCTTCGATTTGATATATGACATGACCATATTCAGTCAAAAATAAAATTTGACCCCAATTTGACCCCATGGGCCACACCCATTTTTAACCCCGGGGTCACCATTTTAACAACTTTGAAAGAGCATTGTACATCGATCATTCCTACCAAGTTTTGTCGAAATCCGGTTGGCGGTTCTTGAGAAGAAGATTTTTGAAGAATTTCTGCTATTTTTAGACGGCGGCCATTTTGGATTACGTGATGACGTCATTTTAACAATTTTGTAATCCCCCTACCTAAGGACCATGACCATGAAGTTTGGTGACTATAGGCCCAATGGTTACCGAGGAGAAGACATTTGAAAATGTTTACGGACGACGACGGACACATTGCGGTAACAATACATGTGAGCTTCGCTCAGGTGAGCTAAAAAGAACAAGAAAAGCCACAAAACAAAATGGGTAAGTGTTTCAGCGACATTTCGAAGGTGACAAAGGCCCAGGTCGGTTTAATGGTGACGCGAGTGTGTGACAAATGTTCAGGTGATTCAATTGTCTAAGTATTGAAGCAATTCTTTGCGTAATATTGAAGATATTACATGTTGGAGAAAGTCTTACAAACTTTTTGAAATAAATGTACATGGATGGACGTACGGACATACAGAATCTCAAAAGCAATGCAACATGTCCCCGTTGCTATCGCATATGGGGCATACTGACCGAGGGTGGTCAGCTATCAATGTGAGGACGCTACTCATGAAATTTAGCTGACATCCGACTAACGTATCATGACATGACATGGACACAACATATATTTCAAGGAAAATAGGTCAAGGTCACCTTAATGACTCAGGATGGTTAGGGATCAATGTAATCAAGCTACATATTAAGTTTGACGAAGATCCAACTAACGTATGATGAGATATAAAAATTTGGACGTAAATTAAAAATTGTGACGTACTTCGAGACAAGGTGATAGCTGGGGAGCGTCTCACCTACTATGGGTCAAGATTACTCAAATGACCCAATAGCTAATAATGTGAGAAAGCTACAAATGAACTATTGACATTGACCAAACTAAGGTCAAGGTCACTTGGATGACACTGAATGGATGGATATCAGTGTGAGGAAGCTATTGATGAAGTTTGCTAATGATCTGACTAACGGATCAAGAGATTTGCGATATTTGAACTTACGTCCAAAATTTACGTACAAAATTGTTGACGACGCCGCCGGAATTGTGACCGCTATGTCTCACTTTCCACTATCGTGCTGTCCTGTCTCATTCGCATAAAATGAGACAATGAGCGTCTCTCTATCAGTAAATTAAAGATTGATCAATTATTTTCCCTGTATAGCAGGCACTCGTAATTTTTATACCCACTTTTTGCAGAAAAATGGGTATACATGTATTGTTTTCTTCATGGGTGTCAATCGCGTTTCTTGTAAGTAAATTTTTTTAATCGTAATAGGTAGGGACTGGAAACTTGGTGTGTGCCTTCCTTATGGTGTGTAGATGCGCAAAGTGAAGTTTGATTTTTGATTTGATCCCTGGTCATGAATTATCACCCCATTTTTGACATACAATTTCTCAATTTTGCCTTGTAAGAAGTAATACTTTTTAAATGTAACAGCTAGGGACTTGAAACCTGGTGTGTGCCTTTCTTATGGTGTGTAGATGTGCAAAGTGAATTTCGATTTTTCATTCGACACATGGTTATAGATTATGTTCCCCTGTTTTGACTTAGAACCTCCCAATTTTGCCTTGTAAGAAGTAAAACTTTTTAACCGTAATAGCTAGAGACTTGAAACTTGGTGTGTGCCTTCCTTATGATGTGTAGATGTGCAAAGTGAATTTAAATTTTTGATTTGATCACCGGTCATGGATTATCTCCGCATTTTTGACATAGCATTTGGGAAAAGTGGGTATATTGCTATGGCGCTCCATCGACTGTGCTCTAATAAAAACTGGTTGAATAGTTACACAATTACACACTTATTAAATTCCTATAAACAAGAATTTGTGCCTAAATAATGGAACACCAATTTTAATATTCCATAAATCTTGAAATTCATTTATAGAAGTGAAACATTTTGGCATATACTCCCTCCACTATTGTAGTGGGGCACAAAAAGATGCAAGTGAATGCCTTGACACAAACTCACCTACTCACTCTGTGCCACCCCAGTCTGCCGACACAAACTCACTTACTCCCTCTGTGCCACCTCAGTCTGCCAACACAAACTCACCTACTCCGTCTGTGCCACCCCAGTCTGCCAACACAACTCACCTACTTCCTCTGTGCCACTCCAGTCTGCCAACACAAACACACCTACTCCCTCTGTGCCACCCCAGTCTGCCAACACAAACTCACCTACTCCCTCTGTGCCACCTCAGTCTACCAACACAAACTCACTTACTCCCTCTGTGCAACCTCAGTCTGCCAACACAAACTCACCTACTCCCCCTGTGCCACCCTAGTCTGCCAGCAGAAACTCACCTACTCCATCTGTGCTACCCCAGTCTGCCGACAAAAACTCACCTACTCCCTCTGTGCCACCCCAATCTGCCAACAAAAACTCACATACTCACTCTGTGCCACCCCAGTCTGCCGACACAAAGTCACCTACTCCCTCTGTGCCACCTCAGTCTGCCAACACAAATTCACTTACTCCCTCTGTGCCACCTCAGTCTGCCAACAGAAACTCACTTACTCCCTCTGTGCCACCCCAGTCTGCCAACACAAACTCACTTACTCCCTCTGTGCCATCCCAGTCTTCCAGCACAAACTTACTTACTCCCTCTGTGCCACCTCAATCTGCCAACACAAACTCACTTACTCTGTCTGTGCCACCTCAGTCTGCCAACAGAAACTCACTTACTCCCTCTGTGCCACCCCAGTCTGCCAAGACAAACTCACTTACTCCCTCTGTGCCATCCCAGTCTGCCAACACAAACTCACTTACTCGCTCTGTGCCACCTCAGTCTACCAACACAAACTCACATACTCCCTCTGTGCCAACTCAGTCTGCCAACACAAACTCACTTACTCCCTCTGTGCCACCCCAGTCTGCCAACACAAACTCACCTACCCCCTCTGTGCCACCTCAGTCTGCCAACACAAACTCACCTACTCCCTCTGTGCCACCCCAGTCTGCCAACACAAACTAACTTACTCCCTCTATGCCACCCTAGTCTGCCAGCAGAAACTCACCTACTCCATCTGTGCTACCCCAGTCTACCGACACAAACTCACCTACTCCCTCTGTGCCACCCCAGTCTACCGACACAAACTCACCTACTCCGTCTGTGCCACCCCAGTCTGCCAACACAACTCACCTACTCCCTCTGTGCCACTCCAGTCTGCCAACACAAACACACCTACTCCCTCTGTGCCACCCCAGTCTGCCAACACAAACTCACCTACTCCCTCTGTGCCACCCCAGTCTGCAGACAGAAACTCACTTACTCCCTCTGTGCCACCTCAGTCTGCCAACACAAACTCACCTACTCCCCCTGTGCCACCCCAGTCTGCCAACACAAACTCACCTACACCCTTTGTGCCACCCCTGTCTGCCAACACAAACTCACCTACTCCATCTGTGCCACCCCAGTCTGCCAACATAAATTCACCTACTCCATCTGTGCCACCCGTCTGCCAACACAAACTCACCTACTCCATCTGTGCCACCCCTGTGTGCCAACGCAAACTCACCTACTCCCTCTGTGCCACCCCTGTCTGCCAAAACAAACTCACCTACTCCCTCTGCCATCCCAGTCTGCCAACATAAACTCACCTACTTCATTTGTGCCACCCCAGTCTGCCAAACACAAACTCACCTACTCCCTCTGTGCCACCCCAGTCAGCCAACACAATCTCACCTACTCCCTCTGTGCCACCCCAGTCTGCCAACACAAACTCACCTACTCCCTCTGTGCCACCCCAGTCTGCCAACACAAACTCACCTACTCCCTCTGTGCTACCCCAGTCTGCCAACACAATCTAACCTACTCCCTCTGTGCCACCCCATTCTGCCGACACAAACTCACCTACTCCCTCTAAACCACCCCAGTCTGCCGACACAAACGCACTCCCTCTGTGCCACCCCAGTCTGCCAAGACAAACTCACCTACTCCATCTGTGCCACCCCAGTCTGCCAACACAATCTAACCTACTCCCTCTGTGCCACCCCATTCTGCCGACACAAACTCACCTACTCCCTCTAAACCACCCCAGTCTGCCGACACAAACGCACTCCCTCTGTGCCACCCCAGTCTGCCAAGACAAACTCACCTACTCCATCTGTGCCACCCCAGTCTGCCAACACAATCTCACCTACTCCCTCTGTGCCACCCCAGTCTGCCAACACAAACTCACCTACTCACTCTGTGCCACCCCAGTCTGCCAACACAATCTAATCTACTCCCTCTGTGCCACCCCAGTCTGCCGACACAAACTCACCTACTCCCTCTAAACCACCCCAGTCTGCCGACACAAACGCACTCCCTCTGTGCAACCCCAGTCTGCCAAGACAAACTCACCTACTCCCTCTGTGCCACCCCAGTCGGCCAACAAAAAACTCACCTACTCCCTCTAATCCACCCTAGTCTACGAACACAAACGCACCTACTCCCTCTGTGCCACCCCAGTCTGCCAACACAAACTCACCTACTCCCTCTGTGCCACCCCAGTCTGCCAACACAAACTCACCTACTCCCTCTGTGCTACCCCAGTCTGCCAACACAAACTAACTTACTCCCTCTATGCCACCCTAGTCTGCCAGCAGAAACTCACCTACTCCATCTGTGCTACCCCAGTCTGCCGACACAAACTCACCTACTCCATCTGTGCTACCCCAGTCTGCCGACACAAACTCACCTACTCCATCTGTGCTACCCCAGTCTGCCGACACAAACTCACCTACTCCATCTGTGCTACCCCAGTCTGCCGAAACAAATTCACCTACTCCCTATGTGCCACCCCAGTCTACCGACACAAACTCACCTACTCCGTCTGTGCCACCCCAGTCTGCCAACACAAACTCACCTACTCCCTCTGTGCCACTCCAGTCTGCCAACACAAACACACCTACTCCCTCTGTGCCACGCCCCAGTGTGTCAACACAAACTCACCTACTCCCTCTGTGCCACCTCCGTCTACCAACACAAACTCACTTACTCCCTCTGTGCCACCTCAGTCTGCCAACACAAACTCACTTACTCCCTCTGTGCCACCCCAGTCTGCCAACACAAACTCACCAACTCCCTCTGTGCCACCTCAGTCTGCCAACACAAAATCACCTACTCCCTCTGTGCCACCCCAGTCTGCCAACACAAACTCACCTACTCCCTCTGTGCCACCCCAGTCTGCCAAGACAAACTCACCTACTCCCTCTGTGCCAACCCAGTCTGCCGACACAAACTCACCTAATCCCTCTGTGCCACCCCAGTCTGCCAAGATAAACTCACCTACTCCCTCTGTGCCACCCCAGTCTGCCGACACAAACTCACTTACTCCCTCTGTTCCACCCCAGTCTGCCAACACAAACTCACCTAATCCCTCTGTGCCACCCCAGTCTGCCAAGATAAACTCACCTACTCCCTCTGTGCCACCCCAGTCTGCCGACACAAACTCACTTACTCCCTCTGTTCCACCCCAGTCTGCCAACACAAACTCACCTACACCCTCTGTGCTACCCCAGTCTGCCAACACAATCTAATCTACTCCCTCTGTGCCACCCCAGTCTGCCGACACAAACTCACCTACTCCCTCTAAACCACCCCAGTCTGCCGACACAAACGCACTCCCTCTGTGCCACCCCAGTCAGCCAAGACAAACTCACCTACTCCATCTGTGCCACCCCAGTCTGCCAACACAAACTCACCTACTCCCTCTGTGCCACCCCAGTCTGCCAACACAAACTCACCTACTCCCTCTGTGCCACCCCAGTCTGCCGACACAAACTCACCTACTCCCTCTAAACCACCCCAGTCTGCCGACACAAACGCACTCCCTCTGTGCAACCCCAGTCTGCCAAGACAAACTCACCTACTCCCTCTGTGCCACCCCAGTCGGCCAACAAAAACTCACCTACTCCCTCTAATCCACCCTAGTCTACGAACACAAACGCACCTACTCCCTGTGTCCCACCCCAGTCTGCCAACACAAACTCACCTACTCCCTCTGTGCCACCCCAGTCTGCCAACACAAACTCACCTACTCCCTCTGTGCTACCCCAGTCTGCCAACACAAACTAACTTACTCCCTCTATGCCACCCTAGTCTGCCAGCAGAAACTCACCTACTCCATCTGTGCTACCCCAGTCTGCCGACACAAACTCACCTATCCATCTGTGCTACCCCAGTCTGCCGACACAAACTCACCTACTCCATCTGTACTACCCCAGTCTGCCAACACAAACTCACCTACTCCCTCTGTGTCACTCCAGTCTGCCAACACAAACACACCTACTCCCTCTGTGCCACCCCAGTGTGCCAACACAAACTCACCTACTCCCTCTGTGCCACCTCCGTCTACCAACACAAACTCACTTACTCCCTCTGTGCCACCTCAGTCTGCCAACACAAACTCACTTATTCCCTCTGTGCCACCTCCGTCTGCCAACACAAAGTCACCTACTCCCTGTGTGCCACCTCAGTCTGCCAACACAAAATCACCTACTCCCTCTGTGCCACCCCATCTGCAAAACACTCACCTACTCCTCTGTGCACCCCACCCCTGTCTGCCAAGACAAACTCACCACTCCCTCTGTGCCACCCCAGTCTGCCACACAAACACCTAATCCCTCTGTGCCACCCCCATCTGCCATAAACTACCTACTCCCTCTTGTGCCACCCCTCTGCCGACACTCACTTACTCCCTCTGTGCCCCCCGTCTGCCAACACAAACTCACCTACTCCCCTCTGTGCCACCCCAGTCTGCCAACACAAACTCACCTACTCCTCTGTCTACCCCATCTGCCAACACAACTAACCTACTCCCTCTGTGCCACCCCAGTCTGCCGACACAAACTCACCTACTCCCTCTAAAACCACCCCATCTGCCGCACAAACACTCCCTCTGTGCCACCCCGTCACCAAGAAAACACCTCACCATACTCATCGTGTGCCACTCCCCAGTCCCCTGCAACACCCCATCCACTACCCCTCTGTGCACCAGTCCCTGCCAACAAAAACTCACCTACCCTCTCCCGTGCCTACCCCAGTCCCTGCCCCAGACCCCACTCACTACCCTCCCTGTGCCACTCCCCAGTCTGCCCCCCACCACAAATCACTACTCTCCCCTGTGCCACAGTCCTGACACAAACTCACGACTCCCTCTGTGCCAACCCAGTCTGCCAAACAAACCCCACTACTCCCTGTGCCACCCCAGTGCCGAACACAAACTCACCCTAATCCACCTGTCACCCAACGCCAAATAATTAAAATCCCTACCTCCCTCTGCCACCCCATCCCCTTCCGCTACAAACTCACCTACTCCCTCTGTGCCCCCCAGTCTGCCAAACACCAAACTCCACCTATCCCTCTGTGCACCCCAGTCTGCCCAAACAAACAAACCTACTACTCCCCTCTGGCAACCCCAAGGGCCCAACCCCCACATCCTAACCACTCCCCTCTGTCCACCCCAGTCTGCCCGACACAAACTCACCTGTCTCCCTCTAAACCACCCAGTCTGGCCAACACAAACGCCACTCCCTCTGTGCCACCCAGTCTACCAAATAACACTCACTAACCCATCTGTGCCACCCCAGTCTTGCCAACACAAATTTCACCTCTCTGTGCCCAAACCCCAGTCTGCCACACAAACTCACCTACTCCCCATCTGTGGCCACCCCAGTCTGCCAACAACAACCTACCTATCCCCGCCCTCTGTGCCACCCCATCCCCGCCGACAACAAAACTCACCTACCCCTCCCTCAAACCACCATCCTGCGCCGACACAAACGCACTCCCTCCTTGCAAACCCCAGTTCCTGGCAAGACAAACTCAACCTACTCCCTCTGTGCCACCCCCAGTCGCCAACAAAAAAACTCACCTACCCCTCTAATTCCACCCCTAGTCTAACAACACAAACGCACCTACTCCCCTGGTTGCCACCCCATCCTGCCACAACAAACCACTACCCCTCGTGCCACCCCAGTCTCCAACACAAACTCCCCTACTCACCTGTGCTAACCCCAGTTTCTGCCAACACAAACTCACCTACTCCCTCTGTGCCACCCCGGTCTGCCAAACCAAACTCACCTACCACTCGGTGCTACCCATCTGGCCAACACAAACTAACCTTACTCCCTCCTAATGCCACCCCCAGTTCTGCAGCAGAAAACTCACCTACTCCATCGTCCACCCCAGTGTGCAACAGAAACTCACCTCTCCCTCTGTGCCACCTCCGTCTAACCAAACAAAACTCCTTACCCTCCCTGTGCCACCTCATCCCTGCCAACACAAACTCACCTACTCCTCCCCCTGTGCCACCTCAGTCTCCTAACACAAAACCACCTACTCCCTATGTGCCCCTCATCTGCCAACACAAAACTCACCAATCCCTCTGGGCCACCCCAGTCTGCCGAAACAAACTCACCTATTCCCTCTGTGCCACCCGCCTGCCAACACAAACTCACCTATCCCTCTGTGCCACCCCAGGCACTGCCAAAGAAAACTAAAACCACCTCACCACCCTCCCTTGTGCCACCCCAGTCTGCCGACACAAACTCACTTACTCCCTCTGGCCACCCGAGTCTGCCATCCAACAAACTCACCTCCTCAAGCTGTGCCACCCCAGTCTGACCGACCACAAACTCACAAACTCACCTACTCCATAATGTGCCACCCCCCAGGTCCTGCCTGACACAAAACCTTCACCTTACTACCTCTGTGCCACCCGTTCTGCTGACACACAAACTAACCTACTCCCTCTGTGCCACCTCCAAGTTCTGCCAACACAAACTCACATACTACCTCTGTGCCATCCCAGTCTGCGGACAACAAACTCACCTCACTCCTCTATGCCACCCAAGTCAAAGCACCCAACCCAACCCAAAACTCCACATACTGCCCTCTGTGCCACCCCATGTCTGCCGACCGACACAAACTCACCTACTCCAGTCTGTGCCACCCCAGTCTGCCAACACAAACGCACCTACACCCTCCAGTGCCACCCAGTCTGCCAACACAAACTCCACTTACCCCTCCCTCTGCCACCACCCAGTCTGCAAACAGAAACTCACCTACTCCCATCTGTTGCTACCCCAGGTCGTGCTGACACAAAACACACCTACTCCATCGGTGGCCACCCCAGTATGCCAATTACAAACTCACCCTACTCCATCTGTGCTACCCCAGGTTCTGCTGACAAAACAAATCACCTACTCCATCTGTGCCACCCCAGTCCTGCCGACACAAACTCACCTGACTCCCTTTGTCGCCACCCCCAGTCTGCCAACACAAACTCACCTACTCCATTCTGCACCCCCTCAGTCTGCCAACACAAACTCACCTACTCCCTCTGTGCCCACCTCAGTTCTGCCAACACAAACTCACCTACTCCATCTGTGCCACACCAAATCTGCCAACACAAACTCACATACGTCCCTCTGGTGCCACCCCAGTCTGGCCGAACACAAACTCACCTAACTCCCTCTGTTGCCACCCCAGTTCATAACCAACACAAACTCACCACTCCATATGTTGCCCACCCCAGTCCTGCCAACACAAAACTCACCTAATTCCATCTGTGCCACCCCAATCTGCAAAGACAAACATCACCTACTCCCTTTGTTGCCACCCCAGTCTTGCCAAGACAAACTCACTTACTCCCTCTATGCCCCACCCAGTCTGCAAACAGGAAACTCACCTACTCCATCTGTGCTAGCTCCAGTCCTGCTTGACACAAACTCCACCTACTCCATCTGTGCCCACCCCAGACTGCCAACTACAAACTCACCTTACTCCCTCCCTGTGCCACCCCAGTCTGCCAACACAAACGCACCTACTCCCCGCTGTGCCACCCCCAGTCTGCCAACACAAAACTCACCTACTCCCTCTGTGCTACCCCAGTATGCCAAACACTAATCTAACCTACTCCCATCTGTGCCACCCCCAGTCAGCTGACACAAACTCACCTACTTCCCCTCCTTAAACCACCCCAGGTCTGCCGACACAAACGCACTCCCATCTGTGCCACCCCAGTCTGACCCAAGACAAAAACTCACCTACTCCCCATCTGTGCCACCCCAGTTTCGCCAACCAAAAACAATATCAACCTTATTCCTCTCCGTGGCCACCCCAGCCCCAGTCTGCCAAGACAAACTCACTTTACTCACTCTGTGCCACCCCCCAGTACTGCCAATCTACAAGAATCTAACTCCCTAACTCCCTCTGTGCCACCCCAGTCTGCCGACACAAACCTACCATACTCCCATCTAAACCACCCCTGATCTGCCGACACCAAACGCACTTTCCCCCTCTGTGCGAACCAACCCAGGTCCTGCCAACACAATCTAACCTACTCCCTCTGTGCCACCCCAATCGACCCAACACAAACTCACATACTACCTCTGATGCCACCCCAGTCTGCCGACCACAAACCTCAACCTACTGCATCTGTGCCACCCTGAGGTCTGCCAACACAAAACACACCATACTCCCTCTGTGCCACCCAAGTCTTGCCAACTCACAAACTCACCTACTCCATCTTACACCACCTCAGTCTTGCCGACACAAACTCACCTACTCCATCTGTGGTTCCAACCTGAGTTCTGCACACAAATCACCGTAACTCCCCTCTGTGCCACACCAGTATGCAAAGCAGGAAATCACCTAACTCCCCTCTGTGGCCACCCCAGTATACCCAACACAAAAAATCGCCAACTCCATCTGTGCCACCCAGTCTGCCAACACAAACCTTCACCTACCCTCCCTCCCAGTGCCAACCTGTCTTGGACCAACACCATATTCCCCACTACGTACCATGTGCACCAAAGTCTCCAAACACCAAAACTTACCTAGCCATTGTGCCACCCCAGTCTGCCAACACAAACTCACCTATTCCCCATCTGTGCCACCCCAAATTTGCCAAAGACCTCACCTACTCAACTCTGTTTTGCCAAAAAAAAAAAAACCCAGGTTTCCCAACACAACTTCACTTAAAAAAAAAACCTACCTCCTATACCACCCCAGTCTGCAACAGAACTCAACCGACGTCTCAAATTCCCTGTGCCATCCTCCAGTCTGCCGACACAAACTCACCCCTACTCCCTCTGTGACCCCAGTCTACCAAACACAAACTTCACTACCTCCATTATGTGCCACCCCAAGTCTGCCAACACAAAACTCACCTACTTCCATCTGTGCCAACCCAACCTGTCCTGACAAACACAACTCACCTACTCCATCTGTGCCACCCCAGTCTGCAAACACAAACTTACCTACGCCATATGTGCCACCCCCCCCCAGTCTTTGCCAACACAAAAACCTCACCTATTCCATCTGTGCCACCCAATCTGCAAAGCAAACACCACCTACTCCCTTTGTTGCCACCCAGTCCAGCCAATACAAAACTCACTTAAACTCCCTCTATGCACCCCAAATTTCAGTTGCAAAACCAGAAACTCTCCTTACTCCATCTGTGCCTACCTCCAGTCTGCCCTGACCAAACTCACCTACTCCATTGTGCCACCCAAAGTCTGCCCAAACAAAACCTCACCACTCCCTCTGTGCCACCCCAGTCTGCCCAACACCCAACTCACATTACCTACTCCCCCCCTGTACCCATCCGTCTACCGACCACAAACTCACCTACTCCCTCCTATGCCAACCCAAGTCAACCAACACAACGCCAACCATTTCTGCCTCTGTGCCACCCCCAATTCTTCCGACAAACAAATCACTCCTATTACTCCCTCTGTGCCACCCAAACCTGGATGACAACACAAACTCCACCTACTCCATCTGTGCCACCCCAGTCTACCAACACAAACTTCACCATACTACCATATGTGCCACCCCAGTCTGCGACCAACCAAACTTCACCTACTTTGCCATCTGTGCCACCCCTGAAGTCTGCCAAACACAAACTCAACCTACTCCCTCCCTTTGTGCCACCACCCCAGTCTGCCAACACAAACTCACCTTACTCCCTCTATGCCAACCCCAAGTCTGGCAAACACAAACTCACCTACTCCTCTTGTGCTACTCCAGTCTGCTGACACAAACTCACCTACTCCATCTGTGGCACCCCTGAGTCTGCCGAACACAAACTCACCTACTCCCTCTGTGCCACCAACCCCAGATATGCCAGTCAGAAAAACTACCTAACTCCCTCTGTGCCACCCCAAAGGTCTACCAACACAAACTCCACCAATCCATCTGTGCCCCCCAGTCTGCCAACCACAAATCACCTACTCCCTCAGTGCCACACTGTCCTGACACACAAATTCACCTACTCCATCTGTGCCCCCCAAAGTCTCAAACACAAAAAACCTTACCGACTCTCTATGTGCCACCCAAGTCTCCAACACAAACTACCTATTCCTCCTGTGCCAACCCCCAAATCTGCAAAGCAAAACTCACCTCGCCCTCTGTGGGCCACCGAGTTTCCCAACACAACTCCACCCCTTACTCCCTTCTATTACCACCCCAGTCTACACAAACTCACGACTCCCCTCCTATGCCACAAACCACCTATGCCCCCCCCCCCCCCCCCAGCACCCAAACACACTACTACTCTGTGCCACCCAGTCTGCCGGACACAACTCACCCACTCACTGTGCCACCAGTCGCCACTCAAACTACCTACGCCCCTCTGTGCCACACCACTGAACAACACAAATCACCTACTCCCTCTGTGCCAGTCTCCAACACAAACTCACCTACTCCCACCATCGTGCCACCCCAGTCTGCCATACACAATACTCACTATTCTCCCCCTCTGTGCCACCGCCATTTGCCCCAGCAAAAACTCACCTACCTCCTCTGTGCCACCCCAGTTTTCCCACACCAAACTCATTTAACTCCCTCTATGCCACCCATTCTGCAAACATAAACGCACCGACCTCCTCATTGCCACCTCTGTCCCGACACAAACTCACCTACTCTCGTGCCACCCCAGTCTCCAAACACAAACTCACCTACTCCATCTGTGCCCACCCCAGCTGCCAACACAAATACCTGCCACCCAACCCCCTTCCCTCTGTCCACCACCCTTCGGACACACAAACTCACCTACATCTGTACCACCCCAGTCTGCAAACGACCAAACCCTTCCGACTCCATCTGTGCCACCCCAAGTCTGCCAACACAAACTCACCTACTCCATCTGTGCCACATCTCAGACCAAACTCACCAAACCCTCTGCCACCCCAGTCTGCAAACACAAACACACTACTCCCTCTATGCCACCCCGTCTGGCAAACAGAAAATCACCTACTCCATCTATGCCCCCCAACTCCAAATCTGCTGACACACTCCACTAAACCCCTCCATCTGTGCCACCCCAGTCTGCCAAGACAAACTCACCTACGCCCCTCTGTGCCACCCCAGTCTGCCACACAAACTCCACCCAATACTACCCTCTGTACCCTAGTCCCCAGTCTGCCGACAACACCACTACACCTACTCCTCAATCAACCCTGTCCCACTCCAAAACAAACTCCCAAACTGCCACCTGTCCCACCACCAGCTTCCGACACAAACTCACCTACAACCTCTGTGCCACCCAACCGCTGACACCAAACTCACCTACTCCCTCTGTGCCACCCCATCAAACCCAACCACCTAACTCACAAATACTTACTCCTCCCTGCCACCCCAGTCTGCCGACACACACACATCTAACCCCAAGCTGCATCTGTGCCACCCCAGTCTGCCAAGACAAACTCACCTTACTCCCCTCTGTCCACACCAGTCCTGCCGAACAAACCAAACCTACTACCTCTGTGCCACAAGTCTGCCAACACAAACTCACCTTACTCCCTCTGCCACCACCTATCTGCCAACCACAAACTCACCTACTCCCCTCTGTGCCACCCCAGTCTGCCACACAAACTCACCACTCCCCTCTGTGCCACACCAGTATGCCACAGAAACTCCACTACTCCCTCTGTGCCACCCCATCTACCCAACACAAAATCACCAACTCCATCTGTGCCACCCCAGTCTGCCAACACAAACTCACCTACTCCCTCAGGGCCACACCCTCTGACAACACAAATTCACCTACTCCACTCTGCCACCCCAGCTCCAAACACAAACTTACCTACTCCATTATGTGCACCCCAATCTGCCCCAACAACAAACTCACTATCACTCTGTGCCACCCCCGTTTCCCAACACCAAATCACTTACTCCACTCTTATACCACCCAGTCTGCAAACAGAAGGAAACTACCGGACTCCATCTGTGCCACTCGTTGCCGACACAAAAACTCACTAACTCCTCTGTGCACCCCAGTCTACCAACAAAACTACTACTCCATCCCCTGTGCCACCCAGTCTGCCCAACACAAACTCACCTATCCCTCCCTGTTGCCACACTGTCTGACAAACACAACTCACCCTATCCATCTGTGCCCCCCAGTCTGCAAACCACACACTTACCTAATCCATGATGTGCCAAAACCCCTGTCTGCCAAAACAAACTCACTCTATTCCATCTGTTTGCCACCCAACTTTGCAAAGACAAACTCCATACTCCCTTTGTGCACCCCAGTCTGCCAAAATACAAACTCACTTACTCCCTCTATGCCACCCCATGGTCCTGCAAACAGACAAACTCACCTACCTCCAATCTGTGCCCTACTCCAGTCTGCTGGACACAACTCACCTAATCCAATCTGTGCCACCCCAGTCTGCCAAACACAAAACTTCACCTACAACCCTCTGTGGCACCCAGTCTGCCAAACACAAACTCACATTATACCTCTGTACATCCCCAGTTCTTGCCGACACAAACTCACCTAAACTCCCTCTATGCCACCCATTCACCCAACACAAAAAACTCACCATCCTGCCTTCTGTTGCCACCCATTCTTCCGACACAAACTCACCCCTAACCATCTGTGCCACCCCACGGCTGACACAAAAACTCACCCTTACTCCCTCTGTGCCACCCCAGTCACCCCAATCACCAAACTCACATACTACCTCCTCCTGTGCCACCAGTCTGCCCAAGACACAAACTCACCAATACTGCCATCTGTGCCACCCCATTCTGAGTCTGCACACAAACTCACCTACTCCCCTCTGTGCCACCACCCCAGTCTGTCCAACAGCAAACTCACCTATCTCCCCCTCTGTGCCACACCAGTCTGCCAACACAAACTCACCTACTCCCTCTGTGCCACCCAAGTCTGCCAACACAAACTCACCTACTCCCTCTGTACCACCTCAGTCTGCCGACACAAACTCACCTACTCCATCTGTGCCACCTGAGTCTGCCAACACAAACTCACCTACTCCCCTCTGTGCCACACCAGTATGCCAGCAGAAACTCACCTACTCCCTCTGTGCCACCCCAGTCTACCAACACAAACTCACCAACTCCATCTGTGCCACCCCAGTCTGCCAACACAAACTCACCTACTCCCTCAGTGCCACACCTGTCTGACAACACAAATTCACCTACTCCATCTGTGCCACCCCAGTCTCCAAACACAAACTTACCTACTCCATATGTGCCACCCCAGTCTGCCAACACAAACTCACCTATTCCATCTGTGCCACCCCAATCTGCAAAGACAAACTCACCTACTCCCTCTGTGCCACCCCAGTTTCCCAACACAAACTCACTTACTCCCTCTATACCACCCCAGTCTGCAAACAGAAACTCACCGACTCCATCTGTGCCACCCCAGTCTGCCAACACAAACTCATCTACTCCATCTGTGCCACCCCAGTCTGCCAACACAAACTCACCTACTCCATCTGTGCCACCCCAGTCTCCCAACACAAACTCACTTACTCCCTCTGTGCCACCCCAGTCTGCAAACAGAAACTCACCTACTCCATCTATGCTACCCCAGTCTGCTGACACAAACTCACCTACTCCATCTATGCCACCCCAATCTGCAAAGACAAACTCACCTACTCCCTCTGTGCCACCCCAGTCTGCCAACACAAACTCACCTACTCCCTCTGTGCCACCCCAGTCTGCCAAGACAAACTCACCTACTCCCTCTGTGCCACCCCAGTCTGCCGACACAAACTCACCTAATCCCTCTGTGCCACCCCAGTCTGCCAAGATAAACTCAACCCAATTTACTCCACTCTGTGAAACTACTCCTCCTTTCCACCCCAGTTGCCGACACAAAACTCACACTCCCTCTGTGCACCAGTCTGCCCCACACCCCCCACTCAAACTACTCCCCTCGTGCCACCCCAGTCTGCCGACACCCCACTACTTACTCCTCTGTGCCACCCCAGTCTGCCGACACAAACTCACTTACTCCCTCTGTGCCACCTCAGTCTGCCAACACAAACTCACTTACTCCCTCTGTGTCACCCCAGTCTGCAAACAGAAACTCACCTACTCCATCTGTGCCACCCCAGTCTGCCAACACAAACTCACTTACTCCCTCTGTGCCACCCCAGTCTGCAGACAGAAACTCACATACTCCATCTGTGCCACCCCAGTCTGCTGACAGAAACTCACCTACTCCCTCCGTACCACCCCAGTCTGCAGACGCAAACTTCATCTTGCGGGAGCCAAGCCTCGCGTAAGAGCTGCCCAGTCGCGAGTGGGCACACAGGTACTGCAGCATGTCATGTAGGGTGGACACGATCATCAGCGTGTACGAGAGGGCCTTCACACACTTGTCATCGTCAAGCTTCTTGTACATGATCAGGGTCTCCGTGTGGTGCGGGATGAACCAGACGTTCAGCACGTTCTTGCCGTCTGGCGACATCACCTGACGTGGCCTCTTTCTCAGCGTTCTGCAATGACATTGTAGTCAGTTGTTAGGCCACAGGCAGGGGCATCGTAAGATTGGTTCAGCGAAGGAAAGGTAGCCCCCCCCCCCAAATCCCCATTTACCCATTCAAAATGTATGCTGTTACTACTCAGTTGAACCGTCTAGTCGAAATGGTTCAATTGAGTGGTAACAACATAAACTTATAGATAATAATGACTAGAGCACCATTTGGTGCGCCATCGTAATATACCCACTTTTCCCAAAAAGTTGAAAAGGGGGAGATAATCCATGACCAGGGGTCGAATCAAAAATCAAAATTCACTTTGTGCATCTACACACCATAAGGAAGGCACACACCAATTCCCATTTTTGATTCAACCCCCGGTCGAAGCGATGGATGACGTAATAGTAAAGGTATATGATGATGAAGAAACTAGTACAAACCGTTTGATGCAAAAAAATGTCTAAGTATTTCCGCAACAATTTGAGGTGAACTAGAAAATGTGTTCATAGAACATGAATGCCCCACATATCGATGCAAAAATCCAAGTCCAAGGGAGATAATCCATGGCTCAGTGTCAAAGCAAAATAGAAATTCAGTTTGTTCATCTACACACCATAAAGAAGCTACATACCAAGCATCAAGCCTCCAGCTATTACGGTTTAGAAGTTTTACAAATTGCAAGGCAAAATGATGAAATTCTAAGTCGAAAAGGGGGTCGATTAAAAAATCAAAATAAACTTTGCGCATCTACTCATCATAAGGAAGCTACATATCAAGTTTCAGGTCTATAGCTAGTACGGTTTAAAAGTTTTACGAGTTACAAGGCAATTCTAAGTAAAAAAGGGGGAAATAATCCATGACCCTGGTGTCGAATAAAAAATCAAAATAAACTTTGCACATCTACTCATCATAAGGAAGCTACATACCAAGTTTCAGGTGTGTAGCTATTTGACTGTTATACTCTACTGCAACTTATGAGTTATAGACGAATTAACTTCATATATGGTATATCAATGGTCCCGTAGTGGACAATAGTATGGGTGTACAAGTACTTTGATGATCGCTAATCAAAGTGAAATAACATACAAGAATGTCATGACAAAATGAGTGTCATGTGAGTTACCCCAGTGCTGGCGTATCTCAATAGATAATGGCAACGACTGAGTAGTCACGTTCCGAGGTCAGCCTCACCCGCAGTATGAGGTTTAGTCAACAATCTATGGCTATAGTCCACCTTCTATGGGATAATCAATCAACAATTATGTAGTTTTACTACAATCACTTAGCCATGATAAGCCATGATAGAAGTGTTACAATACAATAGCAAAGTATACACCAAGTATACACGAAGCTTAACTAAGTATGAATGTCAAAGTCAAAGCCGGATATAGTCACAACACATGGTAGCCGACGATAGTATCCCGAAAGTGGTTATCCGTAAGTGGAGTTCTGGAAGTTGAAACACCAGAAGTGAGTACCGGAACTAAAGTTCCCAAGGTAGTATTACTGGAAGTGTTATTCCCGGAAGTGGTGGACCGGATGTAAAGTTCTGATGGTATATCAACGTGATGAAGTATACCGGAAGTGGTGGACCGGATGTAAAGTTCCGATGGTATATCAATGTGATGAAGTATACCGGAAGTGGTGGACCGAATGTAAAGTTCCAGAAATCAGTATCGCAATATTGAATTCTACACAACTGCTTACCGTATTTCGCCGTGTATTGCGCGCACTGGTGTACAACGCGCATCTATATTTTGGGGAAAAAAATAGTTAAAAAAAAATCGGCCGACATTCCGTCCCGAGTATAAGAAAATTGCTTTCCGAGTTCACATCCACAATGCTGAACATTATTCTGTTAGGCTCTCTCGAAGCTGCTAATCGGTGACAAAAAAATCGCCAAAGGTCAGCTTAACTAATCGAGGCATAAATTAGACTTTATATTGTCTAAACTTTATATGTTGTATTTATTGGTATTTACTGATTAAAATGCTTATTAAAAATTAACAATGCATGTAATAAATTTATTGAACCTACTTACGAAGAAGTTTGTTGTATATAATTCCACCATATTTGCCATTCGTGTATAACATAACAGACTGCAATACACATATTACCCGTATTCGCCAACACACAGCAGCCTGTGTGTCAAACTGCTTCCCCGAGGCGATATTGAAATACCGTATTCTGCCGATTATAGGTCGCAAGAGTGTATAAGATGCACCCCTATTTTCAGTCCAAAATCTGGGGGAAAATGTCACCATGATATTATAAGACGCACCCAATTTTCCTAACAAAAATTGATTTCCCCCCACTGTTTTTTTATTCGTACCTTGGACGTTTTTGTCTGTATTTTCCCTATCATAGTTTGCTATGTCCGTAATTTGCAGACTATATGTCCGTGATTCCCCGGTCCGTATTTCACCGTTTTCTAGTATCTTCAATTATACTGTGAACTCGGTAGTATACGCTTCACTATAACACGTGCTCGGTATGTACACGGTTGTGAATTGGCTCCCGATTTGTTTGCCTATTTGTATATCAAAATCGTGTTAAATGTGTAACAGACTATTGTCAGAAATCGTGTTATATTTGCGATCATATTGCTGCCGAAAGTGGTATTATATTGTTAATTATTAATTGCGGTATGTATTATCTCTTTTCAACACCATTTACGGAAACTATTTACGGAAATATGGCGACAGATCTGCGTATAATCCAGTGTTGTTTTAACCCGTTCCTTTCTGAAAACATATTTACGGATATGAACTTTATTAAATATTTTATTTTTATTTTTGTTATTTCTTACTGAAAGTATATGTTGTGACCACTCATTTGAACCGTCTCGACGAAACGGTATAAATGGTGGTCGCGGCATATACTTCTGTGTGCTTGGAGGAAAATATTTAGGATTTTCCGCAAACATAAGCGTATCCTCAGCATGAAATGGGTTACTGATTGCCCCCTTGATGCGAGGATGAAAGTCGCACATTCGCCACGTTTGCGGCACATCAAAAGGCGTGTTGACCAATCAGTGCAATTTCAAAACATAGCCTAAAGGTCACACAGTTGACAGCCTCGCGCTGAATGATGACATAAGATAAACACCTGTTAGCTATAGTTGACACGACTGGGTGTTATCAATTTTTTTACACAAAGCAATACACAACTTTCACCTATGTAATATTTCAAAATCAGTCGTATCAAATGACGCTGAAAGCAGCCTATAGTTATGACGAATTTGCATTATCCGCTGACGTAATTATAATGTTTTTAATTAGTGATTGTCAAACATTGTAAACCATGTGCAGACTACGCAAATCCACCGCCTGGTCTGGCCGCTAATGCAATAAGCCGGGATTTGTCAGAGATAGACCAAATTCACATAAACACGTTTTCCGTGTCATAAAGAGAGTCTGGTTCTCGGTAGTATTGTTTCACTGGGACGCATCATAAAGGGTACCAGTGTAGTGACGAATATGAAACTGACGTCAGCAACCGCGTGTATTGATATTTGATATGGCTTTGTGTTGTAAATCTTGACACGAGGTGTGTTTGATGTCGGCCAGCTGACTTAGGCTTGCCACTTTCATCAGCATCGTGTAAACACACAGTTTCGAAACTAATGATGGAGTTTTATAACTTTCGTGGAATTGCATTATGCATATTCATTGGGATTTACCGTTAATGCCATAATGGCGTCATGCAATATTTTTCACGGCCGACCGATATGGGCCCGGTAAATTTCAAAAGATAATTAAAATGAGGCCAGATTGTGATTCGGCAGAGAAAATGTCGACCGGATCTGATCTTGGTATACACTGTTCGCCTTCGGTATAGAAAATGTGTACCGAATGTGACACAGGGCCGGAACGAGAAAGGCGCGAGTAAGGCGCGAACTGTTTGGAATACAAATCCAATATTCCAATACCGGATTTTACCCCTAAGACTAACAACAACAACAAATATAGGATTTTGATTTTTGGTCGTTTATGTCAATATTTCGGGTGGAAAAAAAATGCTCATGTATCTACATGTATTTATAAGACGCAGGGGCTTTCTGGGATACAAATCTGAGTAAAAAAAAATGTGACTTCTAATCGCAAGAATACGGTAACACTACTAGTGACCTACACATGAGAAATGGGCCATAAACAATTCCCCTCAGACAAATATTGACACTGTGGACACACAGTCGATATACATAGGTACAGATAGTGTGTATTCACTGTTTATTGATTAGGTTGAAAAATAGACATAGCGGTCGCTGATATAATACGGTACTACTACTACCTGAATACACGACAGTCCAGCATAGCCCCATATCAGTGTATGCGCAGGCGAATCAGGGGCTATGCTGGTCGCATATGTCATAAGGTATTGATGCGTGAATACTTGTCAATACTTTACAAAAATAGTAACACAGTCAGTCGGCAACCTAGCAACGACAACGGTCATTACCGAGTGCGATCTGAATGTGCACGACGCTTGATTTAGCATCTAAAATCTTACATCAAGCACTTATTGGATTGAGATAATCGGTCCTCATTAATTATTCACAGAATGGCAGACGTGTGACGTTATTTCGAAAATTTATAACCAAACAATAGCAGGCAGGCAACATTTGACCGATATGAGATCGGGACACCAGTGTAAATACAGAAAACATGTAAATACATGTAGCCTCTTATGTTACGAGCCTGGCTATATTAAATCACCCCCCATAAAATAGAAATCAACTTCAAGACGGAAACAAACAATGTCAATGGAATTGAATTGTTGTTTAACGTCCAATGTGGATAAATGTGGCTTTGGATGGAGAAATTGGGCTTATGGCATTTGCGGCTTGTGTATATCCAGATCATCTTGCTTATTATTCGGCACATTTGATGCGTATTTTTATTACGCTTAGTGTATCCCAGAAATCCCAATTTACCATCAATCTATACTTACCGCAACCACTCTAACTTGAACACTAACAATAGGATGTGCATCAGATTGAAAAGTTTACAGGTCAACATTTATTTTCAGATTGATGGGAGAAGTGCTCAAATATCTCACCTTTTGAATAGTTTGCTGGCATAATATTTAAAGCTCACCATTGTCATATCTGTCTATGATGTGTCAAACGCACGAAGTGATGACACTGTACGATGGCTTGTACATCATACAAAGATTGGGAGATGGGAACTCAATGTACCATATAGTATACAGTAACAATACAATATTCACATATGTTATATTCATATATCACATCACACTTATGAAGCAATTATCACTGAAGCCAAGTGTATCTATCTATGACCCAATACATTAACCCAACAAACATGAATTTTACAGAATGTGTCCGGGTATTTTATGAACACCCCTCGTATATAGTGTTCGTTACCGTGGGTCTGGCACGAGGCCTTCAACGTCATCCAGGTTTCCCTTCTTCTCCTTCTCCTCCCCAAACATGAAGTATGAGTCCCTGTAACCATGGAAACATGAAACACAATTACTTAGTATAAACAGTGTTTTACTTCAATATCAATGGTAATGTCTAACACAATTACTTAGTCTAAACAGTATTTTATTTTATTAGAATCTAAACATTTCAACTACAACCACTTGTATCAATGCTGACATGGAAATATATGGCATAATTACTTGATTTACACAGTACATCAATGACTTGACACTCTCATCACTAAGTAAAGTTTGTGTTTGACAATTCCAACAAGAGTGCCAAAGGTCACAATATACGCCCTTCGAGGCAAGGCCAGTCAACAAGGGGAGATAACTCATCTTGATCTGTCAAGTAGAATTAGACTTATTTCGTGGACAAGGAAACAGTCCGAAAATTAACAAGAGTTGCTCACCTGTTGGCAGCCTTCACTCAAACTTGGCACAGTTGTATATATTATATATAATTGACCTTGGGTTAAGGGGTGTGCGGTGGACCTTGACATTGGGGTCAGTGGTGCAAGGTGGGTCGTGGGTTTGCTATAGTATAATATAGCATATTAAGATTAATGCATGTATGAACTAGAAATGTGGCCTGTCGGCACACGAATGCCCCCGCTGGCAGCCAAAGAAAACGAGGCATATTTGATTATAAGCCATTTACCCGAGCGTTAAGGTTTTGAACGCACCAAGTCTGTGACCTTGACCCTGGGCTTAGTGGGGGCGAGACGAATGAGGATTTGTCACAGGGCAGTAGAGGACCATTGTAGCAATGCGTGTGTGAAATGTGAAGCGGATCCGAGCAAGGAAACACAAATTATAAGCCATTTAACTGAATGTTAAGGTTTCAAACACACCAAGTCTGTGACCTTGACCCTGTGCTTAGCGGGGGCAGGACGAATGTGGATTTGTCACAGAGCGGTAGAGGACCATTGGAGCAATGCGTGTGTGAAATGTGAAGCAGATCCGAGGAAAGACACAGAAATTACAAGCCATTTACCAGAGCGTTAAAGTTTCAAACGCACCAAGTCTGTGACCTTGACCCTGGGCTTAGCAGTGGCGGGACAAATGTGGATTTGTCACAGAGCAGTAGAGGACCATTGGAGCAATGCATATGTGAAATGTGAAGCAGATCTAAGCAACGAAACAGAAATTATAAGCCATTTACCCAGCGTTAAGGTTTCGAACGCACCAATTATGTGACCTTGACCCTGGGCTTAGCGGGGGCAGGACGAATGTGGATTTGTCACAGGGCGGTAGAGGACCATTGGAGCAATGCGTGTGTGAAATGTGAAGCAGATCCGAGCAAGGAAACAGAAATTATAAGCCATTTACCCAGCGTTAAGGTTTCGGTACGTACACGTACAGACGCCGGTAACACTATATGCCCCCCTCACCATTCGGTGGCGGGGGCATAAATATCGATGCGCTTCCTGAAAACAGAAGTAAAACAAGAAACGAGGCAAAGCCACGAAGGCCAGGTTTTTTCCAAGCATAGACACTTGGATAACATAATTATACCCACTTTTTGTAGACTAGATGGCCGTGACCTGCATGTCGCGCCTTGGGGCGAGGCATGGACACTAAAAAAATAGATATAGTAGATGGAAAAACTTTAACCAAAAAACTTTAATCGGACACACGGACGAACGGACGGACGTATGCCAAAATGCCGACGATATCGCGCTTTCCGCAAGCAGGTGCGACAATGATGATAAACACCCATGTGAAGTATCAAGGTATTGGGTGAAGCAGTTGCAGAGATATAGTACACGAAAAAACTTTAACAAAAAAATTCAAAGTAATTTGACCTTGACATTGGGCACAGGGGCCGCACGGTTGGGGTTAGAATGAAAATATGGATGATGATAAACACCCATGTGAAGTTTCAAGGTAATGGGCGAAGCAGTTGGAGAGATATAGTATAACAAAAAAGTTTTAACCAAAAAACTCTAACCAGACGTACGTTAAAAAGTTAACGTTGAAAATGGCTAAGTCAATTACGTAGAAATAATAGGTGAAGGTAAAAAAATGGTCACATGTTGGATAGTTGTATGTGGTAGGCACCCCTTGGTTATGAAGCTGTGAAAGTTTGGTGGTCCTAGGTGGTACAGTACCAAAGAAATGGACTTAAACACGAAAACTTAACATTGTAAAGGCGAAAACTTAACATTGAAAATGGCTAAGTCGACTGCGCGGAAAAAATGGGTGAAGTTAAAAAAAAAGTAACATGTTGGATAGTGATATGTGGTGGGTACCCCTTGATTATGAAGCTGTGAAAGTTTGGTGGTCCTAGGTGGTACAGTACCAAAGAAATGGACTTAAACACGAAAACTTAACATTGTAAACGCGAAAACTTAACATTGAAAATGGCTAAGTCGACTACGCGGAAAAAATGGGTCAAGTTAAAAAAAAAGTAACATGTTGGATAGTGATATGTGGTGGGCACCCCTTGATTATGAAGCTGTGAAAGTTTGGTGGTCCTAGGTGGTACAGTAACAAAGAAATGGACTCAAACACGAAAACTTAACATTGATTGTGGACGCCGCCCGCCGCCGCCCGCCCGCCGACCGCCCACCCACCCGGCTTTCGCCAATCCAATAGCCTGGATTTTTTTTCAAAAAACCTGGCTAACTAGAAATGTGGCCTGTCGGCACACGAATGCCCCCGCTGGCAGCCAAAGAAAACAAGGCATATTTGAATGTGGATTTGTCACAGGGTGGCAGAGGACCATTGGAGCAATGCGTGTGTGAAATGTGAAGCAGATCCGAGCAAGGAAACAGAAATTATAAGGCATTTACCCGAGCGTTAAGGTTTCAAACGCACCAAGTCTGTGACCTTGACCCTGGGCTTAGCGGGGGCGGCACGAATGTGGATTTGTCACAGGGTGGCAGAGGACCATTGGAGCAATGTGTGTGTGAAATGTGAAGTAGGTCCGAGCAAGAAAACAGAAATTATAAGATATTTACCCAGCGTTAAGGTTTCGAACGCACCAAGTCTGTGACCTTGACCCTGGGCTTAGCGGGGGCGGCACGAATGTGGATTTGTCACAGGGTGGCAGAGGACCATTGGAGCAATGCGTGTGTGAAATGTGAAGCAGGTCCGAGCAAGAAAACAGAAATTATAAGATATTTACCCAGCGTTAAGGTTTCGAATGCACCAAGTCTGTGACCTTGACCCTGGGCTTAGCGGGGGCGGGACGAATGTGGATTTGTCACAGGGCGGTAGAGGACCATTGGAGCAATGCGTGTGTGCAATGTGAAGCAGATCCGAGCAAGGAAACAGAAATTATAAGGCATTTACCCAGCGTTAAGGTTTCGAACGCACCAAGTCTGTGACCTTGACCCTGGGCTTAGCGAGGCGGCATGAATGAGGATTTGTCACAGGGTGGCAGAGGACCATTGGAGCAATGCGTGTGTGAAATGTGAAGCAGATCCGAGCAAGGAAACAGAAATTATAAGGCATTTACCCAGCGTTAAGGTTTCGAACACACCAAGTCTGTGACCTTGACCCTGGGTTTAGCGGGGGCGGGACGAATGTGGATTTGTCACAGGGCGGTAGAGGACCATTGGAGCAATGCGTGTGTGCAATGTGAAGCAGATCCGAACAAGGAAACAGAAATTATAAGGCATTTACCCAGCGTTAAGGTTTCAAACGCACCAAGTCTGTGACCTTGACCCTGGGTTTAGCGGGGGCGGGACGAATGTGGATTTGTCACAGGGCGGTAGAGGACCATTGGAGCAATGCGTGTGTGCAATGTGAAGCAGATCCGAGCAAGGAAACAGAAATTATAAGGCATTTACCCAGTGTTAAGGTTTCGAACGCACCAAGTCTGTGACCTTGACAGACATAATGGGCTTAGCGGGGGCGGCACGAATGTGGATTTGTCACAGGGCGGTAGAGGACCATTGGAGCAATGCGTGTGTGCAATGTGAAGCAGATACGAGGAAGGAAATAGAAATTATAAGCCATTTACCCAGCGTTAAGGTTTTGAACGCACCAAGTCGGTGACCTTGACCCTGGGCTTAGCGGGGGCGGGACGAATGTGGATTTGTCACAGGGCGGTAGAGGACCATTGGAGCAATGCGTGTGTGAAATGTCAAGCAGATCCGAGCAAGAAAACAGAAATTATAAGCCATTTACCCGAGCGTTAAGGTTTCGGGACGTACGTATGTTACGTACGTACGTACGGACGCCGGTAACACTATATGCCCCGCTCACCATTCGGTGGCGGGGGCATAATAAGGCATTTACCCAGCGCTAAGGTTTCGAACGAACCAAGTCTGTGACCTTGACCCTGGGCTTGGCGGAGGCGGCACGAATGTGGATTTGTCACAGGGTGGCAGAGGACCATTGGGGCAATGCGTGTGTGAAATGTGAAGCAGATCCGAGCAAGGAAACAGACATTATAAGCCATTTACCCAGCGTTAAGGTTTTGAACGCACCAAGTCTGTGACCTTGACCCTGGGCTTAGCGGGGGTGGGACGAATGTGGATTTGTCACAGGGCGGTAGAGGACCATTGGAGCAATGCGTGCGGGCAATGTGAAGCAGATCCGAGCAAGGAAACAGAAATTACTAGAAATGTGGCCTGTCGGCACACGAATGCCCCCGCTGGCAGCCAAAGAAAACGAGGCATATTTGATTATAAGCCATTTACCCGAGTGTTAAGGTTTTGAACGCACCCAGTCGAAGGCATTTACGCAGCGTTAAGGTTTCTAACGCACCAAGTCTGTGACCTTGACCCTGGGCTTAGCGGGGGCGGGACGAATGTGGATTTGTCACAGGGCGGTAGAGGACCATTGGAGCAATGCGTGTGTGCAATGTGAAGCAGACCCGAGCAAGGAAACAGAAATTATAAGCCATTTACCCAGCGTTAAGGTTTCGAACGCACCAAGTCTGTGACCTTGACCCTGGGCTTAGCGGGGGCGGGACCAATGTGGATTTGTCACAGGGCGGTAGAGGACCACTGGAGCAATGCGTGTGAAATGTCAAGCAGATCCGAGCAAGGAAACAGAAATTATAAGCCATTTACCCAGCGTTAAGGTTACGAACGCACCAAGTCTGTGACCTTGACCCTGGGCTTAGCGGGGGCGGGACGAATGTGGATTTGTCACAGGGCGGTAGAGGACCATTGGAGCAATGCGTGTGTGCAATGTGAAGCAGACCCGAGCATGGAAATAGAAATTATAAGCCATTTACCCAGTGTTAAGGTTTCGAACGCACCAAGTCTGTGACCTTGACCCTGGGCTTAGCGGGGGCGGGACCAATGTGGATTTGTCACAGGGCGGTAGAGGACCACTGGAGCAATGCGTGTGTGAAATGTCAAGCAGATCCGAGCAAGGAAACAGAAATTATAAGCCATTTACCCAGCGTTAAGGTTTCGAACGCACCAAGTCTGTGACCTTGACCCTGGGCTTAGCGGGGGCGGGACGAATGTGGATTTGTCACAGGGCGGTAGAGGACCATTGGAGCAATGCGTGTGTGCAATGTGAAGCAGACCCGAGCAAGGAAACAGAAATTATAAGGCATTTACCCAGCGTTAAGGTTTCGAACGCACCAAGTCTGTGACCTTGACCTGGGCTTAGCGGGGGCGGGACGAATGTGGATTTGTCACAGGGCGGTAGAGGACCATTGGAGCAATGCGTGTGTGCAATGTGAAGCAGATCCGAGCAAGGAAACAGAAATTATAAGCCATTTACCCAACGTTAAGGTTTCGAACGCACCAAGTCTGTGACCTTGACCCTGAGCTTAGCGGGGGCGGGACGAATGTGGATTTGTCACAGGGCGGTAGAGGACCATTGGAGCAATGCGTGTGTGCAATGTGAAGCAGACCCGAGCAAGGAAACAGAAATTATAAGGCATTTACCCAGCGTTAAGGTTTTGAACGCACCAAGTCTGTGACCTTGACCCTGGGCTTAACGGGGGCGGGACGAATGTGGATTTGTCACAGGGCGGCTAGACGGGACCATTGGAGCAATGCGTGTGTGAAATGTCAAGCAGATCCGAGCAAGGAAACAGAAATTATAAGCCATTTACCCAGCGTTAAGGTTTCTAACGCACCAAGTCTGTGACCTTGACCCTGAGCTTAACGGGGGCGGGACCAATGTTGATTTGTCACAGGGCGGTAGAGGACCATTGGAGCAATGCGTGTGTGAAATGTCAAGCAGATCCGAGCAAGGAAACAGAAATTATAAGCCATTTACCCAGCGTTAAGGTTTCGGGACGTATGTACGCGTACGTACGTACGGACACCGGTAACACTATATGCCCCCCTCACCATTCGGTGGCGGGGGCATAATAAGCCATTTACCCAGCGTTAAGGTTTCGAACGCACCAAGTCTGTGACCTTGACCTGAGCTTAGCGGGGGGCGGGACGAATGTGGATTTGTCACAGGGCGGTAGAGGACCATATTGGAGCAATGCGTGTGTGCAATGTGAAGCAGACCCGAGCAAGGACACGAAAATTGATAAGCATTTACCCAGCGTTCAAGGTTTCTAACGCACCAAGTCTGTGACCTTGACCCTGAGCTTAGCGGGGGCGGGACGAATGTGGATTTGTCACAGGGCGGTAGAGGACCATTGGAGCAATGCGTGTGTGCAATGTGAAGCAGACCCGAGCAAGGAAACAGAAATTATAAGCCATTTACCCAGCGTTAAGGTTTCTAACGCACCCAACGTCTGTGACCTTGACTGAGCTTAGCGGGGGCGACGAATGTGGATTTGTCACAGGGCGGTAGAGGACCATTGGAGCAATTGCGTGTGTGCAATGTGAAGCAGACCCGAGCAAGGAAACAGAAATTATAAGCCATTTACCCAGCGTTAAGGTTTTCGAACGCACCAAGTCTGTGACCTTGACCCTGGGTTTAGCGGGGGCGGGGACGAATGTGGATTTGTCACAGGGCGGTAGAGGGACCATTGGAGCAATGCGTGTGTGCAATGTGAAGCAGATCCGAGCAAGGAAACAGAAATTATAAGCCATTTACCCAGCGTTAAGGTTTTGAACGCACCAAGTCTGTGACCTTGACCCTGGGCTTAGTCGGGGGTGGGACGAAGTGGATATTTAGTCACAGGGCTGGTAGACGGACCATTGGAGCAATGCGTGCGGGCAATGTGAAGCAGATCCGAGCAAGGAAACAGAAATTACTAGAAATGTGGCCTGTCGGCACACGAATGCCCCCAAGCTGGCAGCCAAAGAAAACGAGGCATATTTGATTATAAGCCATTTACCCGAGTGTTAAGGTTTTGAACGCACCCCAGTCGAAGGCATACGCAGCGTTAAGGTTTCTAACGCACCAAGTCAGTGACCTTGACCTGGGCTTAGCGGGGGCGGACGAATGTGGATTTGTCACAGGGCGGTAGAGGACCATTGGAGCAATGCGTGTGTGCAATGTGAAGCAGACCCGAGCATGGAAATAGAAATTATAAGCCATTTACCCAGTGTTAAGGTTTCGAACGCACCAAGTCTGTGACCTTGACCCTGGGCTTAGCGGGGGCGGGACCAATGTGGATTTGTCACAGGGCGGTAGAGGACCACTGGAGCAATGCGTGTGTGAAATGTCAAGCAGATCCGAGCAAGGAAAAAAAAAATTATAAGCCATTTACCCACGTAAGGTCCGAAACGCACCAAGTCTTGAACCCTTGACCCGGGCTTAGCGGGGCGGGACGAATGTGGATTTGTCACAGGGCTAGAAGGACCCTGGAGCAATGCGTGTTGTGCAAAAAGGAAAGCAGACCCGAGCAAGGAAACAGAAATATAAGGCATTTACCCCAAAGGCGGTTAAGGTTTCGAACGCACCAAAGTCTGTGTCCTTGACCCGGGCTTAGCAGGGGCGGGGGGTTAACGAATGGATTTGTCACAGTGCGTAGAGGACCATTGGAGCAATGCGTGTGTGCAATGTGAAGCAGATCCCAGCAAGGAAACAAAATTATAAGCCATTTACCCAAACCGTTAAGGTTTCGAAACAGCACCAAGTCTGACCTTGACCCTGAGCTTAGCGGGGGCGGGGACGAATGTGGATTTGTCACAGGGCGTAGAGGACCATTGGACAATGCGTGGGTTGCAATGTAAGCAGACCCGATCAAGGAAAAAAAAGAAAATTATAAGGCATACCCAGCGTTAAAAGGTTTTGAACGCACCAAGTCTGACCTTGAACCCTGGCTTAACGGGGCGGGATCCGAATTGGATTTGTCACAAGGGCGGTAAGGAAACATTGGAGCAAATGCGGTTGTTGAAATGTCAAGCAGATCCGAGCCCAAGGAAAACAAGAAATTGATTAAGGCCATTACCCAGCTTAAGTTTCTAAACGCACCAAGTCTGTGACCTTGACCCTGAGCTTAACGGGGGCGGACGAAGTGGATTTTGTCACAGGGGGGCGGGAGAGGGACCATTGGAGCAATGCGTGTGTGGAAGTCCAAGCAGTCCCCAGCAAGGACAGGGCCAATTTATAAGCCATTTACCCACGTTTAAGGTTTCGGGACCGGATGGTACGTACGTAACGTACGGAAACCGTAAAACACTTATGCCCCCCCCCAACCATTCGTGGCGCATAATAATGCCCTTTAACCCAACGTTAAAGGTCAACGCACCAAGTCTGGACCTTGACCCGAGCTTAAGCGGGGGCGGAAACAATTGTGGGATTTGTCCACAAAGGGCGTTAAGGAACCATGGGAGCAATGCCGTGTGGCATGTTTGAAGCAGACCCGAGCAAGGAAACAGAAAATTTATTAAGGCCATTTACCCAGCGTTAAGGAACGCACCCAAGTCTGTGACCTTGACCTTGACCCTTAGCGGGGCGGGACAATGTGGATTTGTTCACGGGCGGTTAGAGGACCATTTGGAGGGCAATGCGTGTGCAATGTGAAGGCATTTTACCCGAGCAAGAAACAAAATTAATAAGCCATTTACAGGGCGGTTTCTAACGCCACCAAGTCCTGTGACCTTGACCCTTGGAGCTTAGCGGGGGTCGGGACGAATGTGGAATTTGTCACAAGGGCGGTAGAGGACCATGACAATGCGGATTGTGCATGAAGCCAGACCCAGCAAGGAAACAGAAATTATAAAGCCATTTACCCAAGCCGATAAGTTCCGAACCAACACCCAATCTTTGCCTTAACCCGGTTTAGCGGGGGCGGGACAATTTGGATTTTGTCCCCAACGTCAGAGGACCATTGGAGCAATGCGTGTGAGCCAATGTTGAAGCGAATCCGACAAGGAAACAGAAATTATAAACCATTTACCCAGCGGTTAATTTTGGGGGAACGCACCAATTCGAACCTTGACCCTGGCTTAGCGGGGGTTTGTCGAATGTGGATTTGGTCACAGGGCGGTAGAGGACCATTGGGAGGCAATGCGGCGCAATGTGGAAGGCCGATCCGAGGCAAGAAACAGAATGTTACTAAGAAATGTGCCTGTCGGCAACACGTGCAATGGCCCCCAGCCCAATCCAAAGAAAACGAAGCATATTTGATTAAAAAGCCAATTTACACCCGAGTGTTAAGGTTTTGACGCACCCAAGGGGGTCGGAAAGGCATTTACGCAGCTTAGGTTTTCTAAGGCCCACCAATCTGTGACCTTTGACCCGGGCTTAGCGGGGGCGACGAATGTGGATTTGTCACAAGGGCGGTAGAGAACCATTGGAGCAATGCGTGGTGTGCCCAATGTGGAAGCAGACCCGAGCAAATGAAAAAAATTATAAGCCATTTACCCAGTGTTAAGGTTCGAACGCACCAATCCCTGTGGGACTTGACCGGGCTTAGCGGGCGACCCAATGTGGATTTGTCACAGGGCGGTAGAGGACCACTGGAGCAATGCGGTGTGTGAAAATCAAGCCAGAAATCCAGCAAGGAAACAGAAATTATAAGCCATTACCCAGCTTAAGGTTTCGAACGCACCAAGTCTGTGCCCTGGACCCTGGGCTTAAGCGGGGGCGGACAAATGTGGTTTGTTCCCCAGGGCGTAAGAGGACCATTTGGACCCAATGCGTGTTGCAATGTTTTAAGCAGACCCCGAGCAAGGAAACAAAATTAAATCGGCATTTAACCCAGCTTTAAGGTTCAACGCACCAAGTCTGTGACCTTGACCCTGGGCTAGCAGGGGCGACGAAGTGGATTTGTCACAGGCGGTAAGAGGACCTTGGAGCAATGCGTGCAATGTGAAGCAGATCCAGCAAGGAAACCGAAAATTAATAAAGCCATTTACCCCAACTTAAGGTTTCGAACGCACCAGTCAGGTGGACCTTGACCCTTGAGCTTAGTCGGGGGCGGGACGAATGTGGATTTGTCTCCAGGGCGTAGAACCATTGGAGCAAATGCGTGGTGTGCAATGTAAGCAGACCCCGGCATGGCACCAGAAATTAAAGGCATTTTACCAGCGTTAAGGTTTTGAACGGCACCAAAGTCGTGACCTTGACCCAAAGGGCTTAACCGGGGGCGGGGACGAATGTGGAATTTGTCACAGGGCGGTAAGGACCATGGGAGCCCAATGCGTGTGTGAAATGTTCAAGCAAGATTTCCGAGCAAGGAAAGGGACAAAAAAATTTAAAGCCATACCCAGCGTTAAGGTTTTCTAACGCCACCCAAGTCTGTACCTTGACCCTGAGCTTAACGGGGGCGGGACCCAATTTTGATTTGTAGGCGGTAAGGACCATTGGAGCAAGGCGTTGTGAAATGTCAAGCAGATCCAGCAAAGGAAACAAAATTATTAAGCCATTTACCCACTTAAGGTCGGACGAATTGTACTACTACGTACGGACACCCGGTAACACTAATAATCCCCCCTCACCATTACGGTGGCGGGGGCATAATAAGCCATTTTAACCACGTTAAGGTTTCGAACGCACCAAGTCTGGTGCCTTGACCCTGAGCTTAGCGGGGCGGGAACGAATGTGGTTTGTCACAGGGCGGTAGAGGACCATTGGAGCAATGCGTGGTGTGCAATGTAAGCAGACCCGAGCAAAGGACAGAAATTATAAGCCAATTTACCCAGCGTTAAGGTTTTTGAACGCACCAAGTCTGTGAACCTTGACCCTGGCTTAGCGGGGGTGGGACGAATGTGGATTTGTCACAGGGCGGTAGAGGACCATTGAGCAAATGCGGTTCGGCCAATGTGAGCAGATCCGAGCAAGGAAAACAGAAATTACTAAATGTGCCTGTCCACACAATGCCCCCGCTGGCAAGCCCAAAGAAAAACAGGCGTATTTGATTATAAGCCAATTTACGAGTGTTAAGGTTTTGACCGCAACGAGTCGAAGCATTTACGCAGCTTAAGGTTTCTAACCGCACCTAGTCTGTGACCTTGACCCTGGGCTTAGCGGCATTGGAAACGAAGGGAATTTTGTCACAGGGCGGTAAGGAGGACCAATTGGAGCAATGCTGTGTGAAATGTCAAGCAGATCCGAGCAAGGAATCCAGAAAATTAAATAAGCCATTTACCCAGCGGAGGTTTTCTAAACGCACCAAGTCCTGGACCTTGGGACCCCTGAAGCTTAGGGGGCGGGGGGGGGACGAAGTGGATTTGTCACAGGGCGGTAGAGGACCATTGGACAATGCGTGTGTGCAATGTGAAAGTCAGACCCGAAGAAAAACAGAAATTATAAAGCCATTTACCCCAGCGAAAGGTTTTCGAACGCACCAAGCCCTGTGACCGACCTTTGTCTGGGGTTTAGCGGGGCGGACGAATGTGGATTTGTCCACAGGGGTAGAGGACCATTGGAGCAATGCGTGTGTGCAATGAAGCAGAATCCAAAGCAAGGAAACAGAAATTAAAGCCATTTACCCAGCGTTAAGGTTTCGAAACGCACCAATCGTGACCTTGACCCTGAGCTTAGGGGGGCGGGACGGAATGTGGATTTGTCACAGGCGGTAAGATGGACCATTGGAGCAATCTGTGTGCCATGAAAGCAGATTTCCGAGCAAGGGAAACAGAAATTATAGCCAATTTACCCCGCGTTAAGGTTTTCGAACGCACCAAGTTGTGACCTTGACCCTGAGCTTAGCGGGGGCGGGACGAATGGTGGAATTTGGTCACAGGGCGGTAGAGGACCATTGGAGCAATGCGGTGTGTGCAATGTGAAGCAATTGACCCGAGCAAGGACCAGAAATTATAGGTAAACCCACCTAAAGGTTTTCGGAACCGAAGTCCGTGACCTGACCCTGGGCTTAGCGGGGGCAGGACGAATGTGGATTTGTACAGGGCGGTAGAGGACCATTGGAGCAATGTGTGTGAAATGTCAAGCAGATCCGAGCAAGGAAACAGAAAAATTATAAGCCATTTACCCAGCGTTAAGGTTTCTAACGCACCAAGTCTGTGACCTTGACCCTGAGCTTAGCGGGGGCGGGACGAATGTGGATTTGTCACAGGGCGGTAGAGGACCATTGGAGCAATGCGTGTGTGCAATGTGAAGCAGACCCAGCAAGGAAACAGAAATTATAAGCCATTTACCCAGCGTTAAGGTTTCGAACGCACCAAGTCTGTGACCTTGACCCTGGGTTTAGCGGGGGCGGGACGAATGTGGATTTGTCACGGGCGGTAGAGGACCATTGGAGCAATGCATATGTGCAATGTGAAGCAGATCCGAGCAAGGAAACAGAAAATTATAAGCCATTTACCAGCGTTAAGGTTTCGAACGCACCAAGTCTGTGACCTTGACCCTGAGCTTAGCGGGGGCGGGACGAATGTGGATTTGTCACAGGGCGGTAGAGGACCATTGGAGCAATGGGTGTGTGCAATGTGAAGCAGATCCGAGCAAGGAAACAGAAATTATAAGCCATTTACCCAGCGTTAAGGTTTCGAACGCACCAAGTCTGTGACCTTGACCCTGAGCTTAGCGGGGGCGGGACGAATGTGGATTTGTCACAGGGCGGTAGAGGACCATTGGAGCAATGCGTGTGTGCAATGTGAAGCAGACGAGCAAGGAAACAGATAAAGGTATTTACCCAGCGTTAAGGTTTCGAACACCAAGGTCTGACCTTGACTGGGCTTAGGGGGCAGGACGAATGTGGATTTGTCACAGGGCTAGGGGCAGGAATGCGTAATGTGAAATTTGTCAAGCAGATCGAGCAAGGAAACAGAAATTATAGCCATTTACCCAGCTTGTTAAGGTTTCGGGAGTAGCGTGTACGTACGAGTACGTACGTACGCAGTCGTACGCAGGACCGGTAACACTTTATGCCCCCCTCACCATTCGGTCGGGGGATACGTACGTACGTAGTACGTAGTACTACGTACGTACGTACGTACGTACGTACGTACGTGTACGGACACCGGTAAACACTATATGCCCCCCTCACCACTTCGTGCGTACATATACGTCTACTAGTTCCGGTCGGGTGGGTCCCTAAAAATACATTCTAAAAAATAACACTAATTTTTGCCCTACAAAGCATTTTATATGGACATCAACAAGCGCAAAGACATTAGGCATTACTTTTTCAAATGATAATAGAAATATGCACGAACTAAACCTTACTCCGAAGATAAAAGAGTTTGTCAAAAGTCTTGAGACATGGAAAAAAAAGAAAACTAAGTTTATTAGGTAAAATTACTGTGATCAAAACATTTGCTCTTCCGAAACTGATATATCCATTAACAGTCTTACCTGACCCACCAGACAGCATAATTAAAACAATTAAAATGAAATTGTTTGATTTTCTCTGGGATGGAAAACCCGATAAAATAAAGCGGAACACATAATTAAAACATATGAACACGGGGGTTTAAAGATGGTCGATATAGACAGTTTTATAAAAGCGATAAAAGCATCATGGGTAAAAAGAATATGTGATGATAAAAACCATGGCCAGTGGAAACTGCTATACACACAGAAACTACTTTTCGAATGCAATATAAAACCACAGGATATAAAACACTTATGTAAAGAACATACTTTCCTATTCAATGTTTTGGCATCATGGGCTAACATCAATTTCTCAGAAAAAAAGAAATTATATGGAATAATTCTAACAGTATCAAAACAAAACAATATACATCAAATCTTGGCACAAAAAGGGGTATTAAATTTATAGAACAGTTATATGATTATAGAGTAAACAAATTTATCGGTTTTAATGATTTTGCGGAAATGTATAATATAAGGGCAGATGATTTTATCAAATACCAAGGTTTAGTAAATAATATTAATCTGCAATGGAAAGAAAAAATTAAAACAGAAAACATAAATACCGTACAAACTCTGAAACCTAGAAACCAGACAAGCAATGGAGTAAATAAACTTCTATACACTATACAAACAAATAAAAAAAACATAGAATCAATAAAATCAGAGCAGAATGAATGGACGAATGAATTTCCCGATTTTAATTTCGAATGGAAAAATATATACACAACTTGTATGCAATTTACAATAGATACCACACTACGGAATTTTCAGTATAAATATTTAATGAGAATCATAGGCACAAATAAATTATTACTTAATTGTGGCATGGTACCAAGTAGTTTATGTGATTTTTGCAGCATAAATGTGGAAAATATAAAACATTTATTCTGGGAATGCCCAAACGTACAACATGTATGGTCACAACTAAGAACATTCTTAAATGAAAGAGGTGTGGTTTACGAAATGAACTTTAATACGATTTCATTTGATGTAAACCAAACAAACCTTATCGCTAAAACAATTTAATTTCATTATCATACATGCAAAATATTTCTTCATTAAATGTAAATATGAAAAACAAGAATTGTCATTTAACTTGTTCATGCAATATTTGAAAAGACGAATCAATATTGAAAAAGAAATAGCCACAATGAAAGACAAGCTAGATCTACATATAACAAGAGGGCCATGATGGCCCTAATTCGCTCACCTGACTCCATGAACACCAGAGGAGAATGTGACATTGAGTTCATATGTGTTTTAAAAAAATTGTGCTATTTTTAGATGGCGGTCATCTTGGATTAAGCGATGACTCATTTTACCAAATCTGAAAATGCTTCACCCAAGGATCTTAACTTATATGAAGTTTGGCCAGCATCGGCCATGTGATTCCTGAGAAAAAGACGTTAAAAATCTTGAATAAATGGACCTTTTGGAGGCCATCATGGATGACATAATCATCCGATTCCGAGAAATATTGCACCAGAGTGATCGCCTCATCGATACCTTCAATTTGATATATGACATGACCATATTTGGTCAAAAATAAAATTTGACCCCACGGGCCACGCCCATTTTTGACCCCGGGGTCACCATTTTAACACCTTTGAAAGAGCATTTGAAAAAATGCACCAGAGTGATCGCCTCATTGATACCTTCGATTTGATATATGACATGACCATATTCGGTCAAAAATAAAATTTGACCCCAATTTGACCCCACGGGCCACGCCCATTTTTTACCCTAGGGTCACCATTTTAACAACTTTGAAAGAGCATTGTACATCGATCATTCCTACCAAGTTTTGTCGAAATCCGGTTGGCGGTTCTTGAGAAGAAGATTTTTGAAGAATTTGTGCTATTTTTAGACGGAGGCCATCTTGGATTACGTAATAACGTTATTTTAACAATTTTGTAATCCCCCTACATAAGGACAATGACCATGAAGTTTGGTAACTATAGGCCCAATGGTTACCGAGGAGAAGACGTTTGAAAATGTTCACGGACGACGACGGACGACGAACGCCGGACGACGGACGCCGGACGACGGACGACGACGGATGACGGAAACATTGCAGTAACAATAGCTCACATGAGCTTTGCTCAGGTGAGCTAATAAAATGGGGTAATTTCAACTTTTAACACCCACAAAAGAAATATTAATAAAACAAGAGGGCCATGATGGCCCTAATTCGCTCACCTGACTCCATGAACACCAGAGGAGAATGTGACATTGAGTTCAAATTTACCAAATCTAAAAATGCTTCACCCAAGGATCTTAACTTACTATGAAGTTTGGCCAGCATTGGCCATGTGGTTCTGGAGAAAAAGACGTTCAAAATCTCGAATAAATGGACCTTTTGGCGGCCATCATGGATGACATAATCATCCGATTCCGACAAATATTGCACCAGAGCAATCGCCTCATCGATACCTTCAATTTGATATACGACATGAGCATATTCGGTCAAAAATAAAATTTGACCCCACGGGCCACACCCATTTTTGGCCTCGGGGTCACCATTTTAACAACTTCGAAAGAGCATTCTACATTGATCATTCTTACCAAGTTTCGTCGAAATCCGGCTGGCGGTTCATGAGAAGATTTTTTAAGAATTTGTGCTATTTTTAGACGGCGGCCATCTTGGATTAGCGACGACCTCCGTTTTATCAAATCTGAAAAGGCTTCACCCATTGACCATAAATGTGAAGTTTGGCCACCATGGGCCAAGCGGTTTGTGTGAAGAAGAATTTTGAAATCTCTAATAAAAGAACGACCTTTTGACCTTTCGGCGGTCATCTTGGATGACATGACCATCCAATTTCGACCAAAAATGTACCAGAGCGATCGCCTCTTTGATACCTTCGATTTGATATAGACATGACTATATTCGGTCAAAAATAAAATTTGACCCCAATTTGACCCCACGGGCCACGCCCATTTTTGACCCCGGGTTCACTATTTTAACAACTTTGAAAGAGCATTGTACATCGATCATGCCTAACAAGTTTTGCCGAAATCCGGCTAGCGGTTCATGAGAAGAAGATTTTTTAAGAATTTGTGATATTTTTAGACAGCGGCTATCTTGGATTAGCGATGACCTCCATTTTAACAAATCTGAAAAGGCTTCACCCATGGACCATAACTTTTAAGTTTGGCTACCATGGGCCCAAGCAGTTCATGTGAAGAAGAATTCTGAAATCTCTAATAAAAGAACGACCTTTTGACATTTCGGTGGCCATCTTAGATGACATAACCATCTGATTTCGACACAAAATGTGATCGCCTCGTTGATACCTTCGATTTGATATATGAAATGATCATATTCGGTCAAAAATATAATTTGACCTGAATTTGACCCCACAGGCCACGCCCATTTTTGACCCCGGGGTCACCATTTTAACAACTTTGAAAGAGCATTGTACATCGATCAGTCCTACCAAGTTTTGTCGAAATCCGCTTGTCGGTTCTTGAGAAGAAGATTTTTGAAGAATTTTTGCTATTTTTAGACGGCGGCCATCTTGGATTACGTAATGACGTCATTTTAACAATTTTGTAGTCCCCCTACCTAAGGACCATGACCATGAAGTTTGGTGACAATAGGCCCAATGGTTACCGAGGAGAAGACGTTTGAAAATGTTCACGGACGACGGACAACGGACGACGGACGACGGACACATTGTGGTAACAATAGCTCACATGAGCTTCGCTCAGGTGAGCTAATAAAAAGATGATCAATATGTACCAAGCGTAGCAAAGTTAATTACATGCATATTAACACTATATGTCAACTATATTATATTATTGACATAAACGTTATACATCACATGTATTATGAATTACGAGAACAGAAGGAAGACCTCTTTATCTTTTTTTTCTCTTTCCTATAACTCTCTTCTTAAAAACTCTTCTTAAATAATCTCACTTTCTAAATACATTATGTATGCTCTTTTCTAGTAACATGTCATGTGATTTCAACTATGTTTTGTTATACAATATGTACATGATACATGATGTATTTAACTAGATGGCCGCGGCCTGCATGTCGCGCCTTGTGGCGAGGCATGGACACTAAAAAAAAAGATATAGTATAACTTTAACCAAAAAACTTAACCAAAAACTTTAACCGGACACACGTACATACGTACGTATGCCAAAGTGCCGACTATATTGCGGTTTCCGCAAGCGGGCGCGAAAAAAACTTTAACCAAAAACTTCAAAGTAATTTGACCTTGACATTGGGCACAGGGGCCGCACGGGAGGGGGGTAGAATGAAAATAAAGATGATGATAAACACCCATGTGAAGTTTCAAGGTAATGGGCAAAGCAGTTGCAGAGATATAGTACAACGAAAAACTTTAACCAAAAAACTTAACCAAAAACTTCAAAGTAATTTGACCTTGACATTTGGCCATGGGCCGCACAGGAGGGGGGTAGAATGAAAATATAGATGATGATAAACACCCATGTGAAGTTTCAAGGTAATGGGAAAAGTAGTTGCAGAGATATAGTATAACAAAAAACTTTAACCAAAAAATTTAACCAAAAACACTAACCATAAAACTTAAACAAAAAACTTAACCAAAAAACTTAACCAAAAACTTTAACCAAAAAACTTAACCAAAAACTTCAAAGTAATTTGACCTTGACATTGGGCACAGGGGCCGCACGGGAGGGGGTAGAATGAAAATATAGATGATGATAAACACCCATGTGAAGTTTCAAGGTAATGGGCAAAGTAGTTGCAGAGATATAGTATAACGAAAAACTTTAACCAAAAAACTTAACCAAAAAACTTAACCAAAAACTTTAACCAAAAAACTTAACCAAAAACTTCAAAGTAATTTGACCTTGACATTGAGCACAGGGGCCGCACGGGAGAGGGGTAGAATGAAAATATAGATGATGATAAACACCCATGTGAAGTTTCAAGGTAATGGGAAAAGTAGTTGCAGAGATATAGTATAACAAAAAACTTTAAACAAAAAATTTAACCAAAAACACTAACCATAAAACTTAAAAAAAAAACTTAACCAAAAAACTTAACCAAAAACTTTAACCAAAAAACTTAACCAAAAACTTCAAAGTAATTTGACCTTGACATTGGGCACAGGGGCCGCACGGGAGGGGGTAGAATGAAAATATAGATGATGATAAACACCCATGTGAAGTTTCAAGGTAATGGGCAAAGTAGTTGTAGAGATATAGTATAACGAAAAACTTTAACCAAAAAACTTAACCAAAAAACTTAACCAAAAACTTTAACCAAAAAACTTAACCAAAAACTTCAAAGTAATTTGACCTTGACATTGAGCACAGGGGCCGCACGGGAGAGGGGTAGAATGAAAATATAGATGATGATAAACACCCATGTGAAGTTTCAAGGTAATGGGCAAAGGAGTTACAGAGATATAGTATAACGAAAACCTTAACCAAAAAACATAACCAAAAGTTTTTAACCAAAAAAGTTAACCAAAAACTTCAAAGTAATTTGACCTTGACATTGGGCATAGGGGCCGCACTGGAGGCAGGTAGAATGAAAATACCGGTATAGATGATGATAAACACCCATGTGAAGTTTCAAGGTAATGGGCAAAGCAGTTGCAGAGATATAGTATAACGAAAAACTTTAACCAAAAAACTTAACCAAAAAACGTAACCAAAAACTTTAACCAAAAAACTTAACCAAAAAACTTAGCCAAAAACTTTAACCAAAAACTTTAACCAAAAAACTTAACCAAAAACTTTAACCAAAAAACTTAACCAAACAACTTAACCAAACATTTTAACCGGACACACGTACGTACAAAAAACTTAACCAAAAGTTTTTAACCAAAAAACTTAACCAAAAACTTCAAAGTACAGTCAGACTTGTCTTAAGCAAGCAGCCATGGGAAAGTCCAAAATTGCTTGCTTAACACAGGTGGGTGCTTAATGGAGGTTCATCTTGGACCGACTTATAACTTGTTCCATATAGATTTATATGTACAATTAATGTACAGTCAAACTTGTCTTAAGTTCATATGTACATCATGATATCCAGTGTTTACTTTAATTTTGAATACTCATTGATCTAAGCGGCGCTTATGTCAATTAGAAATGTGAAACACAAAATGCGTCTTTCTGTAAAAAAAAAAAGAAAATAAAAAAAAATAAATAAAAAATCGGGATTTCTGAAGCCCCCTCCCCTGAATCCGCTACTGGATAATGTAAATACAATATGCACAATAGAATGGATTATCAAACGGAACGTTTAATAATTTGATGGGTCAATCGCGTGTTTGTTGTTACAAGATGTACCAGTTGGTCCGAAAACCACCAGTTTGTCTGGCGTATGTAGTTAGGCCACGGTCAGCATAGCTCGGCTCATAACAGCAATCCCCATGCCACGCTCGCTATAACTTGCACATTATGATGCATGCAAATTAATCCGTTTAAATTCACTTAAAATATAATTTATGAACTTGGATGTGCATAAATTCTGTATATTTAGTGAATACCAAACTGAATTATCATAAAATCGGGTTACGTTAACATCGATTGGAAAAAGTTGCAAAAGGACGAAACTATGTAGGTACGAAATAGCCGAAATTGTCCGTGATATTTACAGACTTTTTCATGTTTTCTGACAATACAGTTAGCCATATTTGGTTGAAATAAACGCATGTTTGCGTGTTTGCATGTGTTTGTTTGTCTGGTTGAGAGTATTCGGAGGGAGTTAACTATACCGGCCTTTACTTATCAGCGATTGGTTGTACTGTATAAATAACTTGGCCACGAGAATAACACGTGTTTTGAACTGACAACTATAGTAGCCAGAAGCAATGTTTGGCTAGGGGAATTATTGAAACTATCGACCCGTGACTTTTATTGTCACAGCGTGTAGGCATGATTTTAGTAAATCGCGTAATGATGTGATGAAAATTTGGTCAAACAATCGGGTGTCATAAAACAAATTGAAATGGTATTGTAAACAGTTTGGCAGGCCTGCAATTAGCGAGATTTATGTCACTGGGTGGGAAATGGGGATTACCTGAACGAATTTGGTTCCAGCTTTTTTTTTAGAATTTCCGATATTTTCCGAGAATGGTTGCTAAAACGAGGATTTCGAGTCAAAATGGACGATTTTGCATGGCCGTTGGCCGCGTTAGACAGGTTCACGCTTAATACAGGTGCATTTTAGAGTAATTTTCATTGGGGGAAATAAAATGGCCGCTTAACGGGGGGAGACGCTTAATACAGGTGGCCGTTAGTACAGGTGCGACTGTAATTTGACCTTGACATTGGGCATAGGGGCCGCACTGGAGGCAGGTAGAATGAAAATATAGATGATGATAAACACCCATGTGAAGTTTCAAGGTAATGGGCAAAGCAATTGCAGAGATGTAGTATAACGAAAAACTTTAACCAAAAAACTTAACCAAAAAACTTAACCAAAAACTTTAACCAAAAAACTTAACCAAAAAACTTAACCAAAAAACTTAACCAAAAACTTTAACCAAAAAACTTAACCAAAAAACTTAACCAAAAACATTAACCAAAAAACTTAACCAAACAACTTAACCAAAAATTTTAACCGGACACACGTACGTACACACACTATATCGCGCTTTCCGCAAGCAGGCGCGAAAAAAATTGAAAATAAACCATTTAGTAAACAAGAGGGCCATGATGGCCCTAATTCGCTCACCTGACTCCATGAACACCAGAGGAGAATGTGACATTGAGTTCATGTGTTTTATTTTAACAAATCTGAAAAGGCTTCACCCATGGACCATAACTTTTAAGTTTGGCTACCATGGGCCAAGCGATTCATGTGAAGAAGAATTTTGAAATCTCTAATAAAAAAACGACCTTTTGACATTTCGGCGGCCATCTTGGATGACATAACAATCCGATTTGGACAAAAAATGTACCAGAGTGATCGCCTCATTGATACCTTCGATTTGATATATAACATGACCATATTCGGTCAAAAATAAAATTTGACCCCACGGGCCACGCCCATTTTTATTTTTGACCCGGGTTCACCATTTTAACAACTTTGAAAGAGCATTGTACATCGATCATTCCTACCAAGTTTCGTCGAAATCCGGCTAGCAGTTCATGAGAAGATTTTTTTAAGAATTTATGCTATTTTTAGACGGCGGCCATCTTGGATTAGCGATGACCTCCATTTTAACAAATCTGAAAAGGCTTCACACATGGACCATAACTTTTAAGTTTGGCTACCATGGGCCAAGTGGTTTATGTGAAGAAGAATTTTGAAATCTCTAATAAAAGAACGACCTTTTGACATTTCGGCGGCCATCTTGGATGACATAACAATCCGATTTCGACAAAAAATGTACCAGAGTGATCGCCTCATTGATACCTTCGATTTGATATATAACATGACCATATTCGGTCAAAAATAAAATTTGATCCCACGGGCCACGCCCATTTTTGACCCCGGGTTCACCATTTTAACAACTTTGAAAGAGCATTGTACATCGATCATTCCTACCAAGTTTCGTCGAAATCCGGCTAGCAGTTCATGAGAAGAAGATTTTTTAAGAATTTATGCTATTTTTAGATGGCGGCCATCTTGGATTAGCGATGACCTCCATTTTAACAAATCTGAAAAGGCTTCACACATGGATCATAACTTTTAAGTTTGGCTACCATGGGCCAAGCGGTTTATGTGAAGAAGAATTTTGAAATCTCTAATAAAAGAACAACCTTTTGACCTTTCGGCGGCCATCTTGGATGACATAACAATCCGATTTCGACAGAAAATGCACCAGAGTGATCGCCTCATTGATACCTTCAATTTGATATATGACATGACCATATTCGGTCAAAAATAAAATTTGACCCCAATTTGACACCACAGGCCACACCCATTTTTGACCCCTGTGTCACCATTTTAACAACTTTGAAATAGCAATGTACATCGATCATTCCTACCAAGTTTCGTCGAAATCCGGCTAGCGGTTCATGAGAAGAAGTTTTTTTATTTTTTTAAGAATTTATGCTATTTTTAGACGGCGGCCATCTTGGATTAGCGATGACCTTCATTTTAACAAATCTGTAAAGGCTTCACCCATGGACCATAACTTTTAAGTTTGGCTACCATGGGCCAAGCGGTTCATGTGAAGAAGAATTTTGAAATCTCTAATAAAAGAACGACCTTTTGACCTTTCGGCGGCCATCTTGGATGACATAACAATCCGATTTCGACAAAAAATGCACCAGAGTGATCGCCTCATTGATACCTTCAATTTGATAATGATAAATGACCATATTCAGTCAAAAATAAAATTTGACCCCAATTTGACCCCACGGGCCACGCCCATTTTTAACCCCAGGGTCACCATTTTAACAACTTTGAAGAGCAATGTACATCGATCATTCCTACCAAGTTTTGTCGAAATCCGGTTGGCGGTTCTTGAGAAGAAGATTTTTTAAGAATTTGTGCTATTTTTAGACGGCGGCCATCTTGGATTACGTAATGACGTCATTTTAACAATTTTGTAATCCCCCTACCTAAGGACCATGACCATGAAGTTTGGTGACCATAGGCCCAATGGTTACCGAGGAGAAGACGTTTGAAAATGTTCACGGACGACGACGACGATGACAGACGACGACGGACACATTGCGGTAACAATAGCTCACATGAGCTTCGCTCAGGTGAGCTAAAAACAAAAAAGTTTATGAATGTGCTAAGTTTGTGACCTTGACCTTGGGGTAAGGGTTGGGTGGTGGATCGTGGATTTGCTATAGCACGATAGAGTATCATCAGATGAATCCATGTATGAAATATGAAGACATTCCCTGTAAATAAACCGAAGTTACACAACATTTACCCCAAAGTTAAGTTTATGAACATGCTAAGTTTGTGACCTTGACCCTGGAGTAAGGGTTGGGTGGTGGGTCATGGATTTGCTACAGCATGATAGAGGGTCATCTGAGGAATGCATGTATGAAATAACAAGGTGTTCCATGAAAGGAAACAGAAGTTATAAGACATTTACCCCAATGTTAAGTTTATGAATGTGCTAAGTTTGTGACCTTGACCTTGGGGTAAGGGTTGGGTGGTGGGTCATGGATTTGTTACAGCATGATAGAGGGTCATCTGCGGAATGCATGTATGAAATAACAAGGTGTTCCATGAAAGGAAACAGAAGTTATAAGACATTTACCCCAACGTTAAGTTTCTGGACGACGCCGACGAAGCCGACGACGCCGCCGGGGGTATGCCATAAGCTGTTCTGCACTTTGTGCAGGCGAGCTAAAAATGAACTTGAGTTATTGCGTGGACAAGGATACAGAGTGTGACAAATAAAAATGGCCGCCAAGGGGAGATAAACCATCGGAAAGTTTTGAAAATCAATAGGTTTCTTCAGCTTGCCGTGATAAATATGTATACCAAATTTGGTTACAATCACTGAAGTAGCACTCTAGTTATTGCGTGGACAAGCTATGACTGCCCGCCCGCCCGCTGCCCGCCCGCCCACCCGCCTGTACAAGATGAATACATAATACGTCCCGTTTTTTAAACGGGCGTATAATAAAAACCAGAGCAAGTGAGCAGAGGCTCATGGATTACCCGGCTGCCACCTGTACGACAAATAAAAACATGAACGCAAATCTTACAGATGGACGAACGGATGGATGGACGGACGGACGGACGGACGGACGGACGTACATACCATCATTTTGGGTTAATGGGGTATTTCCATTGTTTGAAGATCAAAGAAAAAGCCCCTAAACATCAATAGAATTTGAGTTTATGTTTGTTTGTTTGTTTGTTGGGGTTAACGGCCTATCAACAGCTACGGTCATTTAAGGCCGGGTCAATGGGTTTAGTACTAAATCCCATATATTACCTGTACAAGTACATGTACATGTTCAAAAGTACATGTATAAAAGGGGGGAAAATCACAAAATCAGAACTGAATATTTACAATAACAAAACTATATTCAGCCCTGAAATCAGAATAATCCTGATCTGATGCCAGGTCCTCGCCACACCAGAATCACTTGGCCCCACCCAAAAGCAGTAGGATCAGTAATAATCTTACTACTTTTATAATCGGCAATAACCCAATTCAACTCCCAGGTAACAAAAGAGCCAAAGATAAAAACGTACCTGAGGGCCAAACCAGGCAAATCGTGATTCCTATAAGGAGGAACCCCTACCGTTAATTTACACCGTCACATTCGCCCGACCACCACCCACTTTGAGTTTACGTAATAATCAAAGGAATCTTTTGTGTTAGGCCATGCCCCTAACCTCTTAAACCCCCGGAAGTTGGCCCGGACGGACGGACAGATGGAATGACAACAACTATATACCCTTTGACATACTTCGTAAGCCGGGGGTATAACAAAAGCGGTGGTTAGGTACAGTACAGTACAGCTCAGACGATAAAATCAAACCAGGAGAAGAATTCACATAAGTGTAAAAGCTTGTTTTCTAATCCTGTTCTCAATTGTATGTATATATATATCACTTGCCACAACTTGAAATAAATATTGTTTAAACTAACCAAATCATTTTCTGATCGTCATTTAACCCTTACAATGCTGAATTAAACTTTATCGTCTGCTGATTATTTTCCATTTTTCTCATCCAAAAACATAGTTTGACAGCACTTTAGAATCATTTCTAATGGAAATGATTCTAAAGTGCAGTTGATCTATGTTTTTATCTAGAAAGATATAAAACAAGAGCAGATAATAATTTTTGTTTCTAGCAAACTAAGGGTTAATGGAAAATATTTTTTCTGTATACGAAATCAGAAATTTCTAAATTAATATTGTTGTCAATGTTGGATTATATACACATTATGATGATCTTCGTTTTCATACCAGTTGTGTATAAAAGCAAGACGTACTATGAAATTCCCCATGTTACATGTACGGACATTTCTGATCTAATAATAATAAATCGTCTAACCACTGTGCGAATTCTATCACTGTTACGACTTCGGACATCAACAAAATGACTCAGCAATATGTGACGAATCACTGCGTTACTACTTTGTACATATCATAGTACATGTATCGTGTGACCTTGACCTTGGGAGTGAGTGAGTGAATAGGGTTTAACGTCCGCTTTTCTGACATAGAGGTACAAGCCTCAGGGAGTCTACACGCAGACGGGTCAACGGGGTCGTGTCCCGTATCCACCTGTCCGAGGGGGGTAAATCCCAACTTCAGAACTCAATATTTACAATCAAAATATATATTCAGTCCTGAAATTAGAACAACCTGATCTGGTGCAAGGCCCTCGCCACACCAGCATCATTTATCCCATCCCTAAAAGTAATAGGATTAGCGCTAATCTTACTTTTATATATGGGGCATAGCCTGACTCAACTCTCACATACAAAAAATGTACATGAGGGCCAAATCCGGTATAGTGGGTTCCGGAAAGTATGAACCCAATCGTTAAGCCAGTTTAGTCGCCTTTTACGACAAGCAATGGCGACTGCAGCACTATTCTCAGGATCAGTTGATCCCGCCCCGGTGCCTGCACGAGGCGACCTTGACCTTGGGGTTAGCGGGGTTCTGAGCATTGTGGATTTAGAGAATCATTAGAGACAGGCATGTTTGAAATATCTAAACGTTTGGTGAAAGAAAACAGAAATTATAACAAATTTCCCCCAACGTTAAGTTTATGACAGCACTAAGACTGTGACCTTGACTTTGGGGTCAGTGGGAGTCTGTGCATTGTGGATTTAGAGAATCATTAGAGACAGGCATGTTTGAAATATCTAAACGT